>OY757309.1:130234231-130599776 GCA_963583905.1 Stenurella melanura | reverse complement strand
GATCCTTGAAATATTATGTCACTTGACTGACTTTTTAACCTCTCAAGGCCTCTTCTTCTTCTTCTTTACTGGATTGACGTTTGTTTCTAACCTCCAATTTATTTTCAAGATTTCCTTGAAGTATTTCTATCACTTGCTTGACGTTTGAAATTTCTTCACCATATAAATTTGCTAACTGGATTAACAAATACTTCCCTCTTCTAAATCTGCTTTCCGGAAAATCTACTTCGTAATACTTTCAAAGTATACTCACTTCTTATATTTAATCAACTTTTACAATTTATTCTTGATATCAATATATCTGGATTGTAATTTTCTTCAAATTATTCACCACTTTTCTTTTATTTTCAATTTATTATTTATTCTTGGATGAATATATTTCGCAGCTCGCTGTTCAGCGGTGTGTGATGAACTGATTTGTTATTTTTAGTCGTTTCAATGGGTTAATTTCCAATATTTCAATTGTTTTTTTCTATTTTGATCTAATATTTCAAAATTTAATTTTAATTTAAAATTTAAACTATTCAGTTTTGTTTGTTCTTTACCTTAAGTGAATACTGTTTTTAATTCTTTATTTTTCCTGATAAGTTCCTTATTCTACTTTTCAGGATTAAGTGAATAATTATAATTACTCGAAATATATTGACATATTACATACACTTTCTTAAAATCTACTTATAACTACAATTAACAATTCCAATCTCAAATAAATACTAATTCATACATTTAGATGAATAGCAATGATAAACACAAAATGCTAGTAGTTAAAAACGTACTGCAGTTTCCATACTGACAGAATACTTATATTATAAACTAAAACAAGAAATTGATACGCCAACAAACATTTAACATCATACTATTAGTCCTTTCTTTCTGCATGATGTGAAATATCATTTACAAAACACCTTTCTGCAATGATATTTGAAAATATCTGAAAACTTAAAATGTCATTCAGTGTTTTGTAATATATGGACTTACTATTTCTAAAATAATTACGCTGCACTGCAACTACTGTTGATAGTCTTTCATTCAATATTCATTTTGTGTAGATTTACAGTGTTTCTACACAAAATATGATTTTCAGCCCTAAGTTTTGACATGCATGTCAGATTTTATAAAATTTACTTTTTTGTTTTCCAATTTCATTCTAAATCATTTTAAATGAGATTGTGATTCTCTATCAGTTCATGTTTTATTATATACTATTTAGAATAACCTTGTTAAACTAAAATAACTTCATTTTATGTTTATTTAAATATTTTGTTCGTATTCAATATCAAGTTTCATTCTCTGCATCCTACTCGATGAGAATAAGTGAACTTGAATCAATTAAATAAACCACAGATATTCCTGCTTCTGTATGATCCGTTAAAGTAAAACTGTTATGATTATTTTCTAAAATACATACAAATTTGTGAATTTTATTTATGATTTCAAACACGATACTTGGTAGTGTTCCATAGTGTGGATACACAGCATAAAACCCCCTAAACTAATAGAATTTTGACATGTGAAAATTTGTTAGTTTTAACAACATGATGTGACATTCACACTGTCAAAGTTTATTTAGAATTTGAAACTGATCTACTCAGGATCATTTGGATAACTTAAGAGTAATCTATCCTGGATCATATGGATAATTTATCCCCATGTGACAACTTCCCGGTAATGATTCTTCCTTATTATAGTTTAAAACATTTTCGTTTTCATTTAAAATATTACTTACTTCAAGTTGTTGCGCATAGCCCTTTGCTATTGTAGGTTCATAATCAATTGAATTTTTGTATTTTGAGACAAATTTTTAAAAATTCTATCATATTTGGAGTAACGACTTATCAGAAAGGTTTCAGGCTTCTTATCATTATTTATTTGAACACATGTGGTTCCCACTATATGCTCACCGCAAAATTCATTATCATTATTGGACTCTATGCCATTTGATACATTAATTATTTCGGCATCATTGCCATTCAATTCATTAATTATTTCGGCACCTTTGCCATTCAATTCATTAACTATTTCGGCACATTTGCCATTCAATTCATTAATACTACAGAAAGGTATTCTTTCACCTTCTACTTTTAGGATTCTTTCTCCTAATACAATATTTGCCTTTTTTTCTGATAAGATGTCGTCTCCCAATATAACATCATTTTCTATACAGTCGCCTATTTTTTTACAATTATTACCTACATTTAAAACAAGTTTATCTAAAAATCCTGATTTCTATTTCTATCATTTACTTGTGCTGTTTCTATTTTATTCATATTAGAGTGCGTGTTTTCATCTACTCTATTTCCCCTTTGAATATTGATATTAGCCACTTGTGCATATGACTCATTATTTTTAACATAACCCCCTCTCTCTCTGCTATCATTATCATAATGACGTTTCTCAAAACCCTGCTTTTCATTCCTATAATTGTCATATTTATATTGACCATAACCTCCTCGTTCCTTTCTGTCATTGTCATATTGACGTTTCTCATAACCCTGCTTTTCATTCCTATCATTGTCATATTGACGTTTCTCATAACCCCCTCGTTCCTTTCTATCATTGTGATATTGACGACCATAACCTTGCTTTTCCTTCCTATCATATTGACCATAACCTTGTCTTTCTCTCCTATCACTTTCATTCTTATTCTGATCATAACCCCATTTGTTATAATACCTACTATTATTCTCCCTATTTTGACTAGCCTTCCTATCAAAACTCTGATGATAATCATCTAATTCTCTTAAATAATCAATTAAATCATCTAACTTTGCAATTCTTTGCGTAATAATTACATTCTGGATGTCCCCTGAAAAATGCCTAGCTAAATATCTGACCATTTCACTTTCTGTGAATTTTGGTTCTAGATGTCTAATATTGTATACTTTTCTAAGTACATAATTTTCCCTAGAAATACCTTTATTTTCTACATAGTTACCATTAAATAGGTCTTGTCTTATTTTCAACTGAGTGTAATCACTCCAATATTGTTTTAAGACTAGAGCTTCAAATTCCTCTATAGTCTCAAACCTGTCCATTATAACTGAATACCAGATTTCCGCTTCTCCCTTTAACATGTCTTGTATGTTTGCTTTTAGGTTTGCATTTACGTGTTGTGTTTCCATGTGTTGTTTCAAACGTGAAATTAAAATTTTAGGGTGTATGCGGTTATCTCCGTAAAAATAAAATGGTGTTTTGTTGCATGTGTATGTATGTGTGGGTAATTGTGTTAATTGTGTACGTGTGGTATCCTTCAACAACTTCGTGTTCTGTTCTATCTTGCTATCCTGTTCTTTTATCTTGCTATCATATTTATCCTCCTGTTTCTTCATTCTACTATCTACTGCAGTCATTCCATCTTCAAACATAGTTACAACTTCCTCTCTTATTTCTTTTGCTGCCTCGTTTACCTTAACACCAATTTCTTCGTTGACTGTCTCTCCCATTCTCTCCCATTTACTCTCCAAATTTTCAATCTTATTTCTTACTTCTGTATTGCTTTCTTCCATTTTCTGTATATTATCATCTATTTTTTTACCCATGTTTTCTTCTAGCTTTTGCATATTTTTGTTAATATTTTCTTCTAGTCGCTGGTTATTTTGATCCATTTTTGTATTTATGTTGCTAATGTTTTCTTCAAAAGTTTGGTTATTCTTATCCATTTTTGTATTTATGTTGCTAATGTTTTCTTCAAAAGTTTGGTTATTCTTATCCATTTTTGTATTTATGTTGCTAATGTTTTCTTCAAGTCTCTGGTTATTTTGATTCATGTGTACCTTCATTCCACCCATCATTTCCATGAGTTTTTGGAACATGTTTGTGTCTGGTTGTGTGTTTGTGTCACCAACTTGTGTTGTGGAACTGTGGATGTACCTGATGTAGTTTCTTCTTGATTCATGGTTGTCTTACCTGACTTTAACCTCATATAAATTATATTTGTTTTTAATTTGACAATGCCTTGTTGTCAAAACTATCAAAATAAGTTATTTGTTCTATTATCTTTCAAATGTATGCTTGAAATGATAAACTATTCTCAAGTTGTACTTATTCAATCGCTTTCCTGATCGCCCCACGTTGGGCGCCATAAATGTTCTATATTCTGATATCTATTTTATTTTTTATACGTTCGAAATTACTTTTTGAAAGTAAATTGAAATGATTTTATTGAGCGCCAAACAGTTTCTTAAAAGCTGTTAATATTATAGACTATAGAACACCATTAGCATGACCATCTACAATCTATAGAATGACTCTTACTCAGGGTCCAACGAAGTCGGTTCAATAAATGCTCATCGATCAAGATAACAATCTAAATAAATCAAACTCAGTATTGAACGAACAAAGTATTAATTTATTAACAAATTTGAACTTGGAATGTAATTAACAAATTTAAATAACAAAATCTAACTTAACTAAAATGATAAATATGGCCTTTATTTAAAATAAATATGTACCATGGATTTCTGATATTGTAAAGCTTTACCTTGTCTTTCTTTCGACTCGAGTATTGTTATATTATAACCTCTAACTGGTTATTATGATCCTTGAAATATTATGTCACTTGACTGACTTTTTAACCTCTCAAGGCCTCTTCTTCTTCTTCTTTACTGGATTGACGTTTGTTTCTAACCTCCAATTTATTTTCAAGATTTCCTTGAAGTATTTCTATCACTTGCTTGACGTTTGAAATTTCTTGCACCATATAAATTTGCTAACTGGATTAACAAATACTTCCCTCTTCTAAATCTGCTTTCCGGAAAATCTACTTCGTAATACTTTCAAAGTATACTCACTTCTTATATTTAATCAACTTTTACAATTTATTCTTGATATCAATATATCTGGATTGTAATCTTCTTCAAATTATTCACCACTTTTCTTTTATTTTCAATTTATTATTTATTCTTGGATGAATATATTTCGCAGCTCGCTGTTCAGCGGTGTGTGATGAACTGATTTGTTATTTTTAGTCGTTTCAATGGGTTAATTTCCAATATTTCAATTGTTTTTTTCTATTTTGATCTAATATTTCAAAATTTAATTTTAATTTAAAATTTAAACTATTCAGTTTTGTTTGTTCTTTACCTTAATTGAATACTGTTTTTAATTCTTTAATTTTGGTAAGAGCTGTCGAGTTACCAAACACGCTTTAGACCATAACCATAGCTTTAACTTTGACAATACAAAAATTTTACAAAAGGAACCAAATTATCATCGAAGGACAATACATGAAATGTTACAAATTAAAAGACATAACAACGCAATAAACAACCGCACTGATATAGAGAATTTAAGTGAAACATACTTTAATTTGTTAAATTAACTAAAAAGGGGATATTACTAAACAACATATATTTTTACATCGTTCCATTAAGTCCGCAAGATAATTCTTAAAATATCATATTTCGCACTACCAGCCTTTAGAGAAAACCTCATAAGTAACATCCATAAATTAAATAAACTGTACCAATAGTGACATAACACAGACCAGAAAGCAGGCAATACTTTTGCTCAGCATTTAGTTGCATTAAAACTGTCAATAGAAATAAACGTAAAATGTTAATATAGTGTAAACAAAAAATTTCTTAAATTGTAAGTAATAAAATTAAATTTGTAAATTCACATAAAATAATTGTACGTTGATATAAATATTGTAGTTTTTCCTCTGACGATGGTTAATAAAACCGAAACGTAAGAAAATATAAGAATTTTCATTTAAAGATGACCGAAAAATCCCAGGATACATCAAGTTAATTTGATATCAACGGTCAAGAAAATACAAGGATTTATTTATA
The DNA here is from genome assembly GCA_963583905.1 of Stenurella melanura. Taxonomy (NCBI): domain Eukaryota; kingdom Metazoa; phylum Arthropoda; class Insecta; order Coleoptera; family Cerambycidae; genus Stenurella; species Stenurella melanura. The sequence continues at coordinate 130,593,984 of OY757309.1, read as the reverse complement.
TAAAAAAGAACCCTAATTCCCAAGAAATATTTTCTATTTACTATATATATATATATATATATATATATATATATATATATATATATATATATATATATATATATATATATATATATATATATATATATATATATATATATATATGCAGACTGTCTATTTTACGAGGGCCACACCAAATATCTCGCTTAATATCTATTGTAGAAGAATAAAGTTTTAGAAACAGTTATCCCATTTTTTGTGAGCTATATTTCAGTAAAAAGAAATTTGAAATCCATAGCCTACTTTATGAGATATATTACAAAAACCTGAAAAATAGGAAAACACAAACGGTTATAGCTTCCTTATTTGAGGAGATACGAAAAAAGTTAAAGGAATGAAAGTTGACGGCAAAGACAATAAGAATAATAACGTGTAACAAAAAAATCGAAAAATAATTGAATCGTAACAATCAGCTGTGCCATAATAAAATAATAAAAAATAATAATAATTCGTTTATTTAGCTAATGAAAGCTATACAGTTTCACATACATCTTACGTCTAACAAAAGTATAGATACAAAAATAAAATCCTTGAGATTTAATTTAACACAATCTGTTAACACAATTTTATTCAATTTACTTTTTTTCCCGAGACATATCCACTTATTATTTATCAATGTTTACTTTAAGATTATTGACACATAACCACATATATATATATTAGTTAGCTCGGTATTTATGACATTTATAATTTCATTTACATTTTCTCCTGCTATGTATAACATAGTGTCATCCGCAAAGAGATGTATTTTACAGTTCACTATTGACATAACAATATCGTTAATGAAAATGATAAATAATATGGGACCTAAGACAGAACCTTGAGGTACACCATATTCTGTTTCTTTTTCACTGGACACACCATCACTATACTTTGTTCTCTGTCTTCTTGCAGTTAGATATGATGTAAACACTATGTCACTGATGCCAATACTCTCTAACTTTGAAAGACGTAGTCCTCGGTCTACTGTCTCAAAGGCCCGTTTAAAATCTAAGAAAACTGCCACAATAATGTTATCCATTTCGATTTCTTTCACCCAATCATCTAAGATACACTGCAGCGCACTTTCACATGAATGTGCTCCTCTAAACCCTGATTGCATTGAGATAATTATATTATTTTCTTCAAGATAATTTATTAATTGTTCTTTAACGGTCAGTTCCAATATTTTCTCACAGACAGGTAATGAGTTGATAGGGCGATGCTGTTCACTTAATGCAGTATTAATCACTTTTGGTATTGGTGTGACGAGTGAACTCTTCCATTCTCCAGGAAAAATTCCTGTCTGTAGTGAGCTATTTGTTGTATTTAAAAATCTGTTACCAATCACTTCGAATGAAGATTTAATAACATGTGCGGGTATTCCGTCACTCCCTGACTTATTAGGTAGGGCGGTAATAATTTTTCTGAGATGACTCATTTCTATAAGTTTAAATCTATTAAATCTGTTTCTTACTGTAACCTCCTGTATGTTATATATGTTGAATTTTGGTATATTTTGGATAATATCCAAGATGCTCTCTATAAAGTAAGCATTAAATTTTTCTGCAATCTCCATTTCTTCATGAATTTCCTCTGCATCGAATTTAATACTCTTAGACACATTTTGAGTTTTTGTCTTATTAATTTGTTTAAGAGTCTTCCACATCAGTTTCGCATCACTTTTACACTTATCTATCTTTCTTTCATAATAGTTTTGTTTTTGTTTTCTTATCATTGAAGTTACTTTATTTCTTTTTTCCTTAAATACATTCCAGTCCTCTTCTCTGCATGTGATCCTAGCTGTTTCATATGTGTTGTCTCGTTCTTTCATAACCTGTATAATTTTTTCAGTAATCCATTTTTTGTCAGCATATTTGGGCGGTATTATAATTTCTCTCCTGGGGCAAAGTGTATCAAAACTAGTTGTGATATTATTCATCAGAATTTCAACCAAGACATCAGTGTCAGTTAAATTACTATTCCATTCTGTAATTAATAGATTCTGAAAATCATTTATATTATAATTTCTGAAGCTTCTAAATAATCGCTTTGTTTCACCTAATTCTTCGTCTGGCAGTTGAAGGGTTACTGTTATGTAGGCATGATCTGTTATTTTTGGAATATGATGCACTTTATGTGATATATTGTCACAGTTAGTTATTAATAAATCAATCATTGTTGCGGAAGTTTTTGTAATTCTGGTTGGTTCATTTATTAATTGTTTAAATCCATTTTCCATAAGCGTTCTTGATAACTGCTTTGAATAAAATGTATCTTGTAGCATGTCTATATTAAAATCACCCATTATTATAGTATCTCTGCTGTTCGAGCTGTATTCTTCAAGTGTTTCTTCAACATAATGTAAAAAGTCTGCCGTACTTGCACTTGGGGAGTGATATACCCCTATTAGAGTATAATTTTTCAATTTAATTTGGACCTGTACTATTACACACCATATATTTTTGCCAATTGAAAAGTTTTTTAAAACTTGGAACACTACTTCATCTTTTATGTAAAATATGACCCCACCAGTGTGTGTACTATTTGTGTAGCAAATTTCAGTTCTAAAACCATCAATTGCAATCTCTGATAGTTCTATATCACTTGTTATGTGTGTTTCTGTTAGACATATAATTGTGAGTTTCAAATTATATATTAATAATTCTATTTCATGTTTATTGTGCAGAAGACCTTGTGCATTTAGATTTATTAAATGACAGCTAATTTGGTTTATTATTACATTTATATTATTTGTTGATTGCTATTGATCATCTAGGTAGTTAACCTTCCTTTTAACACTATTTAAAATTCTTATATAACAAGGACAATTTAGATCTAAGGCACTATGATTGTCTTTTATGTTTATTTTATATTTTTCGATAGCATTACTGCAGTTTATGCATTTATTATGTTTAGATTTGCATTCTCCTTCATGCTGCAATGAACATTTGTAACACGCCTTGCTTTTATTACACTCTTTTGCAAAATGGCTGAAGCCTAAGCATTTAAAGCATCTTATTACATTAACATAGTCATACGCCTTACCTCTCGATCATCCTATATATATCTTATTACCGTTTAACAAATTGCAGTGCGTTTTAGGATCAGTTTCTAATACCACTGTGAACTGTCCGTCATTTTTCTTAAGCCTTTTTACTACTCTTAGATGAAATCCTTCTTCTTTTTCTTGGTTTGTTAAATTTTGATCAATTATTGCCTTTATAAGATCTTTGTCGGTGCCATCATCATCTTCGTTTATGCCAACTACTTTTATTTTTGGGAATTTCAAAGTAGGTGTTTTAATTTCATATTTTGCAGACATTTCTTCATCTATTTTGCTTTGAATTTTTTCTCTATCTTCTTTATTTCCACATCTTATCAGTACTTGCCCATGAGATATCTCCCTCATCCCCGAAACTCCTGCTCCTAGTTTAGTTGGATCAACCTTCTCCTTTATTTCTCTTTTTGTTTTATCACTTCCTTGCGTTTCCTTTGGCTTGACAATTAAAACTGGTTCATTACTTCCTATTAGCTTTTTATCACCAGATTTATTTCCTGTGACTGCTTGTGAGTATAATGGTTTGCTGCTTGTAACATTGTTTTTTATTTCTGTCACTACTGTTTCAATGCAATTATTTTGTCTGGTATTTTTTTCCTCTAAGTTCACAAACTTTTTTGTTAAAGTCATCAATTCTTGTGTAAGTGAGTCAATTTTATCCGTTTGTGTATCTATTATTGTTTTAAGTTTCTTCATTTCCTCTATTATAACTTTGTTTGGGTCCATTTCCAAGCACATTTTGCAATAATACTTTAAAATTCTTCCTTTTCTTAATTCCATGCATTTGATTTCTGATGCAGTCAGTTTTGAGCAGTTTGTACATATTTTTCCATGACACTGATCACAAGTCCACAACTGATCACTGTCATTTGTTTTCTTACACAAAATACATATAGTCATTATCTTTTTGTTTAGTCCACTGTGTATATAAAAATGTTTGTTTTATCAGTTAGTTTACATACTTTTTGTATGAAGCAGACAACTTTTTATCACATTTGAGCTTCAATGAGTACTTATTGTTTATTGATTTTATTAGTTAAATATACCAAATCTTGAATTTTAAATTATTCCAACAGATCACTTGTTTCTTTACACACAATTTGATATAGATTTCAATAATTAATTTTTTATATATATATATATATATATATATATATATATATATATATATATATATATATTGTTCTATATTCTGATATCTATTTTATTTTTTATACGTTCGAAATTACTTTTTGAAAGTAAATTGAAATGATTTTATTGAGCGCCAAACAGTTTCTTAAAAGCTGTTAATATTATAGACTATAGAACACCATTAGCATGACCATCTACAATCTATAGAATGACTCTTACTCAGGGTCCAACGAAGTCGGTTCAATAAATGCTCATCGATCAAGATAACAATCTAAATAAATCAAACTCAGTATTGAACGAACAAAGTATTAATTTATTAACAAATTTGAACTTGGAATGTAATTAACAAATTTAAATAACAAAATCTAACTTAACTAAAATGATAAATATGGCCTTTATTTAAAATAAATATGTACCATGGATTTCTGATATTGTAAAGCTTTACCTTGTCTTTCTTTCGACTCGAGTATTGTTATATTATAACCTCTAACTGGTTATTATGATCCTTGAAATATTATGTCACTTGACTGACTTTTTAACCTCTCAAGGCCTCTTCTTCTTCTTCTTTACTGGATTGACGTTTGTTTCTAACCTCCAATTTATTTTCAAGATTTCCTTGAAGTATTTCTATCACTTGCTTGACGTTTGAAATTTCTTCACCATATAAATTTGCTAACTGGATTAACAAATACTTCCCTCTTCTAAATCTGCTTTCCGGAAAATCTACTTCGTAATACTTTCAAAGTATACTCACTTCTTATATTTAATCAACTTTTACAATTTATTCTTGATATCAATATATCTGGATTGTAATCTTCTTCAAATTATTCACCACTTTTCTTTTATTTTCAATTTATTATTTATTCTTGGATGAATATATTTCGCAGCTCGCTATTCAGCGGTGTGTGATGAACTGATTTGTTATTTTTAGTCGTTTCAATGGGTTAATTTCCAATATTTCAATTGTTTTTTTCTATTTTGATCTAATATTTCAAAATTTAATTTTAATTTAAAATTTAAACTATTCAGTTTTGTTTGTTCTTTACCTTAATTGAATACTGTTTTTAATTCTTTAATTTTCCTGATAAGTTTCTTATTCTACTTTTCAGGATTAAGTGAATAATTGTAATTACTCGAAATATATTGACATGTTACATATACTTTTTAAAATCTACTTATAACTACAATTAACAATTCCAATCTCAAATAAATACTATTTCATACATTTAGATGAATAGCAATGATAAACACAAAATGCTAGTAGTTAAAAACGTACTGCAGTTTTCATACTGACATAATACTGATAGTATAAACTAAAACAAGAAATTGATATGCCAACAAACATTTAACATCATACTATTAGTCCTTTCTTTCTGCATGATGTGAAATATCATTTACAAAACACCTTTCTGCAATGATATTTGAAAATATCTGAAAATTTAAAATGTCATTCAGTGTTTTGTAATCTATGGACTTACTATTTCTAAAATAATCACGCTGCAATGCAACTACTGTTAATAGTCTTTCATCCAATATTCATTTTGTGTAGATTTACATTGTTTCTACACAATTTATGATTTTCAGCCCTAAGTTTTGACATAAATGTCAGATTTTATAAATTTACTTTTTTGTTTTCCAATTTCATTCTAACTCATTTTAAATGAGATTGTGATTCTCTATAAGTTCATGTTTTATTATATACTATTTAGAATAACCTTTTTAAACTAAATTAACTTCATTTTATGTTTATTTAAATATTTTGTTCTAATTCAATATCAAGTTTCATTCTCTGCATCCTACTCGATGAGAATAAGTGAACTTGAATCAATTAAATAAACCACAGATATTCCTGCTTCTGTATGATCCGTTAAAGTAAAACTGTTATGATTATTTTCTAAAATACATACAAATTTGTGAATTTTATTTATGATTTCAAACACGATACTTGGGTAGTGTTCCATAGTGTGGATACACAGCATAAAACCCCCTAAACTAATAGAATTTTGACATGTGAAAATTTTGTTAGTTTTAACAACATGATGTGACATTCACACTGTCAAAGTTTATTTAGAATTTGAAACTGATCTACTCAGGATCATTTGGATAACTTAAGAGTAATCTATCCTGGATCATATGGATAATTTATCCCCATGTGACAACTTCCCGGTAATGATTCTTCCTTATTATAGTTTAAAACATTTTCGTTTTCATTTAAAATATTACTTACTTCAAGTTGTTGCGCATAGCCCTTTGCTATTGTAGGTTCATAATCAATTGAATTTTTGTATTTTTGAGACAAATTTTTAAAAATTCTATCATATTTGGAGTAACGACTTATCAGAAAGGTTTCAGGCTTCTTATCATTATTTATTTGAACACATGTGGTTCCCACTATATGCTCACCGCAAAATTCATTATCATTATTGGACTCTATGCCATTTGATACATTAATTATTTCGGCATCATTGCCATTCAATTCATTAATTATTTCGGCACCTTTGCCATTCAATTCATTAACTATTTCGGCACATTTGCCATTCAATTCATTAATACTACAGAAAGGTATTCTTTCACCTTCTACTTTTAGGATTCTTTCTCCTAATACAATATTTGCCTTTTTTTCTGATAAGATGTCGTCTCCCAATATAACATCATTTTCTATACAGTCGCCTATTTTTTTACAATTATTACCTACATTTAAAACAAGTTTATCTAAAAATCCTGATTTCTATTTCTATCATTTACTTGTGCTGTTTCTATTTTATTCATATTAGAGTGCGTGTTTTCATCTACTCTATTTCCCCTTTGAATATTGATATTAGCCACTTGTGCATATGACTCATTATTTTTAACATAACCCCCTCTCTCTCTGCTATCATTATCATAATGACGTTTCTCAAAACCCTGCTTTTCATTCCTATAATTGTCATATTTATATTGACCATAACCTCCTCGTTCCTTTCTGTCATTGTCATATTGACGTTTCTCATAACCCTGCTTTTCATTCCTATCATTGTCATATTGACGTTTCTCATAACCCCCTCGTTCCTTTCTATCATTGTGATATTGACGACCATAACCTTGCTTTTCCTTCCTATCATATTGACCATAACCTTGTCTTTCTCTCCTATCACTTTCATTCTTATTCTGATCATAACCCCATTTGTTATAATACCTACTATTATTCTCCCTATTTTGACTAGCCTTCCTATCAAAACTCTGATGATAATCATCTAATTCTCTTAAATAATCAATTAAATCATCTAACTTTGCAATTCTTTGCGTAATAATTACATTCTGGATGTCCCCTGAAAAATGCCTAGCTAAATATCTGACCATTTCACTTTCTGTGAATTTTGGTTCTAGATGTCTAATATTGTATACTTTTCTAAGTACATAATTTTCCCTAGAAATACCTTTATTTTCTACATAGTTACCATTAAATAGGTCTTGTCTTATTTTCAACTGAGTGTAATCACTCCAATATTGTTTTAAGACTAGAGCTTCAAATTCCTCTATAGTCTCAAACCTGTCCATTATAACTGAATACCAGATTTCCGCTTCTCCCTTTAACATGTCTTGTATGTTTGCTTTTAGGTTTGCATTTACGTGTTGTGTTTCCATGTGTTGTTTCAAACGTGAAATTAAAATTTTAGGGTGTATGCGGTTATCTCCGTAAAAATAAAATGGTGTTTTGTTGCATGTGTATGTATGTGTGGGTAATTGTGTTAATTGTGTACGTGTGGTATCCTTCAACAACTTCGTGTTCTGTTCTATCTTGCTATCCTGTTCTTTTATCTTGCTATCATATTTATCCTCCTGTTTCTTCATTCTACTATCTACTGCAGTCATTCCATCTTCAAACATAGTTACAACTTCCTCTCTTATTTCTTTTGCTGCCTCGTTTACCTTAACACCAATTTCTTCGTTGACTGTCTCTCCCATTCTCTCCCATTTACTCTCCAAATTTTCAATCTTATTTCTTACTTCTGTATTGCTTTCTTCCATTTTCTGTATATTATCATCTATTTTTTTACCCATGTTTTCTTCTAGCTTTTGCATATTTTTGTTAATATTTTCTTCTAGTCGCTGGTTATTTTGATCCATTTTTGTATTTATGTTGCTAATGTTTTCTTCAAAAGTTTGGTTATTCTTATCCATTTTTGTATTTATGTTGCTAATGTTTTCTTCAAAAGTTTGGTTATTCTTATCCATTTTTGTATTTATGTTGCTAATGTTTTCTTCAAGTCTCTGGTTATTTTGATTCATGTGTACCTTCATTCCACCCATCATTTCCATGAGTTTTTGGAACATGTTTGTGTCTGGTTGTGTGTTTGTGTCACCAACTTGTGTTTGTGGAACTGTGGATGTACCTGATGTAGTTTCTTCTTGATTCATGGTTGTCTTACCTGACTTTAACCTCATATAAATTATATTTGTTTTTAATTTGACAATGCCTTGTTGTCAAAACTATCAAAATAAGTTATTTGTTCTATTATCTTTCAAATGTATGCTTGAAATGATAAACTATTCTCAAGTTGTACTTATTCAATCGCTTTCCTGATCGCCCCACGTTGGGCGCCATAAATGTTCTATATTCTGATATCTATTTTATTTTTTATACGTTCGAAATTACTTTTTGAAAGTAAATTGAAATGATTTTATTGAGCGCCAAACAGTTTCTTAAAAGCTGTTAATATTATAGACTATAGAACACCATTAGCATGACCATCTACAATCTATAGAATGACTCTTACTCAGGGTCCAACGAAGTCGGTTCAATAAATGCTCATCGATCAAGATAACAATCTAAATAAATCAAACTCAGTATTGAACGAACAAAGTATTAATTTATTAACAAATTTGAACTTGGAATGTAATTAACAAATTTAAATAACAAAATCTAACTTAACTAAAATGATAAATATGGCCTTTATTTAAAATAAATATGTACCATGGATTTCTGATATTGTAAAGCTTTACCTTGTCTTTCTTTCGACTCGAGTATTGTTATATTATAACCTCTAACTGGTTATTATGATCCTTGAAATATTATGTCACTTGACTGACTTTTTAACCTCTCAAGGCCTCTTCTTCTTCTTCTTTACTGGATTGACGTTTGTTTCTAACCTCCAATTTATTTTCAAGATTTCCTTGAAGTATTTCTATCACTTGCTTGACGTTTGAAATTTCTTCACCATATAAATTTGCTAACTGGATTAACAAATACTTCCCTCTTCTAAATCTGCTTTCCGGAAAATCTACTTCGTAATACTTTCAAAGTATACTCACTTCTTATATTTAATCAACTTTTACAATTTATTCTTGATATCAATATATCTGGATTGTAATCTTCTTCAAATTATTCACCACTTTTCTTTTATTTTCAATTTATTATTTATTCTTGGATGAATATATTTCGCAGCTCGCTGTTCAGCGGTGTGTGATGAACTGATTTGTTATTTTTAGTCGTTTCAATGGGTTAATTTCCAATATTTCAATTGTTTTTTTCTATTTTGATCTAATATTTCAAAATTTAATTTTAATTTAAAATTTAAACTATTCAGTTTTGTTTGTTCTTTACCTTAATTGAATACTGTTTTTAATTCTTTAATTTTCCTGATAAGTTTCTTATTCTACTTTTCAGGATTAAGTGAATAATTGTAATTACTCGAAATATATTGACATGTTACATATACTTTTTAAAATCTACTTATAACTACAATTAACAATTCCAATCTCAAATAAATACTATTTCATACATTTAGATGAATAGCAATGATAAACACAAAATGCTAGTAGTTAAAAACGTACTGCAGTTTTCATACTGACATAATACTGATAGTATAAACTAAAACAAGAAATTGATATGCCAACAAACATTTAACATCATACTATTAGTCCTTTCTTTCTGCATGATGTGAAATATCATTTACAAAACACCTTTCTGCAATGATATTTGAAAATATCTGAAAATTTAAAATGTCATTCAGTGTTTTGTAATCTATGGACTTACTATTTCTAAAATAATCACGCTGCAATGCAACTACTGTTAATAGTCTTTCATCCAATATTCATTTTGTGTAGATTTACATTGTTTCTACACAATTTATGATTTTCAGCCCTAAGTTTTGACATAAATGTCAGATTTTATAAATTTACTTTTTTGTTTTCCAATTTCATTCTAACTCATTTTAAATGAGATTGTGATTCTCTATAAGTTCATGTTTTATTATATACTATTTAGAATAACCTTTTTAAACTAAATTAACTTCATTTTATGTTTATTTAAATATTTTGTTCTAATTCAATATCAAGTTTCATTCTCTGCATCCTACTCGATGAGAATAAGTGAACTTGAATCAATTAAATAAACCACAGATATTCCTGCTTCTGTATGATCCGTTAAAGTAAAACTGTTATGATTATTTTCTAAAATACATACAAATTTGTGAATTTTATTTATGATTTCAAACACGATACTTGGGTAGTGTTCCATAGTGTGGATACACAGCAATATATATATATGGGGTGCAAACTGGCCGGCAACCTCCACGTGGTGCACCCTGGGCAGGGAGGGGTAACTTTCTCTGGCGAATGTCGGCTGGGGGTCCTCTGGACTAACCATCCAGGGGATTTTTCACTCTGTGGTTTTCGACAACAGAGGACAGGCCCCTCACAATCGACCCCAACCGGATAGAGGTCAGAGACAGATGGGAGGGGCCTTACCGGAAGGTCTCATTGATGACGACTTGGCGGGACATGGACGCTTTAGGTGGACGGAGGAACTAAGAGATGACCTGCTGGACTGCTATGATAGTAGCGAACCTGCGCGCAGAGGATACATGGCGCGACTACACCAGTTGTGGTGCGATATGCACCCAGAGTATCGTGCCTTCTCACAACAGGTATTGAGAAATCAAGTATTCTTCCTGCGCAGGACGGGCTATGCTAGGGCACTGCGTCAGCTTGGAACAGCACCAGCCGCACAACCGCCGCGGCTACTACAGCCTGACGAAGAACATCACTTGGAGTACGCCGATGTCGACTTGAGGACGAGGGTTAACTTAAATATAAAAGTTAACCCAAAGCCAGCAGATCTGGCAAGAATGGATTCAGTGATCGATGACGAACTTCCAGAAGAGGCCAACATTTGGCAGCTCAATCGGGCTGTGTACGAAGCCGCTGGTCAACTCGCCCCACGACAACGTCGTAGTGCGTCAGAGGGGGTCGAGAAGATCAAGCGGCGAGTACAAAAGATCGAGGCCAAAATTAAATCGGCGAGACAACATGCTTCTCGAATCCAGAGTGTGGTGGACTTTATGTCACACGGTAGGGCTTTTACACCGAAAGTCCGGCGCATAGTAGCTGGACTGAGACGCCAACACCACACTCTAAATCTGACGGTGCTTCAGACCATAAAGCAGCACTGTCTGGACAGGGTTCGAGTGCTAATGGCAACAAAGAAAACTTTGGTCAGACGAGCAAGGAGTATGGAGCAGAACAAACTGTTTCAGACAAATCCCTCTCGCCTGTTCCAAGAGCCACAGCGTGTTGTCGAAAATCCGCCGACGATTGAAGCCGTTGAAGCCTTCTGGAAGGAAATCTACGAGACAGCGAGTCCATTCGACCCCAGCACTCCGGTAATAGCACACTTCGAAGATCTGTGTCGCAGACACATTAATGATCCAGTAGAAGTGTGCCCGCCGATTAGCACGGAAGAAGTCCAACAAGCTCTTGTTGGTACTAAGAACTTCGCTGCCCCTGGTCCAGATGGCATAAACAACTGGTGGTGGAAAAAGTTTCCATCCACCCATCGTCGTCTGGCCAGAGTATTCAACTCATGGCTGAACGAGGGGCAGCCGATTCCGAGCTGGTTGGTGGAAGGACGAACTGTGCTAATCCCCAAAAAGGGAGATCTCTCTAACCCAAAGAATTATAGGCCGATCACTTGCCTTAATACCTGCTACAAGCTGTTTACTCGCATCTTGTACGACAGGACAAAGAGGTTAGTTGATCCGGTCTTCCAACAGATACACGAGCAGCGAGGTGGTAAGAAAGGTGTGGCAGGTTGTAAAGAAAACCTCTTGATAGACCGCTGTGTCACACAGGACTCTGTGCAACACTTGCGGAACCTATCAATGGCCTGGGTGGATTACCGTAAGGCATTTGATACAACATCCCATGAGCTATTATTATTCTTGCTCCAATGCCTTGCGGTCCCACCACCACTAGTGAGATGCATTGAACAGCTGATGCCCCTCTGGAAAACCCGCTTCACCATTACTTCAGGTGCTCAGCGGGTCTCGACAGAGCTGGTCACATTCAGGAGAGGAGTGTTCCAGGGTGACTCCCTGAGTCCTCTCCTGTTCTGCATCTCTCTGCTACCGTTATCTGCTGGTCTCCGCCAAACCCGTGGGTATCAATGTGGGCCACCGAACAACCGGAGGCACAAGGTCACTCATCTATTCTATATGGATGACCTCAAACTGTATGCCTCCGGAGAGCGCGAACTCAAGAACGCTCTGAGGGTGGTTCAAGAGTACACGCGGGCAATTGGAATGGAGTTTGGGTTGGACAAATGCGCAGTTGTCCACCTCAAGAGAGGACGATGTGGGGAATTCTCTGAAGACGTGCAGCTCGCAGACGGAAGCATCCTAAGACATCTGGATGCCGGAGAGACCTATACATATCTGGGTGTACAGCAACACCATATCCAGGATGTAAAACAGATTAAAGAGTCTCTCCGTGGCAAGTACAGACACCGGCTTCGACAAATTTGGTCGTCCGAACTGTCGGGGAAGAACAAGGTGTCTGCAACGAATATGCTTGCCGTTCCGATTCTGCTCTACTCCTTCGGAGCAGTCAAGTGGAACAGAGATGAGCTGCACCAATTAGACAGAGAAACTCGCAAGATGATGCACATTCATGGTAGCATCCATCCGAGATCGTCCGTTCCTCGGGTGTACCTCCCACGACAACGAGGAGGCCGAGGACTCTTGAGCCTGGAGTGCATGCATGGCAGAGTGTCATTGAGTATGGCATGTGACATCCTTAGGAGCTCCGACCCACTCCTGCTGTTTGTGAGAGATCACGAGATCGCGGGGGTGGGCGCAGGATTATTCAAGGCAGCTAAACGGGCCGCAGATGAACTCGGTCTGGTATTTGACTTCAGACGAGGAGGTCGGCGAGGTGCTGACGCAGAATCAGTAACTGAGCTTCCACCAAATCGTCTGATAGCCCAGATTAAAGCTGCCGAACAGAGGAATCTGTTCCGGCAGCATGTTGATAAACCCCTGCACGGTGCATTCTACAATAACATAGAAGCACTGGGTTTATCGACAAAACTGACCTTCGCCTTCTTAAGGTCAGCTGGGCTTAAGTCAGAGACCGAGGGATTTATTGTGGCCTGTCAAGATGGTGTAATAAACACCTTGGTCTATCGAAGTCGCGTTATGGGTGTAGAGGTCCCTGACACTAATTGCAGGATCTGCCGTCAGGCGCCGGAATCGCTCACGCATTTGCTATCCGCGTGTCCCGTGAATGCGAGTTCGGCCTACATCCATAGACACAACGCGGCATTAAGGGTGCTGTATTATCATTTACGGCACTCGTATGAGATAGACCAAACGCCAGTGCTGCCTTATATCCCCGGAGATATTGAGTCCGTAGTCGAGAACGAGAAATGCCGAATATATTGGAATTACTCGTTCCCGACAGTCAGGCAAATCCAAGCCAATAAGCCTGACATAGTACTCCTCGACCACGAAAGCAAGGTGATATATGTCATCGAGTTCTCCGCGCCCGCGGAGAGAAATATCACCTTGAAGGAGGAGGAAAAGCGGACAAAGTATCGAGATCTCCGGTATGAGCTCCGAGTGCTATACTCAGGATACTCTGTCAAGATGGTCGTCCTCATTATCGGTGTACTCGGAGGAATGAAGCCCACGTTGCTCTCAGAACTAAAGACCATTCCGGCCTGCCGTAAATCAGCCGAGTGGTTGGCAGTTCAAATGCAAAAAGCGGTCATCTTAGGGTCCCTTCGTTTACTTAGGGCAATCGATTTTGGAACCGATGGTCGCTAACCCTGCAGGAAGTAGGGAGTGGCCACGGGTAATAGCTGGCGCTCTTCCAGTGTGATTGTCATCGGAGGCCACGGGAAGACTGTCCAGCATCCGGTAACGAACTATATATATATATATATATGTTAAAAATCTCACTAATAATACAGCACAAAACAACCTGTTATGACTGACATAACCTCACTTAATAGTAAAAATTCACTTTATAATAATTATAATTCCGTAATTATTTATTACAATTTAATACAAACCATAAATAAAAATACAAGTACAAAACGAACATCCAAAGAAAAAAACGAAAAACTATGTATAACAGTACTACCTACTACTATATTGAAAAGAAATTGTGTGTATTTATTTTTCTAACTACAAATGCTCAAATTGTGCACCATGCATTCTGGTGATCTGGTGATCGAGCTGGCCATAGAATGGGTCCATAGGTGCCTATCCAGCTATCTGCCATAACTTGATTTAAATAATTTGTACATATTACAGCAGTGTGAGGTGGAGCCCCATCTTGTTGAAAATATGAATAATTTGCCACTGTTAATTCATAAAGAAAATCTTGAAATTCGTTTGGCAGGAAATTAAGGTATCTACGAGCGGTTAATTTGCCATCATAAAAATAAGGTCCAATTACTTTAGTCCCTAACAGACCCAACCAAACATTCGTAGAAAATCTTTCTTGGAAAGCAGTCTCTCTGCACCAATGTGTATTTTCTCGTGTCCACTTATAATGCATATTTCTATAGAAAAATCCATTATTAGAAAAATTTGATTCGTCCGACCAAAGAATCAGCGCGTCATTCCTTTTCTTATTTAATAACCATCTACAAAATCTTACTCTCCTTGGCTTATCTCCCTCATTTAAATGTTGAACTTTCCTCATTTTGTAGCATCGAAATCCGTTTTTTTTTCAATATTTTTCTTGCACTGTCTTTTTTTATGCGACAGTTTCTCTGAATTTGTCTCAAAGAGGTTTCCTCATTTTGGTTAACATAATTACTCTATTCACTTTTCTTACATTATCCGCAACATGCGCTCGCCTTACTACTTTTTTTGAAAATGAACCGTGCGTTTTTAGATTTTGAACTAACTTCCTAAACATAGTTCGATTTGGCGGCGGAGCATCTGGAAATCTATCTCCGTAAACCGTGACTGCCATCTCAGCGTCAAAATTGCACTGACAATAAATGCTAATCATATCGAATTTGTTATTATTGGTGTACACCATAATTACTGATATAAAATTTGTCTTAGAACTCGACAACGCAACATACAACATATAACAGTGACAATCTGTCAAATTTATTAATAACTGTATACATTGTTTTTCACTAATTATGGCACAGCTGATTGTTACGATTCAATTATATGAATTGTGGTATTCGTAAAATATTAAATATTGACACTATCGGTTAAAATTTCTGTGACATGTTTTATATCGTTGGAATGAGAAAAAAATAACGGAATTAATGGCGTCATGGCCTACTTTGAGATATGCATTTTTCATTTTTGCACAATAGCGTATGTCAAAGCCAACTGCATTTTTCGATTTTTTTTGTTACACGTTATTATTCTTATTGTCTTTGCCGTCAACTTTCATTCCTTTAACTTGTTTCGTATCTCCTCAAATAAGGAAGCTATGACCGTTTGTGGTTTTCCTATTTTTCAGGTTTTTGTAATATATCTCATAAAGTAGGCTATGGATTTCAAATTTCTTTTTACTGAAATATAGCTCACAAAAAATGGGATAACTCTTTCTAAAACTTCATTCTTCTACAATAGATATTAAGCGAGATATTTGGTGTGGCCCTCGTAAAATAGACAGTCTGTATATATATATATATATATATATATATATATATATATATATATATATATATATATATATTGTTCTATATTCTGATATCTATTTTATTTTTTTATACGTTCGAAATTACTTTTTGAAAGTAAATTGAAATGATTTTATTGAGCGCCAAACAGTTTCTTAAAAGCTGTTAATATTATAGACTATAGAACACCATTAGCATGACCATCTACAATCTATAGAATGACTCTTACTCAGGGTCCAACGAAGTCGGTTCAATAAATGCTCATCGATCAAGATAACAATCTAAATAAATCAAACTCAGTATTGAACGAACAAAGTATTAATTTATTAACAAATTTGAACTTGGAATGTAATTAACAAATTTAAATAACAAAATCTAACTTAACTAAAATGATAAATATGGCCTTTATTTAAAATAAATATGTACCATGGATTTCTGATATAGTAAAGCTTTACCTTGTCTTTCTTTCGACTCGAGTAATGTTATATTATAACCTCTAACTGGTTATTATGATCCTTGAAATATTATGTCACTTGACTGACTTTTTAACCTCTCAAGGCTTCTTCTTCTTCTTCTTTACTGGATTGACGTTTGTTTCTAACCTCCAATTTATTTTCAAGATTTTCTTGAAGTATTTCTATCACTTGCTTGACGTTTGAAATTTCTTCACCATATAAATTTGCTAACTGGATTAACAAATACTTCCCTCTTCTAAATCTGCTTTCCGGATAATCTACTTCGTAATACTTTCAAAGTATACTCACTTCTTATATTTAATCAACTTTTACAATTTATTCTTGATATCAATATATCTGGATTGTAATTTTCTAACCTTCAATTTATTCTCCACTTTTCTTTAATTTTCAATTTATTAATTATTCGTGGATGAATATTTTTAGCAGCTCGCTGTTCAGCGGTGTATGATCAACTGATTTGTTATT
Source organism: Stenurella melanura (assembly GCA_963583905.1). Lineage (NCBI taxonomy): Eukaryota > Metazoa > Arthropoda > Insecta > Coleoptera > Cerambycidae > Stenurella > Stenurella melanura. The sequence continues at coordinate 130,576,916 of OY757309.1, read as the reverse complement.
TTTAGTCGTTTCAATGGGTTAATTTCCATTATTTCAATTGTTTTTTTCTAATTTGATCTAATATTTCAAAATTTAATTTTAATTTAAAATTTAAACTATTCAGTTTTGTTTGTTCTTTACCTTAATTGAATATTGTTTTTAATTCTTTAATTTTCCTGATAAGTTTCTTATTCTACTTTTCAGGATTAAGTGAATATTTGTAATTACTCGAAATATATTGACATATTACATATACTTTTTAAAATCTACTTATAACTACAATTAACAATTCCAATCTCAAATAAATACTAATTCATACATTTAGATGAATAGCAATGATAAACACAAAATTCTAGTAGTTAAAAACGTACTGCAGTTTCCATACTGACATAATACTGATATTATAAACTAAAACAAGAAATTGATACGCCAACAAACATTTGACATCATACTATTAGTCCTTTCTTTCTGCATGATGTGAAATATCATTTACAAAACACCTTTCTGCAATGATATTTGAAAATATCTGAAAACTTAAAATGTCATTCAGTGTTATGCAATATATGGACTTACTATTTCTAAATTAATTACGCTGCACTGCAACTACTGTTAATAGTCTTTCATTCAATATTCATTTTGTGTAGATTTACAGTTTTTCTACACAATTTATGATTTTCAGCCCTAAGTTTTGACATGCATGTCAGATTTTATAAAATTTACTTTTTGTTTTCCAATTTCATTCTAAATCATTTTAAATGAGATTGTGATTCTCTATAAGTTCATGTTTTATCATATACTATTTAGAATAACCTTGTTAAATTAAATTTACTTCATTTTATGTTTATTTAAATATTTTGTTCGTATTCAATATCAAGTTTTATTCTCTGCATCCTACTCGCTGAGAATAAGTGAACTTGAATCAATTAAATAAACCACAGATATTCCTGCTTCTGTATGATCCGTTAAAGTAAAACTGTTATGGTTGTAATTCGAACGTATAAAAAATAAAATAGATATCAGAATATAGAACAATATATATATATATATATATATATATATATATATATATATATATATATATATATATGTATATATATATATATATATATATATACATATATATATATGTATATATATATATATATATATATATATATATATATATATATATATATATATATACAGAGATTAAAATTAGACGACTGTCTAAGTTAAAAACAAAAATTTTTTAATTTAACTTCAGGGATGCAGTCACTGGGTTCAAAAAAGAAGACTCTTTTTAAACTCAAACTTTCGAAACTTTATTGTTTCTTCCTCAGGAATTCTACGAAAATGTTTATACATTGTAATTATATTATTTAAAAAATGTGAAAAGTACTTACTAAATTGAGGTTATAAATAAAATTGGCATGTCCTAAGGACCATAGAAAACATTGCTATTACAATTTAAAACACTACGTTTTGATTCAATCTAAGTTAAAAGCAAAATCCTTAATCGAGAAGTTGCATCAGCCACTTCGAAAACTGAACAGATACCAGTCAACTACGTTTTTTGAAAATTCAAAAAAGCAGCGGAATGTTGACAAAAACCACGAAATATCAGGACTGGAACGTTTGAAATTTACCATAGAAGAAGAAGACGAAAACAATAGAGTCCCCTTCTTGGATACCCAACTGATAAGGCGGGTAGACAATAAGGTTATCACTTCTTGGTACACAAAACCAGGGTCATCTGGACGATATTTACACTATGAATCGTTCCACTCTGAAAGACAAAAAATCAATGTACTGTTGGGAATGAAAAATAGGGTTATAAACACCTCACATACCTCCCTTGTAGCAGATAATCTTAAAAAATTGTCAGAATTATTTGTTAAGTGTGGTTATCCACCGACTTTAACAAAAAAACTGATTTTCAGCAGAACAACGGCTAATGACAGTTTAAATGATAGACGTCGTGACGGGATTGTGCCCGGTATGGTTGAGAACCAGGACATGGGTAACAACGTATTTTATTTTTCTGTACCGAACATAGCACTGGTGTCTCTTAAATTAAGGAAATTATTTTCAAGATTCTCTCACATAAAATTAGCATTTAAAAACAAAATAACCATCAACAATCTTTTTGCTAAATTGAAAGACAAAGACCATTTAAAAAATTATTCTAATGTGGTATATTGCATCTCTTGCATGAATTGTTAAAAAAAGTATATAGGTCAAACTGGTAGAAAAGTTAAAGATTCACTTCACACAGGAGCGACGTGAGACTCAACAAAGAGTCGTCGATGTTAACCAAACATGCTCTGACGTTAAACCATAATCTTAACTACGATGAAGTTAAGATTTTGGACTTTCAAAAATACCTTCATAAAAAGGACTTTCCTGGAGATGTGTCATATCTTTAACGAACCAGATGCTATGAATGCCAGAAGTGATATCGAAGGTCTCAGTATTTTATACACGTACTTATTACATGCACACGCTAATAGAAGGAACAGTGACAACACCCTGTACACTACTTTTAACAATTAGTTGGTTTCATTTGATCTGTTGTGTTGGTATCCATTTATGTCAGGCCTGGAGTAGAGAGAGAGGGGCTTGGCACCCCCTCTCTCTCCAGTCCTGATATTTCGTGGTTTTTTGTCAACATTCCGCTGCTTTTTTCGAATTTTTAAAAAACGTAGTTGACTGGTATCTGTTCAGTTTTCGAAGTGGCTGATGCAACTTCTCCATTAAGAATTTTGCTTTTAACTAAGATTGAATCAAAATGTAGTGTTTTAAATTGTAATATAAATTGTAATAGCAATGTTTTCTATGGTCCTTAGGACATGCCAATTTTATTTATAACCTCAATTTAGTAAGTACTTTTCACATTTTTTAAATAATATAATTACAATGTACAAACATTTTTGTAAAATTCCTGAGGAAGAAACAATAAAGTTTCGAAAGCTTGAATTTAAAAAAGAGTCTTCTTTTTTGAACCCAGTGACTGCATCCCTGAAGTTAAATTAAAATTTTTGTTTTTAACTTAGACAGTCGTCTAATTTTAATATATATATATTATATATATATATATATATATATATATATATATATATATATATATATATATATATATATATATATATATATATATATATATATATATATATATATACAGGGTTGGGCAATAGTCCCGGAACGGCTCGATTACAGCCGAACGGGACCTTGTATCAACTTCGGGTTTTCGACACTGTATTCAGCGAAATTTTTAGAACTTCTTGACATGTATTTCAGGACCGTGGCGTCATTACGTTCGGAGGTGTGACATAAGTGTCAATTTTTTTTAATGAAACACCCGGTATATTTTTCCATATTTGTATACTTTAAGGAGTCCCAAATTCAACGATGTAACGTTTGTATGGATTCTGTTATGCAATGTGGTCTCAATAAGGGAAAATTAGAAATTACAATCGTAATTAACAGAGAATAGTTTTATTTTATTAAATGTTCAAATTGAAATCCTTCCACTGCCTGACAATGTGTTAGCCTGCCCACAAATTCCCGCTGAACATTTTGGAGGGACTGAGGTGTAATATTATTAGCAACCGCTAGAATTCTTTCTTGAAGGCTCTTGTACTGTGGCAGGTCTTGTGCGATACACCACAGACTTCAAATGACCCCCAGAAAAAAATTAAGAGGGGTTAGGTCAGGTGACCTAGCTGGCCATTCGATATGACCCCTTCTACATATCCATCTCCGGGGTAAGACAGTGTCCAAAAAATCTCTTACAATTCTGGCATAGTGTGGCGGAGCTCCGTCTTGCTGGAAGTACACGTCATTTGCGATCACCTGAGGATTTTCGCGGTTGGGAAATATCTGAATTACAGCGGGTATAACTTTTTCGCGTAATAAAGTTAAATAGGTATCAGCAGTTAAATTACCATTTAGAAAAAACGGCCCTATTACATGTGTTCCAATTATACCCGCCCCGACATTTACTTTTTGTGGATGTTGTGTGTGCATTTCTTCCATCCAATGTGGATTCTCAGCAGATCAATAGCGACAATTGTGACGATTGACAAATCCATTTAAACAAAATGTAGCCTCATCGGAAAACAAAATGCGATCTACAAACTGTGGTGTCTCGTCTAAGAAATTCATAATTTGTTGGCAAAACTGCATTCGACGATCAGGGTCATCTTCCGCAAGTTCCTGAAGTCAGCTGACTTTGTAGGGATGTATTTTATTTCTCCTGAGTATTCTTCGAATGGATCTTTCACTGTTACCAGTTTCTAATGAAAGTTTCGGAATTGACGTTTTAGGCTCCTCCTGAATCGCTAACAGTACATCTAAAGCTCTGTCGTCGTTTGTCGCTGTTTTTGGGCGGCCAGTTTTTGGTAAATTCTTGACATTTCCCGTTATGTTCAAAATTGTGCAAAATTCGACATGCTGTCGACTTGGAAATCGGGTTTCGCTCAGGAAAGGTATCGTTGAAGAGGTCACTTGCTTCCTGAAGGGATCGACGCCTCTCTCCGAATCCAATCATCATGAGTAAAGTTATCCGTTCAGTGTCGTTCAGTTAAACCATTTTAAAGAGACGTTTTTAGAATCATAAATTAGTAGTACAAAAGTAATGTCACAGTGACGTTTACACCACGACTTACTTATAGATAAACTAGTAAAATAATGAGTTTTTATTAAACGACTACAAAAAAACTTGTTTAGTTTTGTAAAAAAAATGGCAAAAAAAGAGTGTTTTTTTGGATACAGCTGTTTGGATATCCACTGTTCTCTGTTAATTACGATTGTAATTTCTAATTTTCCCTTATTAAGACCACATTACATGACAGAATCCATACAAACGTTACATCGTTGAATTCGGGACTCCTTAAAGTATACAAATATGTAAAAATATACCGGGTGTTTCATTTAAAAAAATTGACACTTATGTCACACCTCCGAACGTAATGACGTCACGGTCCTGAAATACATGTCAAGAAGTTCTAAAAATTTCGCTGAATACAAGTGTCGAAAACCCGAAGTAGATACGAGGTCCCGTTCGGCTGTAATCGAGCCGTTCCGGGACCATTGCCCAACCCTATATATATATATATATATATATATTATATATATATAAACCATCAACCATGTCGAACTGTGCGAACGTAAGCCAGCGTGGCTCCTCTTTAATTTGCTATAAGTGCTGTAAAAGCAAACAATTTATTCATTATGTTTGTGTTAAATGCTCGAATATATTTCATAAAAGCTGCCTACCAAGATACAGAAGCCAAATTAGTTTTTTAAGAGACAATAAAATAGTTTGTTGCAAAGCAGATAACGAATGGTTAGATATAGGTGAATCTGAGGAAGAAAAAATAAATATGGAGAAGACCATCAGTGAACTCACTGAAGACGGGGATTGCAAAGATAAGTACATCTCAAAATTAAAATATGACCACGACATATTTATGCAGGATGCCTTAAAGACCGAAGAAGAAATGTCAGAAACAATCAATCAACAGAAAAAACTTATATATGAACTAAAGAAACAAATTAGTAATCTTCAAAAGAAACACTGCTCTAAAAAAGTTGAACCAACAAAAAGTGTAAGTACTCAGACAAATATATTTAAAATGACTAGAGATATATCTACAAACACCGAATCGCTGGAAAATATTAGACAGTGCTACTCTACCCAAAATGCATCAACCATCAATAAACGCCAAGGTACCCAAACTGAATATCCTAAAAGTAGTCAAGTAGCGTCAGGAAATAAAACAACTCAGGATACTAGTACTCGTAGTGTATGTGATGCGCGCGATCCATCAGATCTAAATAAAATTCTGCTTCTCACTGATGACGTTGGCCTAGGCTTGAGTGGTAGAATGCGCAGTAATCTTAGAAATTTCAATATAACTTCATTTGTCAAACCAGACGCACCTTTATCGGCTGTTATTGAGAACTTAGAAAAAGCAGCTGTGCATTATACAAAAATAGACACAATAATTTTAATAGCAGGTAAAAACGATTTCAGAATGAATAGATATCCATCTTTCAGGTTAATTTGTGAAAAACTAAAAAAATGTAGCCACACAAACATAATAATCTCTTCGGTACCTTACACTAAAAATCGAAATCGAAATGACCGTATTTATAAATATAACGTTAAACTGTTTGACTTTATTACAAAATTAAACCGTGTAACTGAGGGTAACATAAAGTTCTATGAAATTAATGATCAAGGTTATAACTTGAACAAAAGTGTAATTTCGATGGACCTCACAAATCTAATTCTTAAAAACAACTTCAGAGCAAAAACCTTGATATTCGTTACTCCATATAAAGGCGATCGAACTGTAGAAATGCGTCCATATCAAGATTGCACTGATCATAGAGTTACCAACGCCGGATCGGGTCCAAGGCCAAGGACGAGCAAAGTTGTGGATTGTTCATTATTGGAGGACATCACACAAATTGACGACAGTGTATTAATTGAGGAGCGTACTACTAGGGCCGATCACACTGTACATATGGAAAATGATTTTTTATACCCGAGACTGTCGCAGATATCTGTAATACTTTAAATATAGTTAATAGTTTTGACGACGTGATGTCAACGAATGTCAATACTGATTTCGAATGTAATATAGTAGTAAACAATACGCTTAATATATGCCATGTAAATGTACAGGGTCTTTTAAATAATTTTAATTCTGTTGAATTATTTGTAAAACAACAAAAAATTAATATTCTCTGTATCTCGGAACATTGGATTTGTAATGATAATATAAATTATTTACACTTTCCTGACTACAACTTAATTTCAGCCTATTCCAGAAGTAGTCATATCCACGGGGGATCTCTTATTTTAGCTCATTTTACCATAGAGGCCATTGAACTTAATCTAATAAGAAACTTATCTGTAGAGTGTCATATTGAAATATGTGCCATATGTTATAAACTGGATACTGTTAGGATATCTATTATTACTTTATATAGGCCTCCCAATGGCGATATTAATATATTCACTTACACGTTGTCCCAAGCTCTCAGCATCGCCTCAGGTAAATCTAAATACACTGTTCTTTGTGGCGATTTTAACATCGACTTTAACCAGCCTAATTGTATGAACACCAAACTGTTAGTTGACGTATTTAATTCATTTGAGTTGAACATGTGCTCCACTGGCAGTACCAGAATTTTTACCAATAGACATGGCCATACTAGTTCTTCTTGTATAGACTACATGGTTACCAATTTCGATCACACGTTGTTTGATTGCAATTTATTAAATCCGAACATAGCTGATCACTTTACGCATATTCTTACGCTGAATTTGCAAATCACCAAGCAAACGTCTAAGAATGAAGTTCCTATCTTTGCAAGACAACTTTTCCCATCTAATTTAAATGAATTTAGAACTAGACTGCTTAACATAAATTGGACCTACTTGTTTGATTTTGATATCAACGCTAGTTTTAGATTATTTGTTGATTGCTTAACCTGGGGCTTCAATGTGTCCTGTCCTTTAAAAAAACTACGCAGATGCCAGCGTAAGTACAGTAACTGGGTAACTAACGACATAGTCAAAGAAAGTGATGAATTGAAAAGACTATTCTGGCTAATGACAAATACAGGTCTCCTTGAATTGAAAATCTTATATAAAAATAAAAAAAAGGAACACAAACATAATATCAAGTTAGCCAAATCTAATTACTACAACAAAAAAATTAATAACGCATCCAATAAAACCAAGGAGACTTGGAACATAATAAATTTTAAATTAGGCAAGACAAAATGTGATATGAATACTTTTGTTCTTAATTACCATGGTGATAGTATAGATAATCCCAATGAAGTAGCCAATATTTTCGCTAGCCACTTTTCTAATGCAGCCGAACAGAATGCATTAAATCATTTTGGACAAAATTTAGCACTTCCTTGTACAATAATGCCAAACAACAATATCCCGAATCTGTATATAGGTCCCATCACTGAACTTGACATTATTGATACCTTAAATAAAATGAAGAACAATAAATCATCAGGAACCCATGAATTGTCCTTGGTCACAATTTTAAGTATTTTAGATCTAATTTTGCAACCATTGTTGTATTTATTCAATCAGTCATTACAGCAAGGTCGCTTTCCGGATGTGTACAAAACCGCCTTGGTTTTACCAATTTATAAGAAAGGTGACTTAAACACCATTGATAATTATAGACAAATGTCTATCCTAAATACCTTGTCTAAATTATTTGAAAAAATTGTCAGCAATTGTCTTTCTATATATCTGGAAAATAATGCACTACTGACTACTTATCAGCATGGTTTTAGGAAACATCGATCAGTAGAATCAGCAACGTGTGAATTACTTAATTTCGTTTACCAAGAACTTGATAGAGGCAAATATGTTGCCTCATTACTTTTTGATTTGTCTAAGGCGTTTGATTCGGTATGCTCAAATTTTTTAATAACGAAACTCAGTAGTTATAACTTACCTAGTAACATAGTTAGCTGGATCCAGTCCTATCTTGAGGGACGGAGTATGGTCATTGATATTAATGGTATTAAATCGGTAGCGCATGACGTTAAACTTGGTGTTCCACAAGGATCTGTGCTAGGACCATTACTCTTTTTATTATTTATTAATGATCTTCCGAACTATATCACTGGGGGCTTGGTCACAATGTTTGCTGATGACACAACTATATCCTTATCGGCAGAAACACCACAACAGCTAGAATATGTCATTCAAAATACTATTTGTGAATTAAGTACCTGGTGTGAACGTAATAGACTTATCCTTAACAACACTAAAACCAAATGTATAAACTTTTTTATCAGAAGAGGTATTCCTAATAATAACCAGAATGACGAAATTCAATTTTCGGATACAGTAATGTTCCTAGGAACTTGTGTTGACAGCAGGCTTTCTTGGGATGCTCATGTTGACGGTGTTTGTAAAAAATTAAATAAAGCGTACTATGCCATTTTACAAATGAGGGATACCCTAACTGTTCCAGGACTACTAAGCATATACTATGCAATGGCTTACTCACATATTTCTCTGAATATAATCGGCTGGGGATGTGGAAGAGATTTTCAGAGAATTTTCGTAGCTCAGAAGAAAATTTTAAGATTAATTTTTAGTTTGAATTACAATGAAAGTTGTAGGCAGGTGTTTGTAAATAACAAAATTCTTACAGCCCCTTCTATTTACATCTTCAAGTGTTTAACCTTTGTCAAAAAACATTTCTATTTATTTAATTGCAATTCTTATATTCATGACCACAGTACAAGGCATGGTGAATTATTGCGTATTCCAAAACATACCACCACATCATATAAACATTCACCTAACTATAACTGCATCAATTTATATAATAAGTTGCCCATTAATTTGAAGAAAGCACAAAATTACAATACATTTAAAAAACATATAAAATCCATGTTGGTCAATGGATGCTTTTATAGTATAGATGAATTTTTATCTGCGTCCTTTGATAATATATAATACATATTTTTTTTTTTTTACACTCTTGTTTTACTTTTGAAATACCTCATGGCATATTACTTTATCTGTGATACATGTGTGTGTGTATATATGTGTATATATGTATATGTTTTCTATAATTTTAAAGTGTAATTTTACATTTTTGTTTTGTATTCGTTTATATCCCATACGTACCACGTACATTTTCATTATGCTGACGTTTCATATCTGTATAATCTACAGCTATACATGAATAAATAAATATTATTATTATTATTATTATTATTATTATTATTATATATATATATATATATATATATATATATATATATTGCTGTGTATCCACACTGTGGAACACTACCCAAGTATCGTGTTTGAAATCATAAATAAAATTCACAAATTTGTATGTATTTTAGAAAATAATCATAACAGTTTTACTTTAACGGATCATACAGAAGCAGGAATATCTGTGGTTTATTTAATTGATTCAAGTTCACTTATTCTCAGCGAGTAGGATGCAGAGAATGAAACTTGATATTGAATACGAACAAAATATTTGAATAAACATAAAATGAAGTTATTTTAGTTTAACAAGGTTATTCTAAATAGTATATAATAAAACATGAACTTGCAGAGAATCACAATCTCATTTAAAATGATTTAGAATGAAATTGGAAAACAAAAAAGTAAATTTTATAAAATCTGACATTTATGTCAAAACTTAGGGCTGAAAATCATATTTTGTGTAGAAACACTGTAAATCTACACAAAATGAATATTGAATGAAAGACTATTATCAGTAGTTGCAGTGCAGCGTAATTAATTTAGAAATAGTAAGTCCATAGAATACAAAACACTGAATGACATTTTAAGTTTTCAGATATTTTTAAATATCATTGCAGAAAGGTGTTTTGTAAATGATATTTCACATCATGCAGAAAGAAAGGACTAATAGTATGATGTTAAATGTTTGTTGGCGTATCAATTTCTTGTTTTAGTTTATTATATCAGTATTATGTCAGTATAAAAAACTGCAGTACGTTTTTAACTACTAGCATTTTGTGTTTATCATTGCTATTCATCTAAATGTATGAATTAGTATTTATTTGAGATTGGAATTGTTAATTGTAGTTATAAGTAGATTTTAAGAAAGTATATGTATGATGTCAATATATTTCGAGTAATTACAATTATTCACTTAATCCTGAAAAGTAGAATAAGAAACTTATCAGGAAAATTAAAGAATTAAAAACAGTATTCAATTAAGGTAAAGCACAAACAAAACTGAATAGTTTAAATTTTAAATTAAAATTAAATTTTGAAATATTAGATCAAAATAGAAAAAAACTATTGAAATATTGGAAATTAACCCATTGAAACGACTAAAAATAACAAATCAGTTGATCATAAACCGCTGAACAGCGAGCTGCGAAAAATATTCATCCACGAATAATTAATAAATTGAAAATAGAAGAAAAGTGGTGAATAAGTTTAAGGTTAGAAAATTACAATCCAGATATATTGATATCAAGAATAAATTGTAAAAGTTGATTAAATATAAGAAGTGAGTATACTTTGAAAGTATTACGAAGTAGATTATCCGGAAAGCAGATTTAGAAGAGGGAAGTATTTGTTAATCCCGTTAGCAAATTTATATGGTAAAGAAATTTCAAACGTCAAGCAAGTGATAGAAGTACTTCAAGGAAATCTTGAAAATAAATTGGAGGTTAGAAACAAACGTCAATCCAGTAAAGAAGAAGAAGAAGAAGCCTTGAGAGGTTAAAAAGTCAGTCAAGTGACATTATATTACAAGGATCATAATAACCAGTTAGAGGTTATAATATAACATTACTCGAGTCGAAAGAAAGACAAGGTAAAGCTTTACAATATCAGAAATCCATGGTACATATTTATTTTAAATAAAGGCCATATTTATCATTTTAGTTGTTAGATTTTGTTATTTAAATTTGTTAATTACATTCCAAGTTCAAATTTGCTAATAAATTAATATTTTGTTCGTTCAATACTGAGTTTGATTTATTTAGATTGTTATCTTGATCGATGAGCATTTATTGAACCGACTTCGTTGGACCTTGAGTAAGAGTCATTCTATAGATTGTAGATAATCATGCTAATGGTGTTCTATAGTCTATAATATTAACAGCTTTTAAGAAACTGTTTGGCGCCCAGTAAACTCCAATTTACTTTCAAAAAGTAATTTCGAACGTATAAAAAAATAAAATAGATAATAGAAAATAGAACATTTATGGCTTGTTAACGTGGAGCGATCAGGAAAGCGATTGAATAAATACAACTTGAGAATAGTTTATCATTTCAAGCATACATTTGAAAGATAATAGATCAAATAACTTATTTTGATAGTTTTGACAACAAGGCATTGTCAAATTAAAAACAAATATTAGTTATATGAGGTTAAAGTCAGGTAAGACAACCATGAATCAAGAAGAAACTACACCAGGTACATCCACAGTTCCACAAACACAAGTTGGTGACACAAACACACAACCAGACACAAACATGTTCCAGAAACTCATGGAAATGATGGGTGGAATGAAGGTAGACATGAATCAAAATAACCAGAGACTTGAAGAAAACATTAGCAACATGAATACAAAAATGGATAAGAATAACCAAACTTTGGAGGCAAACATAAATACACAAATGGTTCAAAATAACCAGCGACTAGAAGAAAACATGGACAAAAATAACCAACGACTAGAAGAAAAAATTGGTAACATAAATACACAGATGGTACATAATAATCAAACTTTAGAAGAAAACATTAATAAAAAAATAGAAGAAAGCAATAAAGAAGTAAGAAATAAGATTGAACATTTAGAGAGTAAATGGGAGAGAATGGGAGAGACAGTCAACGAAGAAATTGGTATTAAGGTAAATGAGGCAGTAAAAGAAATAAGAGAGGAAGTAGTAACTATGTTTGAAGATGGAATGACTGCCGTAGATAGCAGAATGAAGAAACAGGAGGATAAATACGATAGCAAAATAAAAGAACAGGATAGCAAGATAGAACAGAACACGAAGTTGTTGAAGGATACCACACGCACACAATTAACACAATTACCCACACATACTTACACATGCAACAAAACACCATTTTATTTTTATGGAGATAACCGTATACACCCTAAAATTTTCATTTCACGTTTGAAACAACACATGGAAACACAACACGTAAATGCAAACCTAAAAGCAAACATACAAGACATGTTAAAGGGAGAAGCGGAAATCTGGTACTCAGTTATAATGGACAGGTTTGAGACTATAGAGGAATTTGAAGCTCTAGTCTTAAAACAATATTGGAGTGATTACACTCAGTTAAAAATAAGACAAGACCTATTTAATGGTAATTATGTAGAAAATAAAGGTATTTCTAGGGAAAATTATGTACTTAGAAAAGTATATAATATTAGACATCTAGAACCACAATTCACAGAAAGTGAAATGGTCAGATATTTAGCTAGGCATTTTTCAGGGGATATCCAGAATGTTATTATTACGCAAAGAATTGCAAAGTTAGACGATTTAATTGATTATTTAAGAGAATTAGACGATTATCATCAGAGTTTTGATAGGAAGTCTAGTCAAAATAGGGAGAATAATAGTAGGTATTATAACAAATGGGGTTATGATCAGAATAAGAATGAAAGTGATAGAAGAGAAAGGCAAGGTTATGGTCAAAATGATAGGAAGGAAAAGCAGGGTTATGGTCGTCAATATGACAATGATAGAAAGGAACGAGGGGGTGATGAGAAACGTCACTATGACAATGATAGGTATGAAAAGCAGGGTTATGAGAAACGTCAATATGACAATGATAGGAATGAAAAGCAGGGTTATGAGAAACGTCAATATGACAATGATAGAAAGGAACGAGGAGGTTATGGTCAATATAAATATGACAACTATAGGAATGAAAAGCAGGGTTTTGAGAAACGTCATTATGATAATGATTGCAGAGAGCGAGGGGGTTATGTTAAAAATAATGAGTCATATGCACAAGTTGCTAATATCAATATTCAAAGGGGAAATAGAGTAGATGAAAACACGCACTCTAATATAAATAAAATAGAAACAGCACAAATAAATGATAATAGAAATCAGGATTTTTAGATAAACTTGTTTTAAATATAGGTAATAATTGTAAAAAAATAGGCGACTGTATAGAAAATGATGTTATATTGGGAGACAACATCTTATCAGAAAAAAAGGCAAATATTGTATTAGGAGAAAGAATCCTAAAAATAGAAGGTGAAAGAATACCTTTCTGTAGTGTTAATGAATTGAATGGCAAATGTGCCGAAATAGTTAATGAATTAAATGGCAAATGTGCCGAAATAGTTAATGAATTGAATGGCAATGATGCCGAAATAATTAATGTATCAAATGGCATAGAGTCCAATAATGATAATGAATTTTGCGATGAGCATATAGTGGGAACCACATGTGTTCAAATAATTAATGATAAGAAGCCTGAAACCTTTCTGATAAGTCGTTACTCCAGATATAATAAAATTTTTAAAAATTTGTCTCAAAAATACAAAAATTCAATTGATTATGAACCTACAATAGCAAAGGGCTATGCGCAACAACTTGAAGTAGGTAATATTTTAAATGAAAACGAAAATGTTTTCAACTGTAATAAGGAAGAATCATTACCGGGAAGTTGTCACATGGGGATAAATTATCCATATGATCCAGGATAGATTACTCTTAAGTTATCCAAATGATCCTGAGTAGATCACTTTTAAATTGTAAATAAACTTTGACAGTGTGAATGTCACATCATGTTGTTAAAACTAACAAAATTTTCACATGTCAAAATTCTATTAGTTTAGGGGGTTTTATGCTGTGTATCCACACTGTGGAACACTACCCAAGTATCGTGTTTGAAATCATAAATAAAATTCACAAATTTGTATGTATTTTAGAAAATAATCATAACAGTTTTACTTTAACGGATCATACAGAAGCAGGAATATCTGTGGTTTATTTAATTGATTCAAGTTCACTTATTCTCAGCGAGTAGGATGCAGAGAATGAAACTTGATATTGAATACGAACAAAATATTTGAATAAACATAAAATGAAGTTATTTTAGTTTAACAAGGTTATTCTAAATAGTATATAATAAAACATGAACTTGCAGAGAATCACAATCTCATTTAAAATGATTTAGAATGAAATTGGAAAACAAAAAAGTAAATTTTATAAAATCTGACATTTATGTCAAAACTTAGGGCTGAAAATCATATTTTGTGTAGAAACACTGTAAATCTACACAAAATGAATATTGAATGAAAGACTATTATCAGTAGTTGCAGTGCAGCGTAATTAATTTAGAAATAGTAAGTCCATAGAATACAAAACACTGAATGACATTTTAAGTTTTCAGATATTTTTAAATATCATTGCAGAAAGGTGTTTTGTAAATGATATTTCACATCATGCAGAAAGAAAGGACTAATAGTATGATGTTAAATGTTTGTTGGCGTATCAATTTCTTGTTTTAGTTTATTATATCAGTATTATGTCAGTATAAAAAACTGCAGTACGTTTTTAACTACTAGCATTTTGTGTTTATCATTGCTATTCATCTAAATGTATGAATTAGTATTTATTTGAGATTGGAATTGTTAATTGTAGTTATAAGTAGATTTTAAGAAAGTATATGTATGATGTCAATATATTTCGAGTAATTACAATTATTCACTTAATCCTGAAAAGTAGAATAAGAAACTTATCAGGAAAATTAAAGAATTAAAAACAGTATTCAATTAAGGTAAAGCACAAACAAAACTGAATAGTTTAAATTTTAGATTAAAATTAAATTTTGAAATATTATATCAAAATAGAAAAAAACAATTGAAATATTGGAAATTAACCCATTGAAACGACTAAAAATAACAAATCAGTTGATCATACACCGCTGAACAGCGAGCTGCGAAAAATATTCATCCACGAATAATTAATAAATTGAAAATAGAAGAAAAGTGGTGAATAAGTTTAAGGTTAGAAAATTACAATCCAGATATATTGATATCAAGAATAAATTGTAAAAGTTGATTAAATATAAGAAGTGAGTATACTTTGAAAGTATTACGAAGTAGATTATCCGGAAAGCAGATTTAGAAGAGGGAAGTATTTGTTAATCCCGTTAGCAAATTTATATGGTAAAGAAATTTCAAACGTCAAGCAAGTGATAGAAATACTTCAAGGAAATCTTGAAAATAAATTGAAGGTTAGAAACAAACGTCAATCCAGTAAAGAAGAAGAAGAAGAAGAAGCCTTGAGAGGTTAAAAAGTCAGTCAAGTGACATTATATTTCAAGGATCATAATAACCAGTTAGAGGTTATAATATAACATTACTCGAGTCGAAAGAAAGACAAGGTAAAGCTTTACAATATCAGAAATCCATGGTACATATTTATTTTAAATAAAGGCCATATTTATCATTTTAGTTGTTAGATTTTGTTATTTAAATTTGTTAATTACATTCCAAGTTCAAATTTGCTAATAAATTAATACTTTGTTCGTTCAATACTGAGTTTGATTTATTTAGATTGTTATCTTGATCGATGAGCATTTATTGAACCGACTTCGTTGGACCTTGAGTAAGAGTCATTCTATAGATTGTAGATAATCATGCTAATGGTGTTCTATAGTCTATAATATTAACAGCTTTTAAGAAACTGTTTGGCGCCCAGTAAACTCACTTCAATTTACTTTCAAAAAGTAATTTCGAACGTATAAAAAAATAAAATAGATAATAGAAAATAGAACATTTAATATATATATATTGTTCTATATTCTGAATCTATTTTATATTTTTTTACGTTCGAATTTACTTCTTGAAAGTAAATTGAAATGATTTTACTGGGCGCCAAACAGTTTCTTAAAAGCTGTTAATATTATAGACTATAGAACACCATTAGCATGACTATCTACAATCTATAGAATGACTCTTACTCAAGGTCCAACGAAGTCGGTTCAATAAATGCTCATCGATCAAGATAACAATCTAAATAAATCAAACTCAATATTGAACGAACAAAGTATTAATTTATTAACAAATTTGAACTTGGAATGTAATTAGCAAATTTAAATAACAAATTCTAACTTAACTAAAACTGATAAATATGGCCTTTTATTTAAAATAAAATATGTACCATGGATTTGTGATATTGTAAAGCTTTACCTTGTCTAGGTTTCTTTCGACTCTAGTAATGTTAAATGATAACCTCTAACTGGTTATTATAATCCTTGAAATATTATGTCACTTGACTGACTTTTTAACCTCTCAAGGCTTCTTCTTCTTCTTCCTTACTGGATTGACGTTTGTTTATATATATATATATATATATAATAAAACCAGAAAGGTAGTCTTGACTGACTAGTTAAGCAGAAAAAGTTAATTTTTCTTGAGGTTGCAGTCATATATATATATATATATATATATATATATATATATATATATATATATATTCCCGTGTAGTTGGTAGGCTCCTGTGGGAGCCACGCTTGTCTGAACGATGTTTCGGCGGAATCTCATCTGCCATCCTCAGGTTCTAGCTGGAAGCTGCCTATTGCTGCTGCTGCTGCCGCCGCTACTGCTGCTGCTGCTGCCGGTGCTACTGCTGCTCCTCGTTGCTCGAACTGAACTCGTTCAGTTCGTTGTTTTCACGGGTGTTAAATGAAGTGTTGGTGTGCTGCCGGGTGTTTTCTTAATCCGCCCCTGCCTAATTGTATTGAAAACCTTTGACTTGAATGACGTAATAGTCATGTTTTTTCCGGAAGAATTTCGGAATTCGCCAGATTTGCCTTAAACAATTTAATTCTCTTTCAAAATATTGGGTGGGCAACTGCCCACCCTTGCCCCCCGCGAATTACGCCTATGGTTATGCATGAAATAGTTTAAAACGAATGTTTTGATTTTAAATTCATACAAAAATCCAATACTAATTTGTGTCGTGAACATTGAGACCGTGATAACATCAAAAAGTAATTCTCAATTTTTTTAAGACTTCTGTCACCCGTATCCCCACCCACCACTCCATTACTAAAAGGATTAACAAAATAAACTGCAGATATTGACTTGAAATTTGGTACACGTACGTATTATAACGAGATATGAAACTATATTACATTTTGAGCTTAGTCTATTGAAGTGTTGGAGGGTAAATAGGGGTAAGTAAATAAAGAAAGCTAGTAACAGTCGAGAAATTTAAGATTTGGTGTATATACACATTAAGAAGTTTTTTTAGAATATCTGTCACCCACACTCCATTATTAACAGCGTTCACAGAATAGTTGTAATTTTGTGTGTACTAGAAAATATCTCAAGAAATTTTTTTGACATCAGCCAATCCATTACCATCCCCACCCACTCCCATTAAACGTCGGGCCGCTGGTAGAAAACATATTGAAGTGGTATATTGTTTTATGGATTTCTGGAGCAGACGATTTCTAATATTAAATTAATATTAATTTTATGAGCAATTATTTCCACATACTGGAGCGCAAATGTAGTATCAAGATGTTTCGTTTAAAAAAATTTAGATGAGAAATCTGGATGTGGAAGTAGCGACTCCTTAGGCAGCGGTTTTCACTATGGATTTTGTATGACGTTTTACTATAAATCATGTAATTATATTTAGGCTACTTTTTTTCAACGAATGGTTTTTCATTCAAAATATTTTAAAAAAATGTTTTTTTAGGTTTTTGGAAAAATGAAAACGAAGTGTTGTAAGTTTTGCAACAATAATATTTTATATTTGAAACATATCGCAAAAGATATCAGGCGAATACATCGACTGAGAATTTATTCTACGATAATGGATCTTTGAGGTCTATCTGCAACTCACTATTAGATTATGGCCTCACCTTTCTGTAATGAAGTTGATCATCATCAAAATTACATTTCAATGATAACACTTTCACATCAAATTTTATTCAAATAGTTCAATAGGTAAGATTGGTCTAGCCGACTAACACCAAACACCTGTACCTGCTATGTCAACGGAATTGTGGAACACCAGGTGTGTACATATTTATTTATTGACTTTAGGCACATAATTAACAGTCAAGGTGATTCTGATTATGTTATATGTTATCGATGATATCATACCTTTTATTAATTTAATGAGTAACAGAAGTACCAACGAGTTTTCAGTGTTTTTATATAACAATTTGTAAGCATGCAAATATCAAACTTGTTTCGAATTCCTCACAACCAAAACTAAGGTTATAGTATTTTAGGTCAATGTTTACGACATCCACTTCATTAGCAAAAAACTAAAAATACTGATATATTTTACGTTATGTAACTAACAATTTGCCACCTACTATATGTTGTGCAAAGACATGTAACTGCCACAAAAAATTCAAAAAATTTTACACATTTTATTCTCCATCTCGCTCTCACTCACTGCATCACACTACTGTCTCCATTTACAACTGTAGGGGCTGCATTATTATTGTTCCTTGACCTACTAGAAATGCTAAAACAATTACTTACGCCAAGCGACCTTGAACTACTAAAAAAATTTGCAAAAAAAAAAACATAACAATGCGTCCCTATATTTAATGTAAAAAAAGATAATATTCCTTGCCCTTCTCGAAAAATTTTTTTTTGCAAAACTATAATTTTTTGGCATTTCTAGTAGGGCAACGAACAATAATAATACAGCCCTTACAGTTGTAAATGGAGACAGTAGTGTGATGCAGTGAGTGAGAGTGAGATGGAGAATGAAATGTGTAAAACTTTTGGAATTTTTTGTGGCAGTTACAGGTGTTTGCACAACATATAGTAGGTGGCAAATTGTTACTTAGATAACGTAATATATGTCAGCATTTTTAGTTTTTTGCTAATGAATAAGTGGATGTCGTAAACATTTACCGTCTTTTAAATGCGCCTTTCATAAATGCTTATAGGTATACATAATTTTACAAGGTACTAGAATTCTATAAACATTATTTTAGGCTATTATGTAATCGCTTGAATTGATGTAAGGCAATAAATATTAAATGATATTTTAGACAGCACAGTCAAAATTAAAATTAAATAAAGTAAAAATATAAATTTCAATGGAAATTTCGATTTTAATTTTTTGGATTGTTTGATAAAATAAAACGCAAGGAAACAATGAACCAAATCTACCAATAATTAATTATTTTGAAATGTTATTTTGTCAAAATCATTAAAATATTTATAAAATAATAAGTGTAACAAAAGTAACTTCTCTTGTTATTTTTTAAAGTAAGACAAAGCTTCAAATAAATACCTATTTAGATGATTAGGGATGCTGTCATTTCTAAAAATACTGTGGGAAAATGCGTCGTTTCGTTTACTCCCTTGGACGTATTAAGGGTTTCATGCGCATTTTGAAAAATCGATTCCGCCAAAGCTAATGCAGTGACCATTTAAGACCAAAGCACAATGCAAAAATAGTATTTTCGTTTAAATCTTTGAAACACCTGGTTTTAAATTGTTATCTAAGCTCAATGTTTAATTTTAATATCTGAAATACCTACTAAAATCAAATTGTAAATATTATATTGCATTAGGTAGTTAATATCAAACGTGATGATAGCAAAAACAAAAGAAAACTTTACAAGAATTTTACCTACTGCACTTGACTATTACAATTATTTATAAAATAAGTAAAATCAGCAGTGAAATCTTATAAAATAATACATTTTTGTGGAGCATAATTAAATTTATTATTATATCATAGGTAGTATCTTACCAAATAATGATTCCCAAATACCACTATAGAATAAATCTGACGTTAACACATAAGCATACTATAAAACGTCCAGTTACAACGCTACACAAGCGAAGTCCAACACCAAACTGCCGCGCCGCAAATATAGGTCAGCCTACGCACTTTAACTTATCTTCCCGCAATCTCCCATAGTGTTCAACAGAATTGTTTTCATTTTTAATGGATACTGAAAATTAAGAGTTGATTAATCTTCTTCCAAGTTAGTAATAAAACTTTTTTAAAGATAATGAAACGGCACCCCACCCCTAGAATGGGTTACTCTCTTTTCTGAGAAAAACCTCTAAGCTGGCAGTTTCAGCAATCGTGTATATTTTAAAATTAATTCTGATAGTAGTTATGCTATAAATCGTTTTATAAAGGCTAATGTTAGTTGTTTCTGCGTAATAATCAAAATTATTTACCTCAATTGAGAGAAAGTAATAGCTTGTATTAGTACAGGAAAACTTTTAACTCGAAAAAAATTTGTGCAGACCTTAAACTTTGGTTACAGGTTCAAAATAGGTCAAAGTTCATGAAACAAAAAAGTTTTACGGATCCGCGGGGATCTATAGGGGGTGAGAAGGGATATTTTTAATTTAAAAAAATCGGCTTTTCTCCATTCTCTCGGGAAATGGCATTTAACAAGAATAATAATAATTCAAATAAAAGTTGTTTCTGACAAAATTATCTTTAATTTGGTGTTTTTAAATTAATATTATAGCAATAATTAATTGAAATACGGCTATTTTTCGATGGGGGTTGAAACGGGTGATTTTTTTTAAGTTTCTCTAAAAATAATATAAATTGCTATGAAATCCACACCATGCAAGACCATCCAAGTAGAATGTTTGAAAACATTAATAAAATTCAAAAATAATCTTGGAATACAACCATAACAATTTTATAATAATTAAGTATACAGTAGCAAGCCCAGATAGCACAGGACGTCTTTATTATGTCTTATTTTGGTCTGAACGTCTTAATTCCTTATAAAATGTCTTAAAGACGTCTTACCTTAGACATCTTTAAGACGTCGTAGTAACGACGTGAATAATAGAGTGTATATAATACATATGATCTAAAAATATATTTTTCAACAAAATCGTTTGTATTTCACGATGCTTTTGATTACTTTGATTTAACAGGTTAGGTACTCTTGTAAAATATGTTGTTTATTTTTATAGAAATCAACAAAAAATATTAACCGAAAATATATTTTCAATTTTACAATGTTCTTTGTCATATTTGACCTTCTGTAAAATATGTTGTTTATTTCTAAAGTTGGAAAAAAATTAAGTATACCCATTTTTTCGTTGAGTTATATTTTTAAGTAAATTGTTAATGGTTTAGTTGATATTATACATTTCATCACAACTAAACATTTCATCAGAATACTGTTTTTCTATATATACTATATTTCTTTGAATAAACAGCTAACCGGGCCTTTTGAACATTCCTTATTGTTATTACCCACTATTAAAATTCCAAACACATTTGAGTGTGCAAATATTTTCGTTTACAGTGAACATAATAAACAGGATTTCAATGAACAGAAATATATGATACAAAATTGCATGGTAAGGACAGAGACAACACATGAACAGGTTCCCTATGATTACCAATCACTCTTCTGAACGAAAGCAGCTATAGTGTCATCTGTCAATTCTGCAATTGATGCTGTGAGTTGTCAGTCATCCAGAGACAAGACAGCAGTTATTATTGTTATAATATAGTATTGTTATTACTATTTATTCATTGTTCATTCCATTACCACTTCTATTTTGTATGCGTGTCTCAGTTACATTATTATTCAGGCCTGTTATTGTTAATTTGCAGTTTTATAGTTTCGTTGTTGCAGTTATAAAAAGGTGTTTATACTAGGTATACTATTTATATAGACTTGTACACTCACATTCTATTTATTTAGTATGGAGGCAAAGACGTGGACTTTGGTATTATTTATTGACGACAAAAGTGTGGAAGCTGTTCTCTCAAACTGGATCCAGGGAGACTTTTGTCATCGCCCATCACTTCCCAATTAGCATTTTCATATTCCTACGATATACATATTCCAAAATAAAATTAGTATATTGCATAAATATTTGAAACTAATTCAAAATAAGTTGTATACTGGTTGTTTTGTCACAGGTTTTCACACTTTATACATACTCCTGCAATATTCATATGTATGTTAACTGACACGTTGTAAACATATTCTGAAATGTACATTCATTCTACAATATACACAATATACACAAATCTTTTTCGTACATACATGCAACATTATCCATGTATACTTTCAATATACAATGTATATTGCAAAACAACAATGGTATATTGAATAAATATTTAATACTGATTCAAAATAAGTTGTATACTGGTTGTTTCGTCACAGGTTTTCACATACTATACATATTTCTGCAATATACACACACATGTTGGTGACACATTGTAAACATAGTCGGAAATAAACATTTATTTTACAATATAGTGATAATATACACAAGTGTATTCCCTACATATAGGCAATATTATCCATGTATATACTTTCAATATTGCAAAGCAACATTGGTATATTGAGTAAATGTTTAATACTTATTCAAAATAGATTATACAGGGTGTCCCAATAAAAACTCCCATGCTGGATATCTTCTAAATGAATAAGAGATATTTTAATTCTGTATAAGTCAGTTTGCAGTACATAAAGAGTGCTTCAGTATTAAATATAAATCATTTTTTAATATGTATATGACACTGAGCAAGAAATATTCCTACGGGAGGAACTTTGAAATGTGGTTTGTGTAAAGAGAAGTACATATCTAAGTAAATTTTGTTAAAAAAAATCGTAAATCCAACTGTTTTTGAGATATTTGTAACCAAACGTTGCCATTTGCTCCTGTTAAATAATTATCTCCGAAACATTTCGCTATTTAAGTGATTTTAAAAGTAAATCATATTTAGGGCATTTTTCATATAATTCAAAATTTCAAAGTTTATGATATACAGATTGTCTCCCTTAAAGACTAAATGAATGTTTCAGAGATTACAACTATTCAATAGGAACAATTGGCAATATTTGGACACATCTTGAAAATGGCTAGATTTGCCTTTTTTCTTAAGAACAAAATCTACTTAGAAATGTATTTCCCTTCCACAGAAACCAGATTTTAAAGTTTCTCCCAAAGAAATAAGATTTATTTAGAGCCCAGCGCCATCTACATATTGATATATTCAAAAACCATTCGTTTATATTCAAAACTGAAGCACTATTTATGTGCTACAAACTGGCTTTTACAGAATTAAAACGTCTCTACTTGTTTAGAAGATATCCGGTCTGAGACTTTTTACTGGCACACCCTGTATACTAATGGTTGTTCTCATCCCACAGCATATCGTACACATACGTCTTGCAGATCTGCATGTATGCTGAAAAATATTGTAAAGATATTTCGAAATATATATTTATTGCTTCTCACAATGTACCTTTTCAATTAAACTCAAACATGTTTTATTGATCAAATTTTGTTGAATGGAGCACACAAATGCTAAATAAACTTACCAATAAAACTGCATTTGCCATAACAATACTTTACAAAGGCCCAAGAATATCACATGCAAAAAAAAATACTTTTACGTTAATAATAAGATCTGTTAGAAACCATTTTAAAATGTATAAAACATTTATCACTCTGAAAACTTCAGCTTTAAAAGTCATATTTAACATGTTATTTATGAAAGTCTGATAATCATATTACGTTACCTTAAAGTTTTATCTAATTCAAATCATGTTTTAAATTGTTCAGAGCAAAAGATGACTTTATTCTATTAACTGCTTTACATTGTAACAATTATGTATCTTAAATTATAAAATAGGAAGAGTTATAATTAAAACAGTTGTGTTACTTTAAACATACTTTTATTTTTTGTTACAAAATGAATTGCAATAATAAATAACAATTGTGCCAAGAATTTAAATCGACATTTTTTAAACAAAAAAATGTGCTTTGCAACTTATAAACTGATCGATATTTTTTTAAGGAAAAAATGTTCTTTGCAACTTATAAACTGTCATATTTTACTATAACGAATATTTTGCCAGTAAGTAAAAAATAGTAAAAACTGGAGGGCTTACATTTTCAAAACCAGTGTCCAGATGTTGCCGATGGTGCTACTTGTAATTGCGAAACTCCACTTGGCATTCTTAACACATCACCTGTGATTGCTTCTATTGGCTGAATATTTTCTTTCTTGGCTTTTCGAATTTTCGGGAGAAGGTATTTTTTTCCTAAATAGAGGAGGTGGGGATACACGAGCTAGTTCCAACTATAAAAGATAAAACAATTAATTGTATTTGAATAGGTATTTCACTTTAAAAACTGGCCTTGATGAAGTTAATAAATATAAAAACATCTTACAGAAAAAAAATAAAAATAATCAAAAATCAATTAAACAAATTGATATTATCATAAAACAAAACATAGGTAGGTATAGGTATTTTTTTGGAATTCGGAAATGTTTGTGTTTGTGATTTTAAATGCCTACCAGAGCTATTAGAAGAACAACATATTCTCTTTCAACTTCTAGTAAGGACAACATTTCTTTAAGTTTGGGAAGTCGACGGCTTCTAATACGTTCTTCTATATTATCTGACAATAGTAATCTTTTCGGAGGACTAATATGCTTTTTGTACATACAGGGTGTTTCAGTTAAAAGTCCCCAGGCCATTATCTCTAAAATTAATAAAGATATTTTATTTTTGTAAATGGCAGATGATTGATACCAAAGAAAGGTTTAAATAACGGTGATTAGAATTTTTCCTCAACAGCACACAGAGATGGCGCTGCGATGCAAAACTATTTTTTGATGGCTGGAACCTTGAAACATAGGTCATGTGATTAAACAATAATTTGTGAATAATTTTGATGGTATAGAGAATTTACAAAAAACAAGCCGTTTTGGAGTTACATGAGTTTCTTTCATTAATGCCAGTACACGTGAATTTTGATAAATCCCTATAATTTATTTATTATTTATTATAGAATATTGGTTACCAAACACTTTTTTTCAAGATAAGGAAAGTGATATAATACACTATCATAAAATTATGTTTACCACTTCCGGCCAAACCGGAACTAACATGATGAACCAATATCCATATGTTCCTACATATTACATTTTTTTTTCTAATAACGCTTCTAATAAAACGGCTCCCAAAACTTAAAGTAAGTAAGACAACAAAGAAAATACGCACTAATTTAGAATGGTAATGAAAAAGCTACTTAAGAGATATTAGTAGGCTTTGATTTAATTTTAAGTTTGACAGTTATTAAACAAAGTTTGTAGTTGGTGCATTTCAATCATAGTTTCAAACAGAAATAGTGTACTTAGAAACAATTCAAAGCAAATTAATCCAAATAAGGCAATAAAAAAAATAAATTTAAAAAATGGTTAGATACACCAATGAAGATAAGTTAAATATGATTTTAATATACGGTGAATGCAAAAGAAATTCCCGACAAGCAAAACGATTGTTTTGTTTACGATTTCCAAATAGACCTACACCCGATAAAAAAACATTTATCATGCTGTTTAAAAATTTAAGAAACTGGGGTAGTTTTAAGAAAACTATTCGTAACAGAAACAGGCCAGTTAGAAACGATGAAAATACAGCCTTGGTGTTAAATAGTGTTGTCAACAATCCTCAATGTTCTCTCCGGAAATTGGCATCGGAAACTAATCTGTCGATATCTTCGTGCCATAGAATATTAAAATCAAATAAATACCATCCATACAAATTAAAATTGATCCATCATTTAAGGCCTGGTGATTATGAACGAAGATTACATTTTCTAGCTGAATTTTCAGTTCTTTCTGAAGAATGCCCAAATTTTTTAAAAAATGTGCTCTGGAGCGATGAAAGCCGTTTTCACAACAACGGAGTTGTGAGTAAGCATAACTGCCGATACTGGTCACAAAATAATCCTAGACGGATGAGAATGACCCGAAATCAGGTAACTTTTGGAGTAACGTGTGGTGTGGAATATTAAATTCATATATTATTGGACCATATCTATTCCATGGGACTTTAAATGGAAGAAAATATGAGATATTTTTGAGAAATGTATTGCCAGGATTATTAGAGACTATCCCTCATAACCAGGAGAATATTTGGTTTCACCAAGATGGTGCACCAGCCCATAACTTAGTACTAGTCAAAGATTGTCTTAATGAAATGTACCCTCAGAGATGGATTGGTACTAATGGAGTAGTCAGATGGCCAGCACGATCACCTGACTTGACTCCATTAGATTTTTACCTTTGGGGGTATTTAAAAAGTGTAGTGTACATTGAACCCATTGAGGATATGGCCGATTTGTATAATAAAATATATGCAAGTGTTGCTGCTATAAATAGACATACGTTACAAAAAGTTTGCAATGAAGAGTTACTGAAACGGTACAATATGTGTATTCATGAAGAAGGGAGAAATTTTGAACATTTAATATAATAAGTACCTACTAATAAGAAAGAAATTAGTTTAATTTAATTTTTAATAATATTTCGATAGTTTTTAAATGTTTGTTTATAAAACTTTTGTTTACGTTCTTTACTGAATTGTTAATATAAATTTAGCCCATTCTAAATTAGTGCGTATTTTCTTTGTTGTCTTACTTACTTTAAGTTTTGGGAGCCGTTTTATTAGAAGCGTTATTAGAAAAAAAAAATGTAATATGTAGGAACATATGGATATTGGTTCATCATGTTAGTTCCGGTTTGGCCGGAAGTGGTAAACATAATTTTATGATAGTGTATTATATCACTTTCCTTATCTTGAAAAAAAGTGTTTGGTATCCAATATTCTATAATAAATAATAAATAAATTATAGGAATTTATCAAAATTCACGTGTACTGGCATTAATGAAAGAAACTCATGTAACTCCAAAACGGCTTGTTTTTGTAAATTCTCTATACCATCAAAATTATTCACAAATTATTGTTTAATCACATGACTTATGTTTCAAGGTTCCAGCCATCAAAAAATAGTTTTGCATCGCAGCGCCATCTCTGTGTGCTGTTGAGGAAAAATTCTAATCACCACTATTTAAACCTTTCTTTGGTATCAATCATCTGCCATTTACAAAAATAAAATATCTTTATTAGTTTTAGAGATAATGGCCTGGGGACTTTTAAGTGAAACACCCTGTATAGTCCCTTGATTTGTTTATGTTCACTCTGTACATCAGATGTGATTTCTAATCTTTTCCATTTACCTAATTGCAGATTTTTATAATCCTCTGAAATAGATATAAAGCAAATTAATACGAATAAATATAACAACTCGTATCTTGTAATCAAAACCAATTGTTGTGATTTAAATAAACAAAAGCACCTTAATATTGAAGTAGATCGAACCTACCTTCTTAAAAATAAGATTTAAACACCCTGTAAAGTGTCCAAGTTTCACCTGGGATTTCTCCTGCTTTTCAGTGATTTGTCAAATTGGTTCCGTTTGAATGGTGACCACCAAACTTCCTTTTCGCAGAGTGTTACTATTCCGAATTAGACTACCTCCGTTTCTTTTCAAAAAAATTGGTGTCTACAAACGCCGTCATTATTTTAACAACTAATAAAGTATGCTAGGATTACAATATAGGTAAGTACAAAGGAATACATTAAACTTTAATATCTGAATATAAAATATCTGCAAATGACAACAAAGGGGACCATCCTTAAAACTATGTGGTAGGTAGTTGTATTGTGTACAATTGTAAAACACTTACTGCAATGCACTTAATGTACCTACACTTGGACTAATAATTAATAATAATAATCACGGGAAAACAAAACACAAACAAATTGAAATCGACATTTGACAGCTTGTGTCCTGTTAGTAGCAAATAACAGCAGGGCAACGAGCATGCGCACTAATCGAAGGACCTTGGCGCGCATTTCAAAAATTCGACAGGTGGATGATTGTAACGACATGGAAAGCGGAAATCTAAATAGATATAACATGTAATTAAATAATCATTTCTCAAGTCCGAACTACCTGCTTAAGAAATGCCGATAGTTATTAATTAATTAAATACAGTAGGAAAATTGAAAAAAGGATGAATAAGTTATCATTTTTATTATTCATTATTATTTAATATACGATGACAAGTCCAAAGTCTGGATTCAAAATTTAAATCATATTTCATATCCACAATTTTAACGAACGATTTAAAATTTATAAAACGTATGCCATTCACCACAGGGGGTGATTATAAATGTACTTAAACCAAACCTAGATAAAGAAATATCTATTTGTTTTTTGTTATCAGGTACATAGGTACTATACCGACACTGCACAAGGCAATATTTCAACAACACTGCCGTAGAATTAATATTTAACTTACCATAATTTTCATGTAAGCCCAAATGCATGCAGCATTATGCTGTCAAAATCAATCAGAAACCGCATAAATCTTGTTGGTACTTTGCAAAATGTAACATTGCTGTGCAATATTACTAGGGCTATATTGTTTCAAGTTTCGGTTGCAATGTTGCTAAAACTGCTTTGTTGGTGGGTATACATAATTTACGTGTGCCAACGATTGGCTCCAAAATGTTTACACCCCGTGCTAAAATTTAATTTGGGCTTTATTGCATACAGCTGTACTTGGTGTACATGTGTTCAACGTTTGAATGTCATTTTTTGAATATTAAAAATACAAACATGAATTTCATGTTGCAGAAATGTTCCACTGGTACATTATCAGGATATATATGATGATACACATAATAATATATTATCCATTAAATGTTTATGTGATATTTATTAAAGACTTCAAAATTAATATAGCTTTTTGTATATATCTAAAGTATACAAAAATATCATATTGTAAAAATATTCCATTTGTAAATTGTAAAGAGATTAAATTAAGTACGTAGCATAAATATTGCCTATTGTATATCTATATAATATTTGACACATCAGTAAATTTTTGAGAAGATTCGTACAATATTCTCTGTATACCGCAGAATCAACATTATTTCATGTATATTATAGGTATATATAGGAATATCGTACAACGTACTGGCAATATCTTTCCTATATTGATATAAGTACGTCGCAAAACGTATATTACGGCTATATGTAAAAGAAGTTCTGAATATTGTTTGAATGTAGACAATGAGTTTTGAATGTTCATTTCATATCGCATGCTATGTGGGTTGCTGCAGACAAATTGTTACAAACAATAAAAAGAACGTGAACCGCTGAACACTTGTTGGCCATCCGGGCCGAACCAATTTTTTTTTTAATTAAAAAAGCTGATTTACGTAAATATAAAATTGTAATAAATAAAAAATTAACACACTTTGTAGAGCAATGTACTTACATTAATAAAAACTATGTTTTAATACATATAGTAATAAATTTGCATAATATAAATAAGAGAAAACCTCTGAAACCATAAAAAAAATTGTACGTATACAAATATAAATAAGGGAAAACCTCTGAAACCACAAAAAAAATTGTACAAATGTACATTTTTCGTCTATTTCAGGTCTGTTTTAGGTCTATTTCAGATCAATAACAGACCTCATAAAGACGTCTGTAAGACGTGATTTGTAACATAAGACCTAAATAAGACTTCTTCCAGGCGTCTGTAAGGCGTACATGGACGTCTTTAAGACATCGTGAATGTCGGAAGACGTCTTTAAGACTTCTTGAGACGTCTCTGTGCTATCTGGGAGCATGCCTGTTACTTGGTAGTTTGATTCTATGTACCTAGTTCATTTGCACGAAGCAAGTAGGATATGGTAAATGGAACTTAGTCAAAGATTAGAGAATTAGCATGATAGGACAGCCGGCGGAAAACCTTTTATCTTTTAGCAATGGCTCCATTGACCTCGACATTTAAATTGGAGTTGAATCGCAGTTGCCACAATTTGACAATTAGACGGAGAAGGTAACATTAGAAGGAGAGGCCAATTGTGAAAAATGGACTACACTGTCTTGATCGAACAACCGAACTCAGCTGACTGTCAGTACCCAAGGTCACTAAAGAAACAGGTTGCTTTGTAATATATGTCACATGAAGTATTTCTATGTTTGTATGTAAGGTATCGATTTGGAGAATTTTGAAATTTTTTTATTAACGGTTAAAATAGCTCAAGAAATAGGGGTCAGCTTACAATACCCACACAGCACAATCGGGATATGGGATGTCAAATTGAAGTACCTGGATATCCCAGTACGTAAAGTAGATAGTGAAATGGACGTCCCATTTAGGATATCCCAGGATATCCTTCAAAAGGAGGCCAAGAGGATATCCTGAACTGGTTTCATTTTGGCATTAACTGTGAATTGACATCGTGATTAAAAAAGGACGTCCAGTGAAGGGCCCTAAATCTCCTTAAACTGTAACCCAATATTCATCTTTAATATGTTCAAATAAGGCGCCATTACGATTTCCGGCGGCCATATCTAATTTCACAAACCTGTACTTTCTATCACTTTCTATTGTATCTGGTATTCTTTAGTGTAAACTCAAAACAAGCTTGCGGAATATCAGTTAATTTCTCTACAACAAATAATATAAATTATTAGTGGTTGTAGGAAATATTTTTAACACTTTTGATTGTTTTTTATCTGTTTAATTCAGTTTTATTTGAGACTTTTTTGTTCGACACTATAGAAAGTAAGTACAAGCCATGTAAAAATAACATAACCTATAAAACTTCCCAAATTTAATACAATTTTGTAAACTTTCAGGATGCCAAGGGAAACTAAAAAGAGGAAACTTTATAGAAAACTTACAGTATTGAACAAAAATTCTGGCTCCCTTAATTTCAATGACCAACAAACCTACAAAATGAAGCTTATTTGGCCCAAGAATTGAATGTTACGAAGCCAGGTTGGAAAGAGATTGTGAACCAGGTCGTACTTAGTGTTGTGAAGTTTGACGATGAACAGTGTATGAAAATAGGTAAGTAAAAATAATTTTGCTTCAAGCGATAATTGTTTGAAACTTTCATTACACTCTTAAAGGGAAATGTGTATCAGACAGGACATGTGTGGATAAATTTCAGTTCATTTGCAAATCTGTCCTGATCCTGATATATTGTTTCCTTTTGAGTAAATCGCACAAAACGGTTATTGGTTTATGAATGGTGTTATGTAAATGGCTTCGTAGCCACGGCCATATGTGACTTGTATGGAAGACAGATATAATGCATTAAAATGAAGTAATACATGATTGCATTTTATAATGCGACAAATTATTCTTATTAGTGCTTCAATTTAAACCTTTATCCCTCGATGTTCTCTATATTATCTTTATCTTACCCAGTTTTCATATAGACTAAATTTTTGTTGATAATGCTGATTCAAATAATAAGTAAATGTTTATTTTAGATGCAACCATGAATGGGTACCTATAATATTATGAAATAGGTACAAAGCAGAGAAGTGTGTTTAAAAGAATCCAAGCAGGGCAAAAAGAAGAGCGAGGCAATGAAGAGAGTAGAGAAGTAGGAACACATTACTTGATAAAAAAATATGTTTTCATATAATTCAGTTTGAAAATTGTTATTTTATGTTCTTTTAAGAAATTTGCTTTTTGGTGTTACAAATGAGTTTTGTCTTTAAATATTGAATATATTTAGCTTCTTATAACCCCTAGGTGTTTTTAATTTCTTGACTGATAATTCAAATAACTTCATGTGTAATTTTTTTATTAACCTTCGACAGAAATAAAATTTTACAAAAAACAAAATATTTATGGAGTTATGTGTAACATGCTTATTTTGTTATTCTATGTTTTTTCGAAGTAGTTTTTTTTAAGTAGTTTGACATTACAAGTGTGAGTTTGTTTTTAAAGTCTGTCTTATATCTGATTTTATTTTCTTGACCGTTTATATCAAATAACTAAATGAGTAATTCCTTGGGTTTTTCGGTCAGTTCAAATGTGAAATATAATATTTTCTATTGTTTCAGTCTATTAACCATCATCAGAGAAATTTTTACAAAAAACAAAAAATATATATGTGGATTTATGCGCTACCTACTTATATATAATTATAGGTAGGTAGCACTTCGGTCCTTACATAGAAAATATTTTTAGTTTTTTTTTTTTTGTAAAAATGTGGTTTCTTTGGCGATGGTTAATATATTGAAATATAAGAAAATATAATATTAGGATGTTCTGGGACGTTTCAGTGTGTACTTTGTACATCCTCTAATGTCCCTGTGGTTGCCCATTCGTAGTACTTACGACGTCCCGAAATATCCCGGGATATCCTGGTATGTCCCTAGTTATGAGCTTCAGACATCCTTCAGGACGTCCGTCGTATTGCCTTTATCTGGTACCAAGTTGTGACATTGGGATGACCAAAAGAGTGCCGAAAAGCATACATATTGGGATATTGGGACGTCCATAGGCAAGCCCAAATCCTAAATGGTCTTTGCCATAGTACGTCCCTCGGACAGCCTTGTGCTGTGTGGGTAGTTCGCATAGAGCTTAAAATTGGTGCGAATGTTGGGAACACCATTATAAATAAAATGTGAAAAATCCCCATCGATCCCACATCTGCAAAAAAAATTATTCAAGGTCAAAATTCGCAAATATGGGTTTCTTGCATTTTTTAACAAAACGGTAAGTTTTATCATAAAGATAGATCAGACAGAAATTGTAGATCATGCAATTATCTATAAAAATTATTCTTACACTTTTTTTCCTAAGAAGCACCATTTCTGGGATATAGCAATTTAAAAAGTTGAAAAAGTTGTGTTCTCCATAATATTCATGTTTTCACGCCACCTGTGAGGTAGTGTACTTGGCGCGTTTTTTAAAGTGGTAGGCCTATTCCACGATCTATTGTGGTCCTGTTTAATTAAATAATATTGTAATAAATGAAAAATGGTACTATTGGAAATGATGAAAGCGTTGTGAATTATGAGTAATTGGGGAAAACTATTCGTCTGATAATTATCTAATAGAACTTCAAGTGTAATGTCTTCTCCTTCTCTTCTTTCTTCTTCTTCCTGCTGGACACAAATAAATTGTTCTAACAGTGATGCATCAGATGTCTCCTCGCTGATATAGTAAGAATCCTCTTCTGATTGCGATTCAACATTGGAGTACGACTGGCCTTGACAGCTGGTACATGCTAATGAACAAAACAATCCATCTAAGCAGGCAATTTTTTTGAAGCTCCATATACAGAAAGAAGGAAGTGAATTCCGTTGGTGATTACAACTTGTGGAGTAGAGTTGTTACTTTCTTTAAAAACAGTAACAATTTCACTTTCGGTCAAAGGTTTACTACAAATGAAGCAAAACTGCGACATTTTATTTTAAAAACTAAAAACGACACAAACTTTGTTAGGAAATATTAGCAATAACCACGTATTTTCACTGAAGGAACGTTCAAGACTAATAGCATATCGTTGAAAAAGGAGTAGGTATACCAACGTTGCCATACGGACAATTGATGATGAGGGACTGGGTTTCTTTTGTGTTTATATTGTAACGTTAAATTAGATTCCGCCCATATATTTGTATGTGGAATGTAAACTCAAAAATGAGTGTGGCTACGGTTGTTTTTTAATGTTGCAGTTGGTACCTGAGGAAAAAAAAAGATATGTATTTTCTTCTTTACTTTTGTTGATAGCGAGGAGACCAGATAAAGTAATGTATATTCATATCCCAGATAGCATTTATTATTCCACGAATGTACATTTTGCATTCCTAATGTTCTAATTGCATACTGTACTAGCCATGTATGTTCCCCCAACATTCTCATATAAATAATGTTTTCATATACAATATGAATATACATACGATATGAATCGAACATACACAAAAGTTTATGTTCATAGTCGCATGTACTATATACATGTCAGGGAATGTTCTTCGTATATGTGTTCATGTACATCGTATAAACTTTCATCGATGATTTTATCAGTATGATACAGGTGTACTTTTTGTAGAAATATTTGGATTGCATTTTTTATGCGAACGGTGATTGGTTAGATTTTTGAACTAATAAAAATAAAACTGCATCGCAACTGATCAGACTACCTATTGCTACTTTTATATAGTATCTACCTCAACTTTATAATAAAAATAAATAATTTTTTCTCTATCCAGATTTGATTTAAGTACATTTATAAGCATTCCCTGTCCAGTGGTGAATAACATCCATTTTATAAATTTTAAATCGTTGGCAAAATTGTAGATGTGAAATATGATTTAAATTTTGAATTCAAACTAGACTTGTGATCGCGCGCCACGGTCCGTAGATTAGTGCGCATGCTCAATATGCCATTCCGCCGCTGCTGTTAAAATGTCAAATGTCGATTTCAATTTGTTTATGGTTTGTGTTTTGTTTGGCTATGATTATTACTACTTAATTGCATTGCAGTAAGTATTTTACAATAATTAAGTACAATAATACAACTACCACATAGCTTAAGGTCCTCTTTATTGTCATTTGCAGATATTTTAATTTATGTTTAGATACTAAAATTGAATATACTTACATTTACCTATTCCTTTGTACTTTTATCGAAGATTAGGTCTAATCTTTGCTTTTATTGTAATATGGAGAATACTATATTAGTTATAATAATGACGTTTGTAGGCATCGATTTTTGGGAAAAAAACGGAGGTGGTTTAATTCGAAGTGACTCATTCCACGAAAAGGAAGTTGGTGGTCACCATTTAAACGGAAACAATTTGATAAATCATTGAAAAACAAGAGAGATCCCAGCCCACACAGCACAAGGCTGTCCGAGGGACGTACTATGGCAAAGACCATTTAGGATTTGGGCTTGCCTATGGACGTCCCAATATCCCAATATGTATGCTTTTCGGAACTCTTTTGGTCATCCCAATGTCACAACTTGGTACCAGATAAAGGCAATACGACGGACGTCCTGAAGGATGTCTGAAGCTCATAACTAGGGACATACCAGGATATCCCGGGATATTTCGGGACGTCGTAAGTACTACGAATGGGCATCCACAGGGACATTAGAGGATGTACAAAGTACACACTGAAACGTCCCAGAACATCCTAATATTATATTTTCTTATATTTGAATATATTAACCATCGCCAAAGAAACCACATTTTTACAAAAAAGATAAACTAAAAATATTTTATATGTATGGACTGAAGTGCTACCTACTTCTAATTATATATAAGCAGGTAGCGCATAAATCCACATATATATTTTTTGTTTTTTGTAAAACTGTAGTTTCTCTCTGACGATGGTTAATACACTGAAACAATAGAAAATATTATATTTCTCATTTGAACTGACCGAAAACCCTAAGGAATTACTCATCTAGTTATTTGATACAAACGGTCAAGAAAATAAAATCAGATATAAGGCAGACTTTAAAAACAAACTCACATTTGTAATGTCAAACTACTCAAAAAAAACTACTTCGAAAAAATATTGAATAATAAAATAAGTATGTTGCGCATAACTCCATAAATATTTTGTTTTTTATAAAATTTTATTTCTGTCGAAGGTTAATTTAATTATTTTTACTTACCTATTTTCATACACTGTTCATCGTCAAACTTCACAACACTAAGTACGACCTGGTTTACATTCTCTCTCCAACCTGGCTTCGTAACATTCAATTCATGGGCCAAATAAGCTTAATTTTGTAGGTTTGTTGGTCATTGAAAATAAGAGAACCAGAATTTTTGTTTAATACTGTAAGTTTTCTATAAAGTTTCCTCTTTTGGCATCCTGAAAGTTTACAAAATTGTATTAAATTTTGGAAGTTTTATAGGTTATGTTATTTTTACATGGCTTGTACTTACTTTCTATAGTGTCGAACAAAAAAGTCTCAAATAAAACTGAATTAAACAGATAAAACACAATCAAAAGTGTTAAAAATATTTCCTATACAACCACTAATAATTTATATTATTTGATGTAGATAAATTAACTGTTATTCCAAGCGCTTGTTTCGAGTTTTCACTAAAGAATACCAGATACAATAGAAAGTACAGGTTTGTGAAATTGGATATGGCCGCCGGAAACAGTAACGGCGCCTTATTTAAACATGTTAAAGAAATATATTGGGTCACAGTTTAAGGAGATTTAGGGCCCTTCATTGGACATCCTTTTTTAATCCCAATGACAATTCTCAGTTAATGCCAAAATGAAACCAGTTCAGGATATCCTCTTGGTCTCCTTTTGAAGGATATCCTGGGATATCCTAAATGGGACGTCCATTTCACTATCTGCTTTACGTACTGGGATATCCAGGTACTTCAATTTGACATCCCATATCCCGATTGTGCTGTGTGGGAGATGAAGCGTGGACATTATAAATCATGTTTTCAAGAAGGTAGGTTCGATCTATTTCAATATTAAGGAGCTTTTATTTCTGTAAATCACAACCATCGGTCTTGATTGCAACGTAAGTTGTCATATTTGTACTAATTTGCTTTATACCTATTATAGAAGATTATAAGCTGCAGTTAAATTGAAAAGAGCAGAACTCACATCGGATATACAGAGTGAACAAAAACGAATCAAAGGACTATGTACAAAAAGCAAATTATTCCTCCCAAAAGATTATTATCAGATGAAGATAGTGATATCGAAGAACATATTGGAAGACGTCGACTTCCCAAAGTGAAATAAATTTTGCTGTTACTAGAAGTTGAAAGAAAATATGTTGTTCTTCTAATAACTCTGGTAGGTAATTAAAATTACGAGTACAAATATTTCCGAATTCCAAAAAAATACCTATGTTTTGTAAATTAATGATAATATAAAGTTTCATTTATTTTTGTTTATTTTTATTTTTTTCTGCAAGATCTTTGTAAGATATTATATTTTTCAACTGTATTATGGCCAGTTTTTAAAGTGAAACAAATATTCAAATATACTCTTGTTGTTTCTTTTATAGTTGGAACTAGCATTTGTATCCCCACCACCTCTAGACAGGAAGAAAGTACGTTCTCCGAAAAATTGGAAAAGCCAAAAGAAAGTATTCAGCCAATAGTAGCAATCACAGATCATGTGTTGAGAATGCCAATTGTAGTAAGGCAAAACGTTGGTTATAGCAAAATATGACAATTCATAAGTAGCAAAGACAGTTTGTTGTTAACAAAATATCAATTAATTCTTGACACAATTGTTTTCTATTATTGCAATTAATTTTTGTATAGTAGACGCAATCGCTATAGTGGCTCGACGGGTGAAAGTATAATAAAGACGGAATATTATGTTATTCCTGCCAGTTAAACCTCGTTTTGTGTCTCACTCGTAGAGTCACTGTAACGATTGCGTCTATTATAACAAAAAATAAAAATATATTTAAAGTAGAACAACTGCTTTATTTATACCTCTTCCTATTTTATAATTCAAGATGCATAATTGTTACAACAATAATTAGTAGTTAATAGAATAAAATCATGTTTTGATCTGAACAATTCAAAACACGATTTGAATTAGATAAAACTTTAAGCTAACGTAATATGATCATCAGAAATAACGCGTTAAATATGATTTTTAAAGCTAAAATTTTCAGTGATAAATGTTTGATGCATTTTAAAATGATTTTGAACAGATCTTATATAACCGTAAAACTATTTTTTTTTACATATGATATTCTTGGGCCTTTGTAAAGTACTGTTATAACAAATTCAGCATTTGTGTGCTCTATTCAAAAAAAAAATTGATCAATAAACCATGTTTGACTTTAGTTGAAAACTAATGGTAAAAACAAATTTTCTGTGCATACATTCCACATTTACTTACATAATGTTCTTCACGAGGAATGTGTAATGTGGAAAATTAGAATAAGTAATAATTGATTGTAACAATTAAATACTAAAATTAGATACTGGGTTTATTATATGCAAATATTTCACTCATACCATGTATTCTCTTCAGAGTTTAATTATCATATTAATTTATTATTTATTGTAATCATAGATGAGTCGCTGCTTCATCCTGAACATACTCAGAATGAAGCAGCGACTCATCTCATTACTGTAAGTAATAAATTATTGTAGTAATTTAACTCTGAAAAAGATACATGGCATGAGTGAAGTATTTATAGCTGCCACTGATACATAATGGTCATTCCTACAATATGAATGCATCGTGGATTTATGATCCATGTGTACATACCAGGTACCTACGGTCTAATTCCTACGAAGCTAGTACGCATATACCGTGAACGGGCAGCGTACATTATGAATGTAGCATGGCCCTTCCTCCTATATACCTCATGTATCTAGCAACATTTCAATATACCTTTTTGGTTCATATCAAGTACCATTTTAGTTCATGGGTATGTTGTGGGAATCTTATTCGAATGTTGAGAGGCGGTCATATGTACGTCTCTCTGACATTCAGATTATATACATGACATACAAAATGAATATTCATTCTTATTTCCATGGTACATAAAGTACGTTCCGAGCAGGTGCTCTGAATGCAAAAATGCTATATGGGATTTATCGATGGCTAAGTAAGAACACTCCAGGAACCTTAATGTTTAATATGGGATTTTTAGAATCCTTATAACTTAGGTTCATTGTTTTGTTATGTCTGGGGTGTTATTATAGCTTCATTTAAGGTAAGTTTCTGTGTTACTGTTAGAAGGAAATTTCGTTGATTAACCTAAAAATGATAAACGCACATACATAATTTAGTAATCACTACGAGCGTGCATATATTTGATGACTTATTGTAATTGTTCAAGCTAATGCTATTTGCTCTCACCTGTAGTGGAGAATTTCTCATTTAGTTAAACAAATAAGGTGTAAACATTCGAATTTACCTCTCCTTGATCCGCTGTCATATTTAAGAATTAGGGAATAACGTGTTACCAACATTTGGTTCTAAATGAAACATTTACTAAAGCCATTAAATCGTGGTTTTATTTATTTTATTGTTTATATGGTCCAATAATGGGTTTTGTGTATCTTAGTTTCTATTCTAAGGAGAGTTTTAATCATTCTATGGCTGGAACTAATTTTCTATTACTTATCAATTCCTAGGGTATTTTTCTATGAGATGTTGAATTGTGATTGGTCGTTAAAACATAAAAAACAGGTGTTTAGGAAAAAACGGTTGGTTTCAAAAACCGGCGTGCTCTTCCTTTCTTTATTGAGTCAAGATTTTTATAATTGCTTGTAAAAGCAACCCCAACCTTATTACGGGGGATTATACGATAAAATTCTTACATTTGGAAGGCCTAATTGTGTGTAGCTGTTTGAAGCCAAATATTGTTATAGAGGACTTCTAAATAGGCAATAAATACGACATTGTTGAATACCTGTTTGTGCCCTGACGATTTTGCGAGTAAGCACCATGTTTGCATTTTCGGGAAATACTGACTCCTAATTTTTGTCATTCTTTTATGTAGGCAATTTGGATAATTTGGGTAATTAGAAATAATTTGGAAAATCTGGAAAATTAGACCAAGTGGTACTAAGTTACATAAAATTGTGAAGCTGATAAGCTGTGAATGTCTATTTGGTTTTTATCAACTTGGAAATGGGTGAATTGATTGTTGGGAGTTCCCGCGAAGCCATTTTCTGAAGTCGTCGTTTTGGTATGGTCACCTGGTCACATGTCACAGTTGAGACACGTGGTTTCTGGTTATGAGGTCCATGAATTTAATTGTTGAGATACTGAAGCTGAGGTGTTCATGAGGTTTTTGCAGTAACAACAGCATAGTAACCTGTACTAACAGATTTTTGCTCAACGCTGGATACTGGATGAGTACTTTTTTTTATGTTACCACACTGAAAGAAACCGACCAAATAGAATGTTTTGCTAAGATGATCTGCATTATCATAACTATTTTTTTTGTTAAGACTACATTATCATTATCTAACCATAAGAAAAACTGTTTTGCTAATGATATTTTGCAACGGTAAATCTTTGACTATTTGTCCCAATAGCAGCACTTACTTAAACTAGGTAAAATATTGTTATAAGTTTTCTTTTTATTAGGGTTAACTAAATAATTTCTTACGATAAATAAGTGCCTTAAGTTAAAGTTAACTATTTAATGGTTAAAACTCAAATAGACCTATGGTTGGTAAGTCACCTGTTAACTGTAAAGACGGGCTTACTAATAGTAACGTCTTACTTATTTATTTTTACACGTGGCGCAAGCGCAATTGAGTTTTTATCGTCGCGCGCCATTTCATCCATGCAGCGACGCATGCAGTAACTAGTAAGAAATTCTGCGTTTGACGAGACAGTTGTGGGAAAGGTTTTATGCAAAGAATTTTTATAAAAAAACTTGTGTTTTATGTTATTGCGTATATTAGTTGCTTTCGTTCAGCAGAGTGATTCATAATCATATATAATAAACAGGATTTCAATGAACAGTAATCATATGATGCAAAATTGCATGGTGTAGGGACAGAGACAACACAAGAAACAGGTAGGTGCCTTATCATTATGAATCACTGCTGAACGAAAGCAGCTATTATATAGTAAACTGAGATTGTGTCTTCTTACAAGTCAAAGTTCCCCTTTTTTAATATAGGCACCCTGAATTGTTTATTAGTCGTTTGTTTCCTTAAATGAATCATTTATTTTAATTTTACCAACAATAATTTTTTGAGTTGGAAATGTATTAAAAACGTGTTTTAATATGAAGTGTGAAGTCTAAAAAATATAAAATTAAAATATTGAATTTACAAGTAACGTACTTGCAAAATGACATTACTAGGTCAAGAGAGATTATTTGTTGCCATTATAATGTAAGCTGCATATAGTGGTTAAAAAGTCACCTATTAGCAGCAGGAAAGTTCTTTTCCGGTTACAAGGTAGTAATGGTGTAAGGAATAGGAACTTACTAACTATAACAAAAAACTTATTAAGATTAAAATAGGTGGTGACTCCTGATAGCAAAGCTATCAACCTACAGTAACAAATAAATAATAAGAAAAACTTTTATTAACGGTAAATAAGTGCATCTTAGCAAGATCGTTTTTGTTGCGGTTACAGAGCAGTCTTGCTGGAGCCTATTTAATGCAGATATTTATTAGGGGTTAGTCAATTTCTCTTTATGGATAATAGAAATTTCTTTCAGTGCAGGATAACTAAAAGTTACATGTGTGTATTAATACTCTGCCGTTATATTTTAATCTTTACTTATTTCTCTATATATATATGATATTTATGGTTAAATATTTTCAACAGTTACTCAATTAATATGTGAAAATAAGACATGTGCGTAATTGCGCAGTTAACATTTTATTTACAGGTATTTTATGGTTGTCATTAGTTTATAAGGTATATGAATCTTTTTATTTACGTTGTTTATTGGGAGCGTCAATATAGTGCAATACATTTTAATTTAACCTAACTATAAATCATTGACAGTACATCGTTAGAGATCGTTAGTAAATCGTCTGCATATTTTTTAACAATTCACTTGCTGACTATCATTGTTTGTAAAAAAGTAGAATATTTTTATTTGTAAGTTATTGGTTATTGGCAAAACTGAAATCGTTAAAAATAAACGATCTTCACCTCGAGAAACTTCATAGTCGCCGAGGTACATTTTAATGTCAGCTAAAAAAAAACACCAATTTGGAGGGTGCGGGTGAGACAAGAAAAATCGAAATTTATTTTTCAAGTATAATTTTGAACCACTCTAATGTGCATACATTTTGGAAAAATAGTAAAATAGTATAAATTTCAGAAATTTCATGAAAAGCAGGCGTTTTAATAAAAACAGACTTTTAAAAATGAATTACTATTTGTTTGCTCATAATTATACTGAAACATATTCTTTATAGGATTTTGCAAACAGCAGAAAAATAACTATCTATAACTAAAAGAAAAACAATGTGTAAAAATATTAATGAAATCTTTGCATTCTTTCGATAACCTGAATTCTGGTTATGCTAGCATATTAAAATCCTAAAATGAATTTGTCTAATTTCTTATTTGACAATTCTCATTCTAACACTAGCATCCACACGTAGGGGACTTATTCTCTAACAAAGAAAATGTAATTGACAATAAATGAATTATGTAAAATTAAACCCTATGTTTCCGTTATCATTTTAGCTATACAAAGAATACGAGTCATAAGTTCGATTTGTCACAAACATATCATTTAATATATGTACTATATCAGCTCATGAGCTGATTCCTGTTAGTAATATATTTGAAAATGATAAGAGATTTGAAAAATAAAATGGCTTATTTCATGTTTATGCATTTTGCTTTAAAATTACAGGGTTATTAGACAATAAATAAAGCAAATATGTTTTAATTTGAATTCTTACCAAAAGCCAAGAAAACATGAGAGAAGAGTTGTATTTTTGTTTTTTCTGTTTTAACGCTCTTGTCAAAAATAAGTTGTTTTTTATACTTCCGAAAACGGATGCACATATTAATAATTTAATTAATATCAGCGGTGACGTCCTTGCCAAAGACTGACTCTCAAAAGGTGCACATCATTATCGTATTCATTTATTCATTGATACGTAGATAAAATTATTGTTCATAGAAAATATCATGAACTTAAAACCGATGGGGCCACGTCATTGTCAAAACATTACTTTCTTAGAATTTACAATAGAGCATATTGATTCAACGATATATATGTACATTGTATCACTGTGGATAATGACAGAACGTTTCTACCTCCAGAGATATGGCAACGTTGTTAGATGTAACAACGAACTATCAGTATCTTCTCATATGTATATTTAGGATGTGGGAACGTATCTTCAGTATCCTACAAAAATGAACAAAAAAATACACGGTCATTGGGCAGCCCGTTCAATAAGTAAATAGGTCGCAGGTTAGCCCAATCCGACGTTGGTCGTCCCAGTTGTGGGTTGACCAACGTAACCCACTTTATATCTGCACAATTAGACATGGATTGACACAACAATCATTTTCCCATGTTTTCGGTCGGGCTGACCAATTTACCAGTAACATATACCGTATACACCACTTAGTTCACTGAAAGCAAATGCAGGGGGCGCTGTTTATATACACCGCTCAAGATATACACTTCGGAGGTGGTCAATATGTTGCTGTGACTTTGGTCAGCCCTAAATTTTGCAACACTGTATAATTTAATAGGCGCGAATTCTATAGGGTACAATTTCGTTATTTAGGCTTGCAAGCAGTAATTATTTCATGTTTAGCATTTCATGTTTAGCATTTTTATTAAGATTCCATATAATTTTTTCATGTTAGCACTTTTATTAAGGCTCCATAGGTTACAAACTAAAATGAAACCTTGAAGGTAAATGTCGGTTTTTTATGCGGGTATTTGTCTGTGTGCCTGTTATTGGTTCATAACGTTGAAGTTGTTTGAAATCGACACTTGTAGTGGGGTCGGGTAGCTGAAAAAATCTTCACATCTGGCAACCAATGCGCCCCTTCGGATTCAGATAGTACATGGGTATACTGGTCTAAAAAGCTCGGGACACAAATTTTCCTGGCCCTCTAGCAGTGTTGATGACGTCATCAATATAGCCGCCAAAGTTTTGTGATACACTTCCACATTTCCTTATATAACACGGGTTTGTATTTTAATATCATGTCCACGGAAAAAGTCTGTTTGATTGGCTTCCGGCTGCGAGACGTTCCGTGTATGAAGTGGGACCATCGTGGTTGGCGGCTGCTAGACGTTCCCTGCATGAATGGGGGCCATAGTGGCCGGTTGTGGTGAAGATTGCCCTACAGCGTAGGGGACCGTGGTAGTGATGATGGTTGGAGACTGGTGCGTTGGTCTTGAGGTCCCTGGCTGCTGGGAGACGTGTTTTCCTTGTTGGGTGCCAGGGTGTGGCGAGACGTGCCCGGCATGAAAGGAGGTCGGGGCGGTGAGCTGCTTCGTGACGTACCCTGCATGAAGGTGGACCATTGTGGCTGGCTGCGGTGCGACGTCTCTGTCGTGAAGGGGGGCCAGCGTGGTTGGTTGCGGTGCGACGCTCCTGCCATGAAGGGGTCCAACGTGGTGAGCTGCTGTGCGACGTTCCTGTCATGAAGGGGGACCGACGTGGTTGGTTGCGGTGCGACGCTCCTGTCATGAAGGGGGTCCAACGTGGTGAGCTGCTGTGCGACGTTCCTGTCAAGAAGGGGGGCCGGCGTGGTTAGCTGCGGTGCGACGTTCCTGGCATGAAGGGGGACCACCCGGGCCAGATTGGCCGTGGCGATGGCCAGTAAGTGGGCTAGATGTTCATAGCTAGGCAGAGTGGTCGCCGTTGCCTCAGTCGTGGTAGTGGACCTGACCCTCGTGTGTTCTTCCTCAGGCAGCGTCGAATGATGAATCCGGGTATCCGTAGTGCGTCGTCGCTCTGACGCCGGTGTTAGCCGATGCGACGGCGGCGTCAGCTCCAGGTGCTCGGAGACTATCGTTTCCCAGAGTGCATCGGAGGGAGGTGTGGATACCCAAGAGAATCCCTGGCCTTCCTGGAACTCGGAGTCGGG
Source organism: Stenurella melanura (assembly GCA_963583905.1). Taxonomy (NCBI): domain Eukaryota; kingdom Metazoa; phylum Arthropoda; class Insecta; order Coleoptera; family Cerambycidae; genus Stenurella; species Stenurella melanura. The sequence continues at coordinate 130,532,194 of OY757309.1, read as the reverse complement.
GCGAGGCGTCGCTGGGGCAGCTTCGGTGAGCGGGTATCCGTAGTGCGTCGTCGCTCTGACGCCGGTGTTAGCCGATGCGACGGCGGCGTCAGCTCCAGGTGCTCGGAGACTATCGTTTCCCAGAGTGCATCGGAGGGAGGTGTGGATACCCAAGAGAATCCCTGGCCTTCCTGGAACTCGGAGTCGGGGCGAGGCGTCGCTGGGGCAGCTTCGGTGAGCGGGGATGCCTCCTGGGAGAACAAATCCCCCTCTGTGTCGGTCAAGACGGGGTTGAAGAGCTTGCGGCTTCTGGTGGCCACAGTTTCACTTTTGTTATTATTAAAATTGAGATTATTTATTATTAATACTTTTCACTAAAATAAAACTACTGTTTAAGTAAAGAGTGCCAGGGGGGCACTGGTATCGTAGCTGCTGCTTGTTGACTCTAGAAGAGCTGGCGATCGACTGGATGCCGGCTCGCGCCAATATCCTTTGGCTTTGATGACGGTCTCGGATGATTAGGGGTCGAGCTTGTAGCTCTTTGCCCCAATCATCGCTGTAGACCTGGACCGGCCTCGTAAGGGGTGGGCCTGCTGTTTTCTCCATACCCCCCCGCAAATGCGGACGGTGCTGAGGATGTTAGCAGACCTTCCCTGGTCCTGGCTGTTGGACCCTGCCAGCTGGGTCGTTTCTTCTGGCGCTCTTCTTTCTTGGTTTTCTTTCTTCGCTGGCATTTGTCTCGTCTGTCGTGAGAGGGAACGGCTGTTGTCGAACCCTCTCGGAGTTGGGAAGGGATGTGGGTGTTTGACTAGTCGGAAGCCCAGGGTGCCAAGTGGCATCATGTGCTCCGACATCGTCGGAAGGAAGTTTTGGGCTGTGTAGCTCAAGGATGTGTTCGGCCTAAGACGCTTTACTTTAGCGTCAGAGGCCGGCACGGGCTAGGGTAAGGGTACCGAGCTGGTTGTTTGCTTGGTACCCCCGGGATCGGGTGATTTGGGTGTTTTGGTCATTGTCTCCTTGCGGCATGGCTTGAAGATCGGGCTGAAAGATAAAGGTTAGTTTATACTTACCCATTATCCAGGATCTGGAGCTTCGGCCTCTTGTGCCTTGGAGCGTCGTTGGGGTCGTAATCAGCGGATTCCCATGCTCTGCTGCACGGGCGTATAGGTTCTTCGCTCTGGCCTGGATAACTTCAGATACTGGGGTGTACTCCAGGTCTCTGAAGATGTCGGCGTTTCTGACAAACCATGGTGCACCCACGGCGCACCTTAGTGCGACGCTTTCCACGGCTTGTATCCTCTTCAGGTAGGTGGCTGCTTGGTGTCCCCAGGCAATGGAGGCGTAGGTCAGAATAGGTGCTATGAGGGTCCTGATGAGCGTGAGCTTGTTCCTCAGGTTGAGCTGACTCTGTCTACCGATCATTGGGTAGAGTAGGGTCCTCCTCGTCCTCGCTTTCTGTATTATCGCCTCCGTGTTCTGTCTCCACGTCAGGCTTCTGTCCATGATAACGCCAAGGTATTTGACGGTATCGTGCCATTGGATGTTTTCACCATTCATGGAGATGTGTCTTGAGGCGGTTTGCTTCATGACCCTTTTGAAGAGGATGGCTTTGCTCTTCTCCGCGTTGACTTTGACTTTCCACTTGTTGCACCACTCTTCCAGAAGGGATGCTGCTTCCTGGAGGTTGCGGGTGGCAAGTCTTGCACTCCATGATCTTGCGATGATGGCGGTGTAGAGCGCCAAAGAGGTCCTGTTGGTTCTTGGCATGTCGGAGGTGTAGATGGTGAACAGGTGGGGGGAAAGTACCGATCCCTGCGGTACGCCTGCTTCCATTGGCCTGTAGTTGGACAGCGCGTCGGCGATCTTCACACGAAGTTGCCTTCGGTGAAGGTAGGATCTTACTAGCTTGACGATGCCGACAGGATAACCCATCGACAGCATTTTCGCCAGAAGACCATCGTGCCAAACCCTGTCGAAGGCCTTGGCTACGTCTAGGAAGATCGCTCCTGTGACTTGGCGTTGGTTGTAACCCTCCGTGATGTACTCCGTTAGACGGAGAACTTGGAGCTCGGTGGAGTGTTCGGGTCGGTAGGCGAACTGCTCATCTGGGATGATTTGGAGCTCATCGGTCAGGGTTTTCAGTCTCTTCAGGATGATCCTCTCTGCCACTTTGCTCATCGCCGGTAGAAGACTGATGGGCCTGTAACTAGAAGGAAAGGTTAGGTTTTTACCTGGCTTGGGAATCATGATGACGTCGGCTCTCTTCCACTTGGTGGGGAAATGACGTAGTCTCAGGATGGCGTTGATGATGTTCACCAGCGCTGCTACTCCTTTAAGGGGTAGTTTCTTGAGTACCATGTTGCCTATTCCGTCGCATCCCGGCGCTTTGCGGGGTTTGAGGCTTCTCAGGACTTCCCTGACTTCTTCGGGGGAAGTTGGGGGGATTATTTCTTCATCCTGCATGCGTCTCAGCCTTCTGACCCTTCGTGACACGTCGTCCAGCCAGTCGTCGTCCTCGTCGTCGATCTGGTTTTCTCTACACTGCAGTTCCAAGCTGTCGGCGAAAGCCTCGGCTTTTTCCTGGCGAATGTAGAGAATTCCATTTTCTCCGTGGATGGGCGGGACTGGTTTTCGCTTGGCACGCAGAGCCTTCTGGGTGGTCCACATGCTTCTGTCCTGAGGATCCAGCGACTCTTGGTGACGCTGCCATCTGGCTTGCCTGTGTTCTTGCAGGGCTTCTTTATCTCTTCGAGTTAGGTGATTATACTCTCTGCGGTGTTCGGGGAGTCTTGTCCTCTGCACCAGTTTCTTAACCCTCCTTCTGTCTCGAATGAGCTGCATGGTCTCCTCTGAGAGTTCTCCCATCGGCATTGCAACTCTTCTCGTTACAGTTTCCGTCGTGCTTTCCGTTAGCGCTGCCTGGATGTGGTTTTCCAGGGAGATGATGGCCTCTTCTATTTCTTCTTCACTGTCGATTCTGGGAATGTGTGCGATGTTCCTTTGCAAGATTGTGCGGAACTCTTCCCAGTTCGTTCTTCTCTTGGTGAAGGTGGCCTCCTCCGGGGCTCCATCTCCCAGTTTTAGGAAGATGGGGTTGTGGTCCGAGGAGCCTTCTGCTTGGGCATGAAGTGCGGCGGTGAAAGTCATCTCGTTGAGCAGAGCTATATCCAGCACGTCGGGCCTATGTCTTCCTTTGTCGAACGTCGGTTCTTCCGGTCCTAACGCCTGCACGTCTCCCTCGTGCTCTTCCAGGAATCGCAGCTGTGCCCGTCCCCGGGTGTTGGTGAGTCTGCAATTCCAAACTGGCGATTTGGCGTTGAAATCTCCTATGGCCACCGTCTGGGTACCCCTTGTTATGAGGGCCTCCAGGTCATGGTTTAGGAGGGGACGTTGAGTTGTCTGGTAACAGGAAACTATCTTGAGTGGGCCGTTTCGTTCCGTTGAAACTACTATGGCGATCGCTTCCACGTTTTCCAGTTCCGGCATGTCGATGAGATGGTGGTCTATAGTCCTCTTGACAAGTAGGGCAACTCCTCCTGCGTTTGCTCTACGTTGTTCCCTGTAGACTTCGTAGCCTGGGATCCGAAGTTCGGTGTTATCCTGGCGAAGTTTGTTTTCCTGCAGGGCCATCACGTCGATGTTGTACCTCTCCAAGATTTCTTCTATCTCTAGCTTCCTGTCTCGGAGGCCGTTGACGTTCCATGAGGCGATCTGCAGGATTTTAGGCTTTACTCATTGCTGAGCACATTTGTTGCATCTGGGCCAGCGCTGCTGTTAGGTTGTTGGCCACGGCAGTGTTCGGGGGTTTGACCCCCTTCTTTGGCGCTGTCTTGGCCTGTTTGGCAGGTGCGGCGTTGCTCTTGGAGCCCGCTGCGTCTGCGTAGCTTTTCCCTGTAGTGACCTTTCTGGTCTCTGCTGTGGTCGTCTTCGCTTTGGGTCCCTGGTTCGAATTCTTCTGGGGACCTGCTGGTTTTCTTGGGAAGCTAGGGCATCCTCTGTAACTTGCTGGGTGGGCCCCCTGGCAGTTAGCACATTTGGCAGGACTCTCCCTCTTCTTCTGGCATTCCGCCGAGTGGTGGGCCTGTCCGCACTTCACGCACTTTGGCTGTGCGGTGCACCTACCCTGTGCGTGGCCAAAACGCTGGCAGCGGTGGCACTGGGTAACTGTCTGAGCGGCTCTCTGCCTTTCTACCCTGACGACGAGGGAGCAGCATCTGTTGACTTCCAGGATTCTCTCTTGGTCCAAGGGAACTTGGGCAAGAACAAGGGGCATCTCCCGTTTTGTTCTGGAGGTCATCCTCTGGACTGATATGGGTGTCAGTCCCTGCTCCTTGAGGTCTTCCTTGACGTCTTCGTTGGTTACTCCAGACGGAATGCCTCTGATTACCACCCTGAGCAACTTCTCTTCAGGTAGAGCGTAGGTGTGGTGTTCTCTCTTCTCCGCCGTGAAGAGCCTCGTCATCTTGCGGTAGTCATCCGCCGTTTGGGGTTCTATGGAGATGCCTTCTCCGACTACCTTGGCTTTTAGGTATTTGATACCTGCTTCTCTCAGTCTTTGACTAGCAGAAGTCCATGTCTCCTTCTTCCTGAGGATGACTGGCGGTATCTTTGTTTTCTTGGCTGCTGCTGTGACTTCGCTTTGCTCCGTGGATGATGCGGTTTTCGCCTGCTTGGGCTCGTCTTCATCCGTGTCCACTTGCGTTGCGGATTTCTTACGTTTCCGCTTGTCCTTGGCGGTGGAGGAGCCCTGGGGGGCGAAGTCCTGGGTGGCGGCCAGGTGCGAGAAGAATCTGGGGGGTGGAGCCCTGGGGGTCTGAGGCCTGGGGGGCGGAGGGCTAGAGGGCAGAGCCCTGAATGGCGGTGAGGAGCTCTCTGTGTTGGGCTTTTTGGGCGTCCAACAGTTCCCTCGACTGTATGGTCATTTGATGACTCATTTGGGCCAGCTTCTGGTTGAGGCTTCTAATCTTTGCCTTGAGAGCATCATTCTCTGCAAGGAGCTTATGAATGGTCGCATCTTTGACGTCCATCTCGGAAAACGGTGTCGCACTCCTGGAGCTTATGGTACTCGAGGAGTCGTCTTCCATAACACTGTCCTCCACAGTGTTGTTTATCTTGATTTGTCCCTGAAAGGGAATACCTATAATTTATTAGTAGGAGAAAAGTACATATAAATAAAATAAAAATAAACAAATGCGTCTCCAAATGAGGGAGACTTTTATTTATCTTTTAATTCTACCGCCTTAAAAAAGACATCTAGAATTTCCTCTTCTCTCCTTAACCTCGTTGTGGGGCTGCCACTTCACTACTACACAACTAACTAGTCACTTCACTTTACTGCCGCGTGAAGAACACGTCCGCACGCTTCAGTAGATTCGACTCGACTGATTGACGGATGCCGGCTGTTGTCGCCGGCGAGTTTTTATATTATCGCGGCCTCGCGGGGTGCGCGCTGATTGGTCAGCGGTTGGTGCACCGAGGTATTAAATATAACAGCGGCGCACCACCCGTTCATTTCTAAGTGAGCAGCGCTGGCGATGACAATCAACCTATATGTTATATTTGACATCATTGTTTAAGTTCATAATACCAGAAATATTTGTAACTTTATTAAAATTTTTGTTTTTATTTTGATTTTTTCGAAACATTTTGCTAGATAACTTGGAATCCATTACATGTAGCTAAAAACGTGTCCCATACTTTTTTGTTCGTCAAAATTACCTTTCGAATCGTATATATGACTTTTATTTTAACACAAACAGTTGCTGAAAATTTGCCAAGACAATATAGCGTTGCATAGCGAGTCGTTATGCCAACAATGTAATTTATATGGGTTCCGAAAAGTAATAGAGCGGCTTTATAACTGTTTAAGTAGCAAATGTGATTATTGTAATTTTTTATGTATATGTAAATATATTCTAGCTTTTTTAAGGGTATTTTTTTAAATTGTAGCCCCCCTTGAATTTCAAATTTTGGGAGGCAACTTCAAAAATGCAATGTGTTTCTTTCTCAATCAGACGTTGTGTGAGGAACTTCACCGTGTAAAGAATATATTCGTCTACCTCATAGAAAGACAGAAATTACACAATCATGTCAACGAAGAGAAAACATGAATTGGTTGATGCTACGATTGACCCAGTGGTGGCTCCGTTTGTATGGGATCTGTGTTTGTTATGCCAACAGCATTCAAAAGAGCGCTTAATCATTCCGAAGTATGAAGGTTATTTAACCATGGCGAAGAATCTTGCAATTTCTGCTGAAAATGGTGAGCTTCCAAGTGCTATAAGAAATTTGGATCAGTTGGACGATGGAAGTGGTCTTTCACAAACACTAGTAGCCCATGCAGCAAAATATCACAAATTTTGCAAGAGCAGATATGACAGTCAAAAGGCGGAAAGACTATCTGGTGAAAAGAAACAGAAAGGACGACCCCATTGCTCAGACCAAACTCCATCTACATCAAAATTAACAAGATCATCATTATTTTGTTCAGATGTGAAAAGGTGTGTCTGTTTTGTGATGAAGGAGAAGGTAGAGAAACTTGTGACTGCATCCACGCTGGGTATTGGGCTTACAATTCATAGACATGCTCTACAATTACAAGATGAGAAACCGTTGAAGAAGTTGTCGTCAACAAATTTGGTAGTATTAGAAACCAAATACCACAAACTATGCTATACTCGCATTCTAACACGTGCAAGAGCTGCTGAACGTTCTTGAAGATTACCATTATTCCGAAGAAGTTGTTTATGGTACGGAATTGGTTCAATACATGCAGGATTTGTACTCATCTAGCAGTGCTTCTCTAGTGTTTAAACTTTCTTATCTTACAAAATTAGTATCTCAGTGCAAGATTGACATGGGAATACAAACTGACGAAAAGAATATCAATAGAACACGTCTCAAGGAATAACTATTAGCATTTATACTGGTCTGAGAGCAGATAAGTCGGGACGTGAAATTATTTTCAGTTTCGAAGGGGATGTTGGCGATGCTATCCGCAATGCCTGTGCATTTAATGACTTTAGTGATGGTATGTGTCTGGGACGGGTAATAGGTATATTACGAAGACAACTCTTTCAAGATTTTCCTAAATTTGAAGGATGTTTTAAGAATGCATTTACTGCTTCCACATCTGTACCTGTTGTTCTTTATAATTTTGTACGTATGTTATTGGAGGGTCCCAATATTGACTCGGGTGCCTCATCAGAAATACCTAGACATAATGCAGGCTTGTCAATTGCTTAATTTATTAGATATAACGGCATTAAGCATGGGAGAAAAAAATGTTCAGAGTGTACGTCACTCTCTGGAGAGAGAAACACCACTCCCACTATATGTAGGACTCATGATTCACGCTGTCACTAGGAAGAAGAAAATTATAGATAAACTGTCTGGTCTGTGTTTGAGTGTTCCATATAATCGAGTGCAAGAAGTATCAGCCATAGTTACAAATGTGTTGTGTAAACAATATATGGAAGATGGGGTGCATTCAGCCGACTCAACAGTTGCGCAACTGTTGAGTAGCGATCGACTGAATACCACTGCTACCAGCCGGTTACTCAACTGTTGAGAGGTAGCGGTGGCCATTTTTTGTAGCGGTTTTCAAGAGCGCTCACTTGTTGAGAGAACGTAATTTATAGTGTTTGAAAATGGCATGTTATACCGCGGATTATGAATAAAATATGAATAAATTTTTGAATTATAAGATAACAAATGATAATAACTCGTGCAGTTTAGAATGACATTAGTAAAATCTATGAGTACCGAATACCTACTTAATACCTATGTACTTATATCAAGTGTTCCTCTAGACATGCGAAAATGATCTTTAAATTGATCATCAAAATACTGTGGCACGACAACCTCAACATAGTCCTCATTCCTTGTAACCAGTCGTCTTATATCAACATTATTTACCACCTCTAAGGGCTGACCTAACTCTTCAGCCACATTTACAATATAATTAAAATCGAACCCTTCAGCTTCAACAAGCAAAAAATATTAAGATCATTCATTTCGATTCAAAGTGTATAATAAATAAAAATAACCAATCGATATATATTTTTTTATTTTATAGGTTAGAAAATAACTAAATGATGAGAGCTCCAAACAGATGCTACTTCAACGGTAATATATTTGCTATTCAGTGGGTTCCACGTCGCTCCAAATGAACGGTGATCTGTGCTATCTCAACAGTTGAGTCGGCTGAACGCACCCATTGTGTTTACCCACCAAAGTTGTGTCCCACTGTGTTTGTAACATCAGCAATAGATAACATTGATCACAATCAGTCTTCTTCTACTGCCATTACTTCTTTCCATTGTTCAAGTATTACGATTATTCAGATCCAGCAGTGGAACAAGGAAATTGTCAATGGCCTCCCTGAATATTACACTACTCTTCCTGCAACTGGAAAAGTTACAAGTGACCCACCTTTGCCAACTGTCAATCCAAAGTACACTAATCATAATCCTGCCTTCATCCCTAGGAAAGTTTTAAATCCTTGGCTTAACTCTATTTTGGAAAGATTGCATATTGAAGACATACAAGGAATAGAGCATGTGGCTAGAGTATCGTGTGCTGCTTTTCATGCACAGAATGAACCTGGTTTTAGAAAAATAAGGTGTAATACGTCATTGCCTCCACTTCTAAATTACGAAATTGCGACGCCAGCGATGGTACGTCACGTGATGGATATCATAGTAATGGCTACAGCAAAATGAAATGGAAATCAATCATCCGTGATTACATGTGACCAACTAGTATATGCCATTGGGAAGCAACTGCAATGGAAATTTTCTGACAAGTATGGCGAGGATCGCATCAAATTCATGATGGGTGGCCTTCAATGATGGTCAATAACTTACTTGGCAAGTGGTTAACTGGCAGTGGATGGACTGAATTAGTAACAATCGCTGGTATATCTTATTTGGATATTATGGCTGACAATAGTGTATTTGACAATGTATAGAATATTATTAAATTCGAATAATATTACATAGTTTTGTTTCTCATTCTTGTAACTAATGTTTGAAACTTATCTTACAGTTATGCCTTAAGTGTGCCTCATGTCACTGCTTTCAAAACGGAAATAAGAGTTTCATCGCCCTAAAAATGCTAGAATGTATTTACATATAGTGTACCGTCCTAAAGTTCCAGGACGCTACAGAAAATATATAATTTAATTATGGGGTTCTTAAAACCACTATAATAGCAGATACTTTAAATTTATTTACATTTTGTTCACAGAATCCTAGAGCTGCCAAAGTCCTCATTCCCACTCGAAGATCTATCAACCTGCCCTATCGCTACAGTATAAATATGAATTAACTTTAAAATATACACCGAGCGCCATCTGTACTTTACAAGCAAACCCAACCGATTCTTAACGAATAGACTTGAATTAACTTTAAAATATACACCGAGCGCCATCTGTTATTCTACCAGCAAACCACCGGCTCTTACTAGTTAGAAATCTAGATAATATTGGTAAAAATTAAAGAATAAGCTTTAATTAATAATATGAATCAATAGAAATTTAGTAACAAATAAGAATTATTAATGGGAAGTAAAATAGTGCAATAATTAAGTAGATTTGATAATAAAAACAGAATTTTAAGTAAACACTTTTTATCATTTTGCGGTTGGCAACAATTGATAGCTATTTTAAAGGAGACAATAAATTAGGCATTTCCTATTCTTGAAGCTAAGAACAAGACGTGCTTGTGCTGACTTGCCGCAGATTTAAAGCCTCAAATTCCTGGAGATAGGTAATTAAATAAACCAATATCTACTAAATTATAATCATTGACATTTATTGATTAATGTATATGTATTTAATTTGTAAAATCGCCAGCATTCAATCCGATGTTAAGGGATATTTAATAGGATAATTTCTGAAGCGCTTGGGTAGCGATGCACGCGTGCCATAAAAAACAGCGTCTGTAGCTAAAATCTATGTTGGATAAGGAATTACATTTAATTCTGTTGCTTATTGTTAAGGGGAATTAATTGTGAATTTAAAGTTTTAAACGCGATTTAAATATAGGTTTGGGCAATAGTAGAACGCGTTTTTTAATTTTTGTAAGGTTATAAAAATATCTTGGAATTTGGTAGGGAAGAATTGGGCATTTTTAGAAGAAACGTTAAGGTCTTAAAGCATTACGTGGGGTATTAACGCACCCAGAGTGCCTTTTCAAACAGGTAAATGCAAGGTAAAGTAACACGATGGACTCTTTTAGGTGTGAGGTATTAAGTACCAGCCTGAGGTATTAAGTACCAGCCTGATGAGGTATTAGGTGCCAGCTTGAAGAGGTGGTAATGACCAGCCAATAATAAGCCTTGGGTGTCAATTTAAGTGACCAGCTTGATGGTGATGGTCCTGTGAGGATAACCTTGTTTAGCCCAGGAGGGAATTTGTTTGTCCATATCCACACATGTCACTGAATATGGAGCTTGAATAGCGACAACATAGTAATCAGTCTAGTCTCAACTTTTATCAGTAAACGAAACAAACAGAGGAAGGGGAAGAGGAGATTTGAGTGGGACGAGGCGCTCTGGCAGCTTGTGAACAGGATCTGTGGTGAGAGTGTCATTCTCCTTTGAACATCTACACGCTCAACTTCTTGTGAAATTTTTATTGAACATATAATTTTTAGCCTTCAGCAAATGTAAATTTTTATCTTTAACTTTTCATCAGCCGTCAGCCTTATAACATTCTTACTCCTACATATAATTTATGTAAGGAAGGTAGCTACCCTCTAAATTCAATTTTTGTTAATCAAATATCTAAATTTATATACAAATATTTACCATTTCCAGTTTTGTCTTTAAATATTAATATACAACTTATTTTTCTTAAATTGTGTTTTGATAATAAATTTTCTAAAAACTCATGATACCTATGTAAACAATAAGGCCACTGAATAGCCACAGTATTACATTTTGAAAACCAGTAAGGCATAGGTATCGAGCAATTGGCTATTGGCGCCTAACAATACTAAATTTTTATTAATTTTCGAACCACGACCCAGCCTCCACAAAATAAATGAGAACCGGGTAGTTTCATCGTTCCTATTCCACTCAGGGGCAGGAATTGATGTTACAAAGTGACGCATTCACAACGTGGGGCTTGCGAGTATAGAAGTTGAGTGGTATCAAAAAAAAAAAAAAAAACTTTGAGCTGTTGAGGCAAATTGTCACATTTTTAATTTTGTCCTATTTTTTTGAATTTTCTTACTGTTTATATATTTGTGTGTATTACTGATATTATGTGTATTGTTTATGGTTGAGACCTCAAGATTTGATTAGATTAGTTTTACAAAGTCGTGAATACTTTTGGGTTAAATTAAAGAAGGTTAAACATTGCGGTAAGACAGTTACAGGAAAATTTTTGAGTCCTTATTGTAGGAATAAGATAATCGTAGGGTGAAATACGAGTTATCGTAGTATTTTTGAGAAAGTCTAGAAAAATAATACAGGGGCACAGGGGTTATAAATACTTAGTAAGCCAGTGAATTGAATTTTGATATACCTTGCAGTTTGTTAAATTTGAATAGTCGAGTTAATCAAAAGTAAACAAAATGTCTGAAATTTTCATACCTACGTTATTACAAGCTGATCAGGTTGATTATGAGTTACGCGTAAGAGGTTGTACTACAGTTAGGGACACAGAAACATGCTGTAGACTTTTAACACGAGCTCTAATAGCCAAACCATGTAATGATTTATCTCTGAGAGATCCATTATTTAATTTTAATACAGAGAAAGTACAAGTAAACAATACTTTAGATTCCATCAGAAATATAATTAACAATTTAGATAATCCTACGGAGGATGATTTGCCAGTAAAACAGGTTAAGTCACAGTTGGTACATATTATGGTACGAATAAATAGAATGCCTATCCCAGAACAGAATTCTGAGGAGACGGTAACATTTCAAAATGAGTCGAGGGCTACGATTTACTTACTAGAAGCAGATCTTTATGATAAACTGAATTTAAAAGTAGTAGATGATTTAGCATTACAAGTAGGCACTGGTGTAAATATAGCAACTAGTCCTAGTACTAAGTTTGTACCTATCTATAAGTGGGGTGTCACGTTTGATGGCCAGCCTAATAATGTAATTTCATTTATTGAACGAGTTGAAGAGTTAGCAATAGCTCGAAACGTCACTAAAAGAGAATTATTCCAGTCAGGGTTAGATCTTTTTTCGGGACCAGCTCTACAGTGGTATCGATCTGTTAGAGGTAGTAATGAGGTTAGAACTTGGGAAGATTTGGTAGAACAGTTGAAAAATGATTTTTTACATGAGGATTTTGATAAGAGTATGAGTGATTACATTGAAAAGAGAACACAACATGTGGATGAGCCAGTACATATTTATATTAGAATCATGGAAGCTTTATATAATAGACTAAAAACAAAACCAAGTTTAGAAGAACGCATTAAACAAATTAGAAAGAATTTATTGCCATATTTTGCTACTCCTTTAGCATTATTGACTATAGATACAATTTCAGAATTAATTTCAAAGTGCAAAAAAGTAGAATACGCTGAGGAAAGTACAAAAAAATATATACCGCCTCCTATGAGAAGTAATTTAGTGGAAAAGGATCTTTTGTATGTTGGGTTGCCTTCTTTAGATAAGAATACTGTTAGGGAATCTCATGAAAAGTCTGTTAAGTCTGTATCACCACCAAAATCAAATTTTAAACCTAATCGTAGAAGTCAACCTGGGCAATCAAATGTTAATGAAATCAAAACTACCAAGACACCAGTAATCTGTTTTAACTGTAAAGGTGAAAATCATGTTTTTAAACAATGTAGGGCTAAGAGAGATAAATTTTGCTTTAAATGTGGTGAATCAAATGTCACATTTAAAGAGTGTAAAAAATGTTCAAAAAACTAACCAAGGGGCCACGTAAAGTTAGTCAACGTCCAAACCCCCGTAGTTATAGTAAGTTTAAAAATGTTGTGACTAACAAATCAGATTGGAATTTTTGGTTAAGTAAAGTAAGGAATTTTTACAAAACTTACCGTAGAGTTAGTGATGAAGTACAAGTAACACCTCTATTGTTGTCTAAAAATGGTGACGATAGACCTTACATTTCAGTTTTTTTATACGATAAGAAATTTTTAGCTTTAGTGGATACTGGTTGTAATCGTTCTGTAGTTGGAAGCAATGGTGTGAAAATTTTAGAACAATTTAAATGTAAATTTGTAACGTCAGATCTAAGATATGTAACGACAGCAGACGGTACTCCTCAAACTGTCACAGGTATAGCTCACTTACCGCTCAAGATTAACAACATAGTTCGAATACTTAAGGTTTATATAGTTCCATCCTTGCCTAGTTCTTTTATTTTTGGTATAGATTTTTGTAGATTATTTGGCATTCATTTAGATTTTGAATCAAATACTTGGGTAAATAAAGTTGGTAGCATAAGAGTTTCAGCTCTGTGTCGTGTGAACACAGTTGAGACCAATGATGGCGGTTTGGCTGACTTAACTGGAGTTCAGCTCCGGCAAGTTGAAAAGGTCAAGCAGTTATTCAAGGGACTTAGTTGTGGGAAGTTAGGCCTTACCGATAGGATGGTATATCATATAGACACTGGAAATGCTGAACCTATCAGGCAGCGCCAATATCTTTTATCACCACATATGATGAATATTTTAAATGAAGAACTTGACAAAATGTTAGAACAAGATGTAGTTGAACCTACTTTTAGTGAATGGAGGTCGCCAGTTTTATTAGTTAAAAAGGATAATGGAAATTATCGATTTTGTTTTGATGGTAGATCTTTAAATTCAGTAACTGTTAAGGATTCATATCCTTTACCTTTTGTAGACGGTATATTGAGTATGTTACGGGACGCTAAATATATCAGTAGCATAGATTTGAAAAGCGCTTTTTGGCAAATTCCACTTTCTGAAACTTCCAAACCCAAAACCGCATTTGCTGTTCCGGGAAGGGGCTTATTTTGTTTTAAAGTACTACCATTTGGTCTTGCAAACGCTGCACAGGCTATGCAACGGCTAATGGACATTGTTATAACACCAAAATTAGAAAATAAAGTTTTTGTTTATCTAGACGATATAATTGTCACCGCTTCTAGTTTTGAGGAACACGTATCAATTTTAAAAGAAGTGTTTGATAGGTTGAAGGATGCTCGCCTAACAGTAAATTATGAAAAATGTCAGTTTTTTAGAAAATCTCTAAAATATTTAGGTTATGTAATTGATACTGAAGGTGGATTACGTACAAACCCTGAGAAGGTAGAAGCGATGATCAGTTATCCTCGTCCTACAAATACAACTCAGATTAAACGATTTATAGGCATGTGTTCGTGGTACCGGAGATTTTTACCTCATTTTTCGACTTTAGTTGCTCCGTTAAATGATTTGCTAAAAGGGAAACGTGGTAAAAGACAACCAATTAAGTGGAATGAAAATGCAGAACAAGCATTCTTGGCACTTAAGCAAGCGCTTATCTCTACTCCAATCCTAACTAGTCCTGATTTTAAGTCAAATAATTTTGTTATACAGTGCGACGCGTCTAGTACAGGATTAGGTAGTTGTATGACACAAGTACAGGGAGGAGAAGAAAAGGTAATTGCTTTTGCCAGTCGCTCACTAAATAAGGCAGAAAGAAACTACAGTATTTACGAGTTAGAAGTATTAGCCTTATTATTTAGTTTAGAGAGATTTCGGCCCTTCGTGGAAGGTCAGAAGTTTACAGTCATAACTGATAATTTAGCGGTTAGCTGGTTGCATAAGTTAAAGTCACCTACCGGCAGATTAGCTCGCTGGATGGTTAAGTTGCAACAATATGACTTTAATTTAGTGCACCGTAAAGGTAATTTAAATGTAGTTCCTGACGCTTTATCTAGAGTGCCGCGGGACGAACCGTCAGATAATGAAGAACAAAATTTCACAGTAGGTTCATTATCACTTAATCAGGAGAGTCTAGATGATTGGTATATTAAATTACGTACAAAAATTTTGGCAAATCCAAATTTGTATCCATTTTTTAAGGTAGAGAATAATTTAATCTTTAAACATGTTGCTAATAAATTACCGGTGAAAACTAATTTAACAGAATGGAAACTTTTGGTACCACTTTCACAACGAAATAATGTTCTAAAACAATGTCACAATGAAAGTACAGCAGCACATTTGGGGTATTTTAAAACACTTAAGAGAATTTGTGAAGATTACTATTGGCCTAAAATGCGTAAGGATATACTGAGATATGTCAAGTCATGCAAGACTTGCGGTTCGCAAAAAGTGTCATTTTCACGTTACGGTTTAATGGGGAAAGAAAAGAAAGTAGAATTTCCATGGCAAGTCATAAGCGTAGATATTTTTGGTCCGGTAACAAGAAGTAAAAGGGGTTTTTCATATCTTTTGGTAGTTTTAGATTGGTTTACTAAATATGTTCTCGTACATCCCATGCGTAATGCCACAGCTCAGACTATATCTAAATTTATGGAGAATGACGTATTTTTGATTTACGGTGTTCCACAGTTCATTATGGTAGACAACGGGAAGCAGTTTGCTTCATCAGTTTTTAAGAAACTGGCCGATCGGTACAAAGTACAAAAAATTTGGTTTAATGCATTGTATCACCCACAAGTAAATCCAGTCGAGCGATCGAACGCTACGATAGGTACAGCTATACGCAGTTATATCCAAGATAATCATCAGGATTGGGATGTAGAAATTTTCAGAGTTGCTCACGCAATCAAAACGGCTACTCACGAAGTAACTGGTTTCCCTCCTGCTTTCTTGAATTTCGGCCGTAAAGTTCCCATTTCAGGAGACTTTTACGGGCAAGTAGAGTCAACATCAGGCATTCAACTAGCTCCGGGTGATAGGAATAGGTATTGCGATGACATATCGAACCTTTCGGATACATATAAAGATGTAGTAAAGCGATTAAATAATGCTTACCAGAGAAATCAGAAAACATATAACTTGCGTAGGCGGGAAGTTAAATATGAAGTAGGTGATAAGGTATGGAAGAAAAATAAGGTTTTGTCAGATGCTTCCAAATATTTTTCAGCTAAGTTAGCACCCAAATTTGTACTTTGCACAGTTCGCCAGAAAATTTCTAAATTAGTATATGCATTAGACCATGCAGACGGATCTGATGCAGGTCATTGGCATGTTTCTGATTTAAAAACGTACTATGGATCAAACTCTGACGTTTCAGTCGGGTAAACATTTTTATAATGAATTTTCTATTAAGTTAATTACCCATAAATTTAGATTAGGCGCACTAATTTTAATTAAGATACCTGGAAGGTTTTGTCTTGCGTTGATAGTAGTTTTCTAGTAGTGTAGTTTGTTGTCAGTAAACTTCGGAAATATTTTTCCGGCTGGATATCTTTTATCCAAGGGTTGAAGGGTGGGCCACGTTTAGTGGGTGTAGCGTCTTCAACGTCTGCACGCCACGCAGTTGATGTGAACCAAGCAAGTGAAACTCAGCAAGATTTGTCTCGGGGATATGCAATCCGATGTAGTAACGGTTAAGCCTTTTGTGATTATACGACATTTTGGTGATTTTCATGCGCTTGGAAAATATCAATAAATGACATAACATCGTCATTCTTCTTTGTGTTGTTCTTATTTTCATCTATCCTTTCTATTTTTCCACTTCTAAAATTCTTTTGTGTTACTCTACTTAGGTTTATGTTTGAGGAAGGGTTAGGGCAGACTTTGAATTTTCGTTATGGAAACTTTCCACCTGTTAGTTTTTTATTATATTTATTGTATTCTATTTGCCAGTCTTGCTAAAGCATTCTCGTGGTCTGGTAAATAAATATAATTGTTCAGTTGTGGTTTGAAAGTCAAGGGAAATTTGTTTGGAGGGAATATTTTTCCTGGATGGTCAATTTGCCCCTTGATAAACAGTGAGTTAGTTTTCCTTTCGTTAGATCAGGGGTGATGTCTTTACCAAACCTGACTCAAAAAGATTATGCTTTGCTTGTATATTCCTTTAGTATTCCTGACGTTTCTGGAGAACATCCTACTTGAAATCTTCTAGTATCTTACTTTTGGTTAAGTGTTCTGACTAACTTCATTCTAGTTTTGTTTGTTTAAACTTTAGTTACTTTTCGTATTATATTTTCTAGATGTTTACAGGTAAGAAGTAATCATTATCCTAGCTCGTAGGATATTTAACGGCCATTAAAGGAACTTGTTCCGGGATGGGGATGGACTAGTTTCGGCCGGGCTGTCTTGAATGACAGGTGGTTAAGGAGGGTCGAGCGTAGACATAGGTAAGGGAGCTTGTCAGTCAGGAGTGACCTAGGTCGTCTGACGGTCTTCGAGAGACATATCTTCCTCCCCGCTTCACCTCAGCCCTTGGCCAATCGCTCGATCGAAACACTGTTCATCGCGCCTGAAGCAAGAGCTTTCCAGAACAATGGTCCTTTTTGTTGTTTAGTCGTCACGTATTTCTAGTTCAGCCTCTTGGAGCTATATCCAAAGTATTTTAGTTGATACGTACGTCTAATTTCAGCCCTTTGGAGCTACATCCAAAATAAATTTGTTTGATTTATTAACAGTCTGGATATTTTATCCCACTGTTAAGGATAGGCAGAGAACTTGGTTCCTGTATCGTGGTTTAGATGTGCTTATGTCTACTCCAATTTCAGCACTGGCAGACGCTACAACGCTGCTCAGGCACTACACCACAGTGTCTGTGGAGACTGATGTTTGGGTCCTCTCCTAAAACATTTTATGTTTCGTTTCCGAACTCTCTTCAAAGGGTTTCTTGTATGTGAAATGCTATACAAGCTTTATATCGATTTAATTCTATGTCCACGGAAATAAGCCTTTTCTTGGTCGTACGGCTGTGATGCACTCCGTGCAGTGATGGGTGGCCGGCAATTTTCTTGTTGCCGGGTAATGGAGGCTAAATTCGAAGTGGTCAGGGCCAGGAGTTGTGCTAATTGTTCGTAAGAGGGTAGTCCCAAGCTTGGTTGGGGTTGGTCCGTCATGGCGGCAGAGGGGACTGGGATCGTCCCGGGCGTTTGCCCTTGAAGCACTAATTGTCTTGCTTGCGTTGCACTAGGTATTGCCGTCTGGTACGGTGGGGTGACGTGGTAGGCACCGGCCGACGAGGTAGGCGTGACGAAGTACTGTGCGTTGGGTGGCGTGCTTGGACTTGGGCTGGTTGCTGCTGGTGGTACCATGCAGTGAGGGGTGGCCGGCTGGCGGCGAGGTGTCAGCGAGGCGTCGCTGAAGAGTTGAGGCCAGTCGGGTGTGGCAGCAATGGTGTACTGACCGCTGGGTAGCCCTGAGCCAGAGAGGGAGGCTTCCCCATGTGTGGAAGCGAATCCAGCGAAGCGGCGATCTCCCAGCGTCAAGGAATCGTCGCTGGCCCGGGATGCTGTTGGGTCCACCATACAGCGAGGGGGCATCACCATATCATCATCGCCATCCAATCTCCGTTCCCTTGCCGAGGTTTCGTGCCAGGATGCTGCGTTGCGCACCATGCAGTAAGGGGGCATCGCCTGGGAATCGTTGCTACTCCATCCAACATTTGTTGCCTGGGTTTCGTGCCAAGTTGCTGCGCTGCGTGCCATGCAGCGAGGGGGCATCGTCGTGGAGTCGTTACCATCCACCCTCAATCCTATCGCCTGGTCTTCGTGCCAGGTTGCTGCGCTGCGTGCCATGCAGCGAGGGGGCACCGTCGTGATGACGTCGTGCGTGACCCCAGTGTCGTGTCCTATACTTGTGGCGAGTCCTGCCTCGCTATGCCTAGGTGCTGAGCCCGGCGACGCACAGTATTGGGGCGTCGTCGTCGCGACGCCATTCGTAGCACTTGTGCCTGTGGAGAAATCAGAGGACATGCTTACCTCGCCGTGCCGGGTTGCTGTGTTGAGTTCCATACAGTGTGGGGCCACCGTCGTAGAGACGTCGGGCGTGACCCCAGTACCCCCTGTCAGGGCGTCGTGTTGGCGGAGCACTTCGTGGTCAGATGCTGTTAGTGGCGTCGTGCAGTGAGGGGGGGCCGACGTGGAGACGTCGCTCGCGACCCCAGTGCCTACTGCCTTGCCACTACGGGTGTGCATCGTCACTTGTCACTCAACAAATAAAACTCAAATAAAACACTATGTCACTTAACAACACAAGAGGAAGGGATAACCTCATCAGCTTTGGCGTTGGCTTCTGTGCTCAGTGACTTCAGTTTCGGCAGAAGACTCTTGGCTGGCTGAAGGCTGGAACATTACTACTTGAAGGATCGATCACTACTTGCTCGCTGAGAATTTGTCTTTTCTTATATAGAAGTTTTTGAAAATCCCCGGCTTTTGATTGGCCAAAATATTTTACTATATAAGAGAAATTTTGGGCTGAGTTTATAAATATGAGCACAGCGCGCCAGACAAGTCATAACTTGTTCGACGCCGACGCCGATGACATCTACTTCCAATTTTGTGTCTGAATAATTAGTATTCAGGGGATATTTTATATCTGGTGGAATGTGGTATTGAATAGATTATGTTTTTGGAGCCTCTCGGTCTCTGAAGTAAGTGAAATATGTATAGTGTATATGCTAATATGGCTTGGATTAGTACTACATTGACTTTACCGATTGTGTCTTTCCCAATTTTGTCATTATTGAATTTGTCGTTACTGATTTTGTCCCTGAAATATTAGGCGTGTAGTACGCGAAGCTACTATTGAGTACTAAATCCTCTCTTATAGCAGCATTCACTAGTATGTAAGATATTTACTTTTAGTTATTTAGTAAGAAGTTAAGGTCTAGGAACCGTAGCTGTCTTATAGCTTAATTTAGTTACAATTCGGTTTATAATCATTTATGGTTAAGTAACCATATCTCAATTCTTTTAAGTTAGCTTTAGTTATATCCATCAGCGGATAAGTAGAAATTGAAGTCTCAATTTATAGGAAAAAATACATGTATGGAAGTACACATATTTTTTGTAGAGGGAGAGAGAAAGTGTACCGTCCTAAAGTTCCAGGACGCTACAGAAAATATATAATTTAATTATGGGGTTCTTAAAACCACTATAATAGCAGATACTTTAAATTTATTTACATTTTGTTCACAGAATCCTAGAGCTGCCAAAGTCCTCATTCCCACTCGAAGATCTATCAACCTGCCCTATCGCTACAGTATAAATATGAATTAACTTTAAAATATACACCGAGCACCATCTGTACTTTACAAGCAAACCCAACCGATTCTTAACGAATAGACTTGAATTAACTTTAAAATATACACCGAGCGCCATCTGTTATTCTACCAGCAAACCACCGGCTCTTACTAGTTAGAAATCTAGATAATATTGGTAAAAATTAAAGAATAAGCTTTAATTAATAATATGAATCAATAGAAATTTAGTAACAAATAAGAATTATTAATGGGAAGTAAAATAGTGCAATAATTAAGTAGATTTGATAATAAAAACAGAATTTTAAGTAAACACTTTTTATCATTTTGCGGTTGGCAACAATTGATAGCTATTTTAAAGGAGACAATAAATTAGGCATTTCCTATTCTTGAAGCTAAGAACAAGACGTGCTTGTGCTGACTTGCCGCAGATTTAAAGCCTCAAATTCCTGGAGATAGGTAATTAAATAAACCAATATCTACTAAATTATAATCATTGACATTTATTGATTAATGTATATGTATTTAATTTGTAAAATCGCCAGCATTCAATCCGATGTTAAGGGATATTTAATAGGATAATTTCTGAAGCGCTTGGGTAGCGATGCACGCGTGCCATAAAAAACAGCGTCTGTAGCTAAAATCTATGTTGGATAAGGAATTACATTTAATTCTGTTGCTTATTGTTAAGGGGAATTAATTGTGAATTTAAAGTTTTAAACGCGATTTAAATATAGGTTTGGGCAATAGTAGAACGCGTTTTTTAATTTTTGCAAGGTTATAAAAATATCTTGGAATTTGGTAGGGAAGAATTGGGCATTTTTAGAAGAAACGTTAAGGTCTTAAAGCATTACGTGGGGTATTAACGCACCCAGAGTGCCTTTTCAAACAGGTAAATGCAAGGTAAAGTAACACGATGGACTCTTTTAGGTGTGAGGTATTAAGTACCAGCCTGAGGTATTAAGTACCAGCCTGATGAGGTATTAGGTGCCAGCTTGAAGAGGTGGTAATGACCAGCCAATAATAAGCCTTGGGTGTCAATTTAAGTGACCAGCTTGATGGTGATGGTCCTGTGAGGATAACCTTGTTTAGCCCAGGAGGGAATTTGTTTGTCCATATCCACACATGTCACTGAATATGGAGCTTGAATAGCGACAACATAGTAATCAGTCTAGTCTCAACTTTTATCAGTAAACGAAACAAACAGAGGAAGGGAAAGAGGAGATTTGAGTGGGACGAGGCGCTCTGGCAGCTTGTGAACAGGATCTGTGGTGAGAGTGTCATTCTCCTTTGAACATCTACACGCTCAACTTCTTGTGAAATTTTTATTGAACATATAATTTTTAGCCTTCAGCAAATGTAAATTTTTATCTTTAACTTTTCATCGGCCGTCAGCCTTATAACATTCTTACTCCTACATATAATTTATGTAAGGAAGGTAGCTACCCTCTAAATTCAATTTTTGTTAATCAAATATCTAAATTTATATACAAATATTTACCATTTCCAGTTTTGTCTTTAAATATTAATATACAACTTATTTTTCTTAAATTGTGTTTTGATAATAAATTTTCTAAAAACTCATGATACCTATGTAAACAATAAGGCCACTGAATAGCCACAGTATTACATTTTGAAAACCAGTAAGGCATAGGTATCGAGCAATTGGCTATTGGCGCCTAACAATACTAAATTTTTATTAATTTTCGAACCACGACCCAGCCTCCACAAAATAAATGAGAACCGGGTAGTTTCATCGTTCCTATTCCACTCAGGGGCAGGAATTGATGTTACAATACATCCAAAATTACTATAATTACATTAGCTACATTGTTGGCATAACGACTCGCTGTGCAACACTACATTGTCTTGGCAAATTTTCAGCAACTATCTGTGATAAAATGAAAGTGATATATACCGTTCGAAAGGTAATTTCTTGACGAATAAAAAAGTATAGGACACGTTTTCAGCTACATGTACTGGATTCCAAGTTATTTAGCAAAATGTTTCGAAAAAATTAAAATAAAAACAAACATTTTAATAATGTTACAAATATTTCTGGTGTTATGAACCTAAGCAATGATGTCAAATATACCGTTGGAAAGCGCGTTTTCTCCTAATTAATAATCACTAATAATATAGGTTAATATCAAACTAAAAATCCGAGTTATATATATGTATATAAAAAATCTGTATTAATTGGAAAAACAAAAAAGTTATAGGGAGTGAGGGTGAATATATAAAAAATGTATAAAGGCAATGACACCCATCATCGACTGAAAACGTGCTGACTCTAAAAATATTAATTTTGTTATTTTTACTACAAAGGTTTTAAACGAAAAGCCAAAAAAACTATCTAAATAAATTTTTCAAGGCTAGAGAAATTACATTTTTTTGGTTTGCCATTCTTGACAAAAGTAAAAACCTGTATTTAAATTATTATTTAATTGTCTGCTATTTACTAATAATTTTTAGTCTGTAACGTTAAATTATATTCCGCCCATATATTTGTATGTGGGAATGTAAACTTAAAAATGAGTGTGGCTACGATTGTTTTTTTTAATGTTGCCGTTGGTACCTGAGGGAAAAAAAGATATGTGTTTTCTTCTTTACTTTTGTTGATAGCAAGGAGACCAGATAAAGTAATGTGTATTCATATTTATCGATGGATAAGTAAGAACACTCCAGGAACCTTAATGTTTACTATGGGATTTTTAGAATCCTTATAACTTAGGTTCATTGTTTTGTTATGTCTGGGGTGTTATTATAGCCAAATATTATTATAGAGGACTTCTAAATAGGCAATAAATACGACATTGTTGAATACCTGTTTGTGCCCTGACGATTTTGCGGGTAAGCACCATCTTTGCATTTTCTGCAAATACTGACTCCTAATTTTTGTCATTCTTTTATGTAGGCAATTTGGGTAATCTGGGTAATTTGAAATAATTTGGAAAATCTGGAAAATTAGACATTGTACTCAAGTGGTTGGTACTAAGTTACATAAAATTGTGAAGCTGAAAAGCTGTGGATGTCCATGTAGTTTTTATCCATTTGGAAATTGGTGAATCGATTGTTGGGGAGATCCCACGAAGCCATTTTCTGAAGTCCTCGTTTTGGTATGGTCCCCTGGTCACATGTCACAGTTGAGACACATGGTTTCTGGTCATGAGGTCACATGAATTTAAATGTTGATGAGATACTGAAGCTGAGGTGTACATGAGGTTTTTTGCAGTAACAACAGCATAGTAACCTGTAGTGTAACAGATTTTTGCTCAATACTGGATACTAGATAAGTACCTTTTTTTTATGTTACCAGGATAACTAAAAGTTATATGTGTATTAATACTCTGCAGGTATATTTTAATCTTTACTTTATTTCTCTATATACAGACTGTCTATTTTACGAGGGCCACGCCAAATATCTCGCTTAATATCTATTGTAGAAGAATAAAGTTTTAGAAACAGTTGTCCCATTTTTTGTAAGCTATATTTCAGTAAAAAGAAATTTGAAATCCATAGCCTACTTTATGAGATATATTACAAAAACCTGAAAAATAGGAAAACCACAAACGGTTATAGCTTCCTTATTTGAGGAGATACGAAAAAAGTTAAAGGAATGAAAGTTGACGGCAAAGACAATAAGAATAATAACGTGTAACAAAAAAATCGAAAAATGCAGTTGGCTTTGACATACGCTATTGTGCAAAAATGAAAAATACATATCTCAAAGTAGGCCATGACGCCATTAATTCCGTTATTTTTTTCTCATTCCAACGATATAAAACATGTCACAGAAATTTTAACCGATAGTGTCAATATTTAATATTTTACGAATACCACAATTCATATAATTGAATCGTAACAATCAGCTGTGCCATAATAGTAAAAATTCGCTTTATAATAATTATAATTCCGTAATTATTTATTACAATTTAATACAAACCAATAAATATCTCATAAATAAAAATACAAGTACAAAACGAACATCCAAAGAAAAAAACGAAAAACTATGTATAATAGTACTACCTACTACTATATTGAAAAGAAATTGTGTGTATTTATTT
This sequence comes from Stenurella melanura, assembly GCA_963583905.1. Lineage (NCBI taxonomy): Eukaryota > Metazoa > Arthropoda > Insecta > Coleoptera > Cerambycidae > Stenurella > Stenurella melanura. The sequence goes on along the minus strand of OY757309.1, from coordinate 130,507,998 downwards.
TTCTAACTACAAATGCTCAAATTGTGCACCATGCATTCTGACACATAAACGTGCTCTACGAGACACGTCACGCATTACATTTTGGAGCATTTCAGGAGTAATTGCCTCACATGCGTTTCGAATTCTGGTTTTGATGTCCTCAATATTTTCAGGGGCAGTTTGAAATACCTTGTCTTTAATGTAACCCCAGACGAAAAAATCCAAGGGAGTAATATCTGGTGATCGAGCTGGCCACAGAATGGGTCCATAGGATCCAGCTATCTGGCATAACTTTGATTTAAATAATTTGTACATATTACAGCAGTGTGAGGTGGAGCCCCATCTTGTTGAAAATATGAATAATTTAATCTTTCTGCCACTGTTAATTCATAAAGAAAATCTTGAAATTCGTTTTGCAGGAAATTAAGGTATCTACGAGCGGTTAATTTGCCATCATAAAAATAAGGTCCAATTACTTTAGTCCCTAAAAGACCCAACCAACCCACTAAACATGAAACATAACTAAAATATTAAAAAACATTTTTTTAAAGTTACTTTGTCAATATTCTTTTGTAATATTGTTTTTACGTAATTATAATTTTATTTTAATATATCCAAAAAACATTATTTATTAAAACAGCTATGTTACAAGAAATCAATATTATTTATGTGTTTAAAATATAACATATATGCCATATTGTTCATAAACACTCTGATAATATTACTTCAATGTAACGTAATGCAATATTATTCTATAACGGCTCCATAATGTTATTATGTGATATTTATAAAATTATATTAAAAACACTTGTCATTAACATTGTTGTTAAATTAAAGTTACATTTATAGGTTATAATTATAAATGTTATTAAACCAACATTCATCTATAGTCACGTGATACGCCTAAATGCTATTTATTGGCCATTCCAGACCGAACGTAACGGACGCATCCGAGACCGAGACGGCTAAACAAGAAGAAAAGGAAAATCGTCAGTCACACGCCATTTTGCCTCGAATTTGTGTGCAAAGATAGCATTATAATACCTAATAGTTAATAGTGTTCAATATGTCCGAAAACAAAAGAGTAAGCATATTTTGTCCTGATTTCGTCATTAACAAATTGATTGTTGAAGTCCTGTTCGCAAAGACGACTTTATATAATAGTTTAGTTAGTGTTCAATATGTCCGAAAACAAAGGGTAAGTAAATAAGTTCAGTAATATTTAACATTTTTTCGAAAGTTGGTTTTCTTAAAAATCAAAGCTCACATTGACAAATTACAATGAGAAGAGATGAAAAATAATTTGGTACCTACTTATCTAGCTAACGGTTTACACTCATTGAAAATGTAAAAATGTGTTTTTATGTAGGTATATTTGAAATTAATGAACTAATGTTTTAAATCCCTCTTTTAGGAAGCAATTAATCTAGATCAAGCAACTCTGATATAAATTCCAACTCTTACTTGATCTTGGCAATTAAAGCTACGATGCAACGGATATCTTAGAAGCAGTAAATGCAAGTGGTGAAACTACTGAAAGGGACTTGTTGAAAGACAACAAAATTCGATGAATTTCTGCTAGTAAAAGAACTAGAAACAGATAATAACATGGAGAATCGGTAAGTGAAACTATATAGGGTATTTAATATTTAAAAATAAATTTTGGTTTTACATATATAAGTACATGGAACAATTATTTTAAGTTTTTATATTGGAAAATTGTCGGTCAAAATAATTTTTTCTTGATTTTTTGCTTTCCCATTAGTTCTACTCTGAAATTAGTTATTACCAATAATATTGTAGGAAATAAAGGTTGCATTTTTTTCTCTATTAATATTTTGAGATTTACGACTACAAAGGTGAAAATATGTGCTTCACTGTAGTTTTGTTTTGCTTCATTGCTCCTGCGTATAATAATTAGTTCGGATCGACTGACAAATTGATTGTTAATATTTACTAAAACAAATTTGATAAAAGTTTTTTGATTGCAAGAATGGTATTCCACATTTTTTTAATATACCTACCTACTCATTAGTTACTGCATGGTTTAATTTTAAATGTTCAATTTGTTAATAAGTATATGTCAAACGTATAGGTTGTGTTGTGATAAATGTTACATTTAAGAGGCTATCAAAAAAAAAAAAACATGTTTGCAAAAAGCACCCCCCCCCCCCTTCTCCCTTGTAACATTTATGGAAGCCCCCCCCTAAACGAGCGTTCGTTTCTAAACTTCCTCTTTCCCATATGACACCGAATTTAGAATGTTCCATATACTATCAATAATTTTAACAATTTTCTGTTTTAATTTCAGATGCGGTTAAGAGTTGCTTCCCGAATACCACCAAAGAATGTTTCGAAATTTCGAGTGTCTACGATTTTCAAAACAAAGAATGTCTACATAAAATATTTTATGCTATTTTCACACAATTTGTAAATCAATGTTTATTTTTTGTATATGAAATAATGCACAGTATCTCAAAATACATAATACAAATCAAATTGATTATGATAAACTCCATCAGAAAAAATATTGTGTGGTGAATACTATATCATCCGTACTAATAATTTAACCGGGTTTGAATAATAAAGAACATTTATACATTTCTGCTGGTTTTATTCATAAGCTGGTTCAGAACAGGTAATACACTATGTATAAACACACCATTACACATAATGGTGCATTTTCAAATTTTTATTTTATTTTCAATACAAAAACCTCTAGATAATTCTGTTTAGTTGTCCCACAAGTAAGTGATGTTTGTTTCTAATACATGCACTTTATTTGGTTTTAAAATTCGAAATATAACTAAATATATTAAATAATTCTGGGTTTCAAGTAATTAACTAATTTTTTAAATTCACCTATTCTAAACAACATTGAAAGGCACAAAAGTTATATTTGGTGCTTTGTTATTAATAATTAGTGAACGATTTGTAAAACGCAAGCGGTTTTGAAATGCTAAGTGTATTGTGTCATACATGCACATATAATAATTGTGATTATGTTTTATAAATTCTCAAATTAATTTTTATGATTCTATGATACAATTTTATATTTTATAATTATTTACAGGGTGGCCTTTAAATGATAGGTACAAGGTTCTTTCACATAATACGTTTCTTCTGCTTTTTCACTTTTTGTTTGGAAATGATTGAATGACATTTGCACAATTCTAAAATTGAAGGGATGAAAAGTGAAAATATAAGATCACATTTAAAAATCTAACAGCACAAAGTGCAAGGAATGTAATGGCGACTATACTGTACAGTAGCATATTATATTCCTTGCATTTTGAGCTATTATATTTTTAAATATGAGCCTATATTTCCACTTGATCCATTCAATTTTAGAGTTGTGTAAATGTCATTCAGTCATCTCCAAACCAGAAGTAAGAACATAGAGAGGAAGCATCATTAAAGAATCTTGTAGCTATCATTTAAAGATCACCCTGTAAATATTTATAAAATATAAAATTGTATAAATGTTAACAAACAGTACATCAAAATAACATTATTTAAATATAATTTTCATAATGTAGTATTTAAAATATAACATTAAAACATTAATGTAGATATGTTGAGAGGATATTGCTTTAATGTTGTGTTTTTAATAATATAACTTTGTAACATGCTGACTGGGACATAATCTATAACATACTTGTTACTACATTTTGAAAAAAAATGTAGTATACGTTTAGCATTTTTCCGGTGCACCGTCGAAACCCGAAAAAAACGTCGGATCGATGTGAAAGTCATATCTATCCATTCGAGAGCGAATTTAGAAAATTCCGTCCGTCGGTCAGTCGGTCTGTCTGTCTGTCTGTCACTCCCAGCCCCCCTAATCCGTTTTCGGATTGCGATGAAACTTGGTTGGTTAATAGGAGGTCTTTAGAAAACCTTAACGCCGGAAGCTTGGCTCCGTTCGGAAACCGGAAGTACCCGATATAGACGTTTCGAGTTTTCCGGGAGAAATTGAATAACTCGATAACGGGTAGTCGGATCGAGACGTTTCGAAAAAGAAATGGTGCCGCTGGCGAAGCTCTACAAATAAGTATACCAGAGGCTATGTCGAAAAACAAACGAAAATTGATTTTAATTGCAAAAAACTGGTTTTCTCGAAATCGGGCTAGGAAGCACGATAACTGTCCAGAATATTGATCGATTTCGATGAGACTTGGTCGAATCAAAGGTACCCGGCCACAAATCAAGCCTATTGCTGGCGGCCCGAATCCGTTGACCGCAAGTATGTTTTCCAGGGCCGCGTATGATTTTTCAAAGAAATTAATAACTCCCGAACCGAAGGTCCGATTTTGATTTTCAAAAATGGTAATTGTAGGGCTCGATTAGGTCTATTAGTTGACGTTTGTGAGAAATTTGACAAAACAAAAGCGAATCTACAAATCCTGAAAAACTTGATTTTTTTTATAAATTTTACAAATTCCAAACAGTTTCCTAATAATCATCGACGATTAACTATTCCGTCGATCGATCTCTATTACCAGTATAAGGCACGGACCTTTCTGGACAAAAAATCTGAAATAGAGTTTTTTCGAAAAATTTAAAATGAACGAGTTATTTACGAAAATGCATTCCAAAGAATTATTTAGAAAAATATTACAAATTGATAAGTGATAATGTTATATTTAAAATATCATCATTCATTTAGTTATTTTCATTTACTAAATAAAAATAGAACCGATGCCCTTTCCGTGTTTCAAAATGTAGTTAGCTTTTACTTTAGTCAATGCAAAAAGAAAAAAAAAAAAGAAAAACAAAACATGTCAAAACACTGAGTCATCTTGCGACCCTCTGCTGAAAATGTAATGAATCATCCCAACAAATTGAATAAAAAGCATATCAAAATGTAGTTTTTTTCACTTGTTATATAAACGTTAAAATTATCTATTGAATAATGTTACAAAGTAACGATGATACATTACTGTTTTATTTCGGTAATGTTTTCATGTTTAGTGGGAAACATTCGTAGAAAATCTTTCTTGGAAAGCAGTCTCTCTGCACCAATGTGTATTTTCTCGTGTCCACTTATAATGCATATTTCTATTGAAAAATCCATTATTAGAAACATTTGATTCGTCCGACCAAAGAATTTTGCTACATATCAGCGCGTCATTCCTTTTCTTATTTAATAACCATCTACAAAATCTTACTCTCCTTGGCTTATCTCCCTTATTTAAATGTTGAACTTTCCTCATTTTGTAGCATCGAAATCCGTCTTTCTTTCAATATTTTTCTTGCACTGTCTTTTTTTATGCGACAGTTTCTCTGAATTTGTCTCAAAGAGGTTTCCTCATTTTGGTTAACATAATTCATTACTCTATTCACTTTTCTTACATTATCCGCAACATGCGCTCGCCTTACTATTTTTTTTTGAAAATGAACCGTGCGTTTTTAGATTTTGAACTAACTTCCTAAACATAGTTCGATTTGGCGGCGGAGCATCTGGAAATCTATCTCCGTAAACCGTGACTGCCATCTCAGCGTCAAAATTGCACTGACAGTAAATGCTAATCATATCGAATTTGTTATTATTGGTGTACACCATAATTACTGATATAAAATTTATCTTAGAACTCGACAACGCAACATACAACATACAACAGTGACAATCTGTCAAATTTATTAATAACTGTATACATTGTTTTTCACTAATTATGGCACAGCTGATTGTTACGATTCAATTATATGAATTGTGGTATTCGTAAAATATTAAATATTGACACTATCGGTTAAAATTTCTGTGACATGTTTTATATCGTTGGAATGAGAAAAAAATAACGGAATTAATGGCGTCATGGCCTACTTTGAGATATGTATTTTTCATTTTTGCACAATAGCGTATGTCAAAGCCAACTGCGTTTTTCGATTTTTTTGTTACACGTTATTATTCTTATTGTCTTTGCCGTCAACTTTCATTCCTTTAACTTTTTTCGTATCTCCTCAAATAAGGAAGCTATAACCGTTTGTGGTTTTCCTATTTTTCAGGTTTTTGTAATATATCTCATAAAGTAGGCTATGGATTTCAAATTTCTTTTTACTCAAATATAGCTCACAAAAAATGGGATAACTGTTTCTAAAACTTTATTCTTCTACAATAGATATTAAGCGAGATATTTGGTGTGGCCCTCGTAAAATAGACAGTCTGTATATGATATTTATAGTTAAATATTTTCATTAGTTACTCAATTAAGCATATGTGATAATAAGATATGTGAGTAACTGCGCAGTTAACATCTTATTTACAGGTATTTTATGGTTATATCATTAGTTTATAAGATATATCAATATTTTTTAATTACGTTGCTAATTGGCAACGGCAATATAGTGCAACACACTTCAAGTTAACATAACTATAAAGCATTGACAGTACATCGTTAGAGATCGTTAGTAAATCGTCAGTATATTTTTAACAATTCATTTGCTGAATATCATTAATCAACCAATAGTAGTTTTTTATAAAAAAGTAGAATATTTTTATTTGTAAGTTATTGGTTTAGTATTATTACTGATCATAGATTTAGCGAATAAGATTTTTTTTTTTAATTTCGTATTAATAATATTCATAAAACTGAGCCGATTTGTACATTATTAATTGTATTTTTGTATGTAAATTAAATATTTCTTTTAAATAGATTTCTATTGTGTTTTTTTTACTTAGATTAAATTTAACACGGTTTTTGGTAGTTTTTTTGATAATCAGTGTGTCATACTAAATCTAAGGGGGCTGGAATTTAGAGGAAATTACCTGGCGCTCATTTCAACCTATGGCAAAATTGAAATCGTTAAAAATAAACGATCTTCACCTCTGAGATTCTCGTGATAGAGCTAGCCGACCTTAAAATTTAAGAACTAATTGTAATTTAGAGCCAAATATCACTTTGTATTGCTTAACCCATTAACGCCCAAGACAATTTTTTTTTTAATTTTGCAAAAATATTCGGTATGTATGTTCAAAATGCTTCCAAATGACAGTAAAAAATAACAAAAAAAATATCCATGATGTGGTTTATCAAAAAACTGGTGATCTATAAATAGATCACTGGGCAGATGTAATATATATTTTAATATATAATAAGTATTTACTTTACTTATATATGTAATAATATCACCATTAGAACCTCAGTAAAATATTAAATTAAAATAATAATGGCAAAATCTAACGACTATATTTGGTGGTAAGGTAGGAAACAATTGGCACAAAGAGTAACATTTGATGCAATAGGTTTTAGGTCTACTCTTGCAATCTCTGACCACCACGATTTTGCATAAAATCATTTAGGCCATCGAATCGAAAGTCTTCAGGGTCCACTGCAGCTTTTTCATAAATGGAACTGCAACTGCTCTACGGAGTTCTAGGCGCCGATAGCCTCACGACCTTGCATGGTGCGACAGGCATTTGTTAGTGGCACATCCAGAAAAAGAATGAACATTGGCCGGGATATTTTTTTTCTACGAATCTAGATTCCATATTTACTAATGATCCAATCAAAGTTTCTTCCTTTATATAATCTACTATATCATCTGAAAGAAATATCTCAAAAATCTTTCAATCTTTCAAATCAACGGGGTAAGGGCTCCATGTCCTTTTATCAGTGCCTCTATTTTCTCCTTTTCAATGGTAGCAAAGTCTATATCGGTAAAGGTATACTTGGGATCGCACTTTTTCCATTTCGATACAGAATTAGAAAGTATCTGCTTTTTTAACCTTTTTGTTCATAGATGACACTGGTACTCTGGTCTTCAACAATGTCTTCTGTATCTTGATCTTCATGACCGTATTATACCTCCAACTAATCAGGTACATATTGTACCTCCGCTATGCCCAATTCGTCATCATCCATTTCGTCTGCATCTGTCACATAATCTGGTTCTGGAGGTAAAACAACAATGTCTAGGGTAGCACTATCATCGTCAATATAAAAATTGCGATCGGCAATAGTTTCTTCTATATTCTATCATAGACAAGCGCCCTTTTTGGAATCCTTTTCCTCTAAAAGTAAATTATTATTATTATTATTCAAATCATCACCACGTTTTAATTATTTAGATTATAATTTTATCATATCTAATTTCCACTTACAAATGTTTGACTGTATCAACGCAAAAGAAAAAAGCTTTACTTACCAATTATATTTTTCACCAATACCACGGAAACAGGTGATATTTTAGTGAAAATAGCACTGAAAGATTTTATCTGACACACTGACTATAATTGACCGATAATAGTAACAATGACCATCTGATGCGAATAAACTCTCAAAGTTCCAGTTAGATATTATATGTGCCCAGTGGTATAAATATAGATCAGCTAAGTAAAGTTGTTTACAATTATGCTGATAAAGAAAATGTAAAATGAGTTATGGAATAATAAACTTTTATATCTCAGGGACTCATTATGACATATATCATATTTTCATATTCATTAGGTTTTTGTTTATAAATAAATAAATGTGTTAGTGTAAACGACAATTTTTTTCAAGATTTTAAAGAATTTAAAAAAATACTTCCAATTTGATAAATTATTAGAAAATGGTCTTCTACTGTTGTAGTAATTATAGATATTAATTTAAATCAGTTTTTACGAAATTAAATATGCTATTGTCATGTTAAAAAAAAAATGGCTCTTGTGATCTATAAATAGATCACTGGGCGCTAATGGGTTAATTTCAATTTAACCCGTAACAAGTCTGCTAATTGGTACGAAATCCTCATTAAATGAAATATGTCCATGCATAATCGACTTTACCTTTATTTTGCACCGCATCTTGCATTTGGTCTAAATTTTTGTCCGAATTGTTTGATTTTCGGCATAGCAAGAAATAAATCTGTTTGTTAGCACTGACGTACATGTGAGGTAAGAAAAACCGTACAAGTCGGTCACATTCTAATTGTCAAGGCCCACAGAAAATAATTAATTGTAGTCTTAGGCTGTAACCGACTGTACAATTTTTTTGACCCCTTCAATAAAGTGGAGCAGGAGAGCATTGGATTTTAATGATAATTCAGAAAGAGTAAGGCAAAAAATTAAATTATAGATATTTCTCCAACATTTTATTTATTTAAAACAGAAACATTAACTAAAAAATTATTTTTTTATGACAGTTTAAAATAAATGGCAGACATTACAATACAAAAAATCGATAACAGTTAAAAACTTAAACGGCATATATATTTTTTTATAACAATTGTAAACGTAGGCCTTAATTTTTACCCAATTTCTTTCTTTAAACAACTCTTTATTATCTTTAATCAAGGCTTCAACTTCTTGTTTTTTTAACAATTTTTTTATTTACATGATTTTAAAAAAAAACTTCGTATTGTATTTCTTTGCTCTTCTGTCCAACGAAAACACTGATTTTTTCTTTATTGCTGTGCTTCTGTGAAAATTATTAAAGAAAATAAGCTTCTGAAAAATGCAAATTAAGGAGGGTATCAATGTCTATTGAAAATAGTTACTAAAATTATCCCCTCACAAACTACCCCTTAGAACTAACCCCAAATTTATAATTCCAAATGGCACCCTCATATTCTTTAGGTGATTTTGGAGAGCTACGAATATGGGGATATAATATACTTGGTTTAAATAATTAACAAAACTACTACTCCAAAGTATTTAAAACAGCCCCCCATAGTGTTTTTGTTAATTTTATTAATATCAAGTTTTAGGTAAATTGGAAATACCTTTACATCGGTACCATGTACAAATTGGAAAAAAATGTACAATAATAAAACAATGTTACACCGAAGTGTAGGGGGGGGGTTGAGGGTTGAAGACCAGAGAAAGGTGTTACGTTGGTAAATACTTTATTGTGTTTACAAGCGTATCTAAAGTTCTAGCACTAACTATCACTAAAAGTCGTGGCACACGAGTTATACATCTGATGGGCTGGTGGCCCAATTCCAGAAGGCCCGTAGTTACAGGCTTTCTCTCGAGGGGCGTGTAGCGTACTCATTTTAAGATAGAAGCTACATGTACATTTCATATAGAGCTCCCCAAAAAGAAATGAAAAGCGGTAACCAAGAAAGAAAATAAGAAATACTTCAAGAATAATATTCTAACAAAAATTAATAAGATTTAATTTACTGTTTGTTTTAACTTGAAACAATATTATATTATTGTATTATACATGTGCAATATATGATAATTCAAGATATTTAATTTTATTTTATTAAATCTGTGGTTAACATATCCACAATTGGTGACCCCGACGTGATACAATTGGCGTGGTTTCGTCTAGACCATTGACCAGTTGGAGCATTTTTGGTGCCCGGCGCAGAGGAAGTCTCGTCTGAAATTTATAGCTGAATTTATGGTTTTGGATCCCTCCGAATTGGCAGTCTGAGAGTTGTTTTTATTAGCATTGATGCTAAGTGTTATTTGCGAGGCCAAGTGAGTACGTTGCATATATTACTCACCATTACTTAAAGATTTGCTAAGCAATCAATATTTTTTATTTTTTTCCTACGTCTGTCAATTTGTGATATTAATAATGGTTGATCCACCTCAGACAACTGTCGAGTTAATCGAATCCCTGCCTGTTAATCAACAATGTGTAACGTCTGTCAAATTACCCCCTTTTTGGATGTCAAATCCATTGATATGGTTCATGCAAGTTGAGGCACAATTTAATGTTTCGAGAATAACCTCTGATCGTAAAAAATACGACCTAATTGTTGCCCATTTACCCTTGGAGATAATCAATAATATTTACGATGTTATCATTAATCCTCCAGAACGAGATTTGTATGGTAATTTGAAAACTATTGTAATTTCACGCCTTTCCTCCAGTGAAGAGAAAAGGCTTGAAGATTTATTAACCGGTTCAGAAATTGGAACCAGGAAACCTTCAGATTTTTATCGTTCTATGTTAGGTGTTGTTGGCGGTTCGCACATGGTGAGTCAGGATTTGCTAATGAATTTGTGGAAACGACGTTTACCGAAAACAGTTTATATTGCCTTGACTGCTTCGGGAAAGTCAGATTTGCAAGTAGTTCTCGACATAGCTGATAAAGTTTGGGAATCTTGTCAGACTCCAGTTCAATCTAATTTTTCTGCTTTGCCTGTTTCAATCCCTGACACGTTTCCGCCCACAACATTATCAGACCTTTTAACTACTTTTAATAACTTTTCTACAAGTTTCCAATTGACTTTAAATCAAGTTTTACAAAGACAACAATCACTTGAATCACAATTGTCTACTTTACAATCTTCGAATGATACGATTCGTCCTTCCACGTCTCTAAATGAGACACGTACTAATTGTCATAACCGACGTCGTTCACATTCACGATTTTCTAATAATCGAAATAATTTTGATCCTTCATGCAACACAATTTGCTATTATCATCAAGTATATAAAGACCGAGCATATATGTGCGGCGGTCCTTGGTGTACTTTTTATACCGTTCCATTATTTGATAATAAATCAAATAAATCGAATAATTCAAAAAACTAGACAGTTCTATTGTCATGTCTGCTGACACTAGAGAGCTTGACAGCAGACGTCGCCTTTTTATTTTTGACGTATCAAATAATTTTCGCTTTTTGATTGATACCGGAGCAGATTTGTCGGTTATACCGAGAAATGCTTTTACAGATTTAAAGGTAAACAAGGATTTAGTTCTTACCACGGCTAACGGTGGAATTGTTTACACCTACGGTAAGAAACTTTTGAAAGTTAATTTGGGATTACGTCGTATGTTTACTTTCATATTTAATATAGCTGACATACAGATCCCGATTATTGGTGCAGATTTTTTGGCACATTTTGTTTTAATTGTGGACTTGAAGAACAATATTTTGATCGATAACAAGACAAGTTTGTCAATGAATTGTTACGCCGAAACTAGTTCTGTCATTTCCACGAGGTTATTTTCTTTTGAAGACCAATATACGGCATTATTGCATGATTTTCCGCAATTGGTGGGAACACCAGATTATTTTTTACCTGTAAAACATACTGTTCAACATTTTATTGTGACTGAGGGTCATTTACCTTCTAGCCGTCCACGTAGATTGGATGCAGTGAAATTTGATATTGCTAAGGAGGAATTCGCCCATATGGTAGAATTAGGGATTTGTAGAGCATCTTCTTCATCTGTCGCTACTCCACTACATATGGTTGCAAAAAAGGAACCCAATGACTGGCGTCCGTGTGGTGACTACCGACAGTTAAACGCTGTAACAGTTCCTGATAGGTACCCCTTACCACACATACAAGATTTTAATGCTCATTTATTTGGTTGTAAAGTATTTTCGAAAATCGATTTGATTCGTGCTTATCATCAGATACCTGTCGCCGAATGTGACATTTATAAGACAGCAATCACAACCCCTTTCGGCTTATTCGAATTTATGCGAATGCCCTTTGGTTTGAGAAATGCTGGTCAGACATTCCAAAGATTTATGAATGAAATTTTTTCTAACTTGAAATTTGTTTTCGTGTATCTTGATGATATTCTTGTAGCGAGCTCGGATCATACACAACATTTGGAACATTTACGCTTAATCTTTGAACGCCTTAATGACTATGGAATCAATATCAAACCAACTAAATGTGGATTTGGCACTAGTGGTTTGACCTTTTTGGGACACTATATTAGTCCAGAAGGTATTGTGCCACATAAAGAGAGAGTTGAAGTTATTATTAATTTTCCTCAACCATCTACTATTAAACAACTTCAACGTTTCATCGGTATGATTAATTTTTATCATAGATTTGTCCCTAATTGTTCAGAAATTTTGAATCCTTTACATTTGTTGAATGCTAGAATGTTGCGTGATAAAAGTAAAGTTATTAATTTCTGGCCCTTGGATTGTTCTGTTAGTTTTGAGAAAGCTAAGCAAGCTTTAATAAATGCCACAGTTTTAGCTCACCCTAGTTGTTTGGAAGGAGTGACACTTTCATTAACTGTGGATTGTTCTAGTGTATCAATGGGTTCGGTGTTAGAACAGACATTTCATAATTCTACTTCTCCGTTAGGTTTCTTTTCTCGAAAACTGACAGATGCGCAAAAACGATATTCTGTTTTTGACAGAGAGTTACTGTCACTTTTCACTTCAATTAAACATTTTAGACATATATTGGAAGGCCGCGTTTTTACTTGTTATACCGATCATAAACCGTTGGTTTACGCTTTATCGTCAAAAGCAGACCGTTCACCTCGGCAGATCAGACATTTGGAATTTATTTTACAATTTACAAACGATTTACGACACATTCCAGGTCATGCTAATATTGTCGCAGATACTATGTCACGGATTGATGACGTTAACGTTTTGGAACGAAATACTTCAGACATCATAGACTCGTTAAACTCTTCCAGTTTTAATTTAGCAATATTAAAAACTACGCAAGATGATGATGATCAACTTATTTCTTTATTAAACAATCAAAAAGTGAATAATAAAAACAGTAAAATAAGCTATTTGTTAAAACAAATTACCTTTTCGGATTCGCATTTTTTAATTTGGTGCGATGTTTCACGTAATGGATGTCGTCCTTACGTACCAAAATGTTTACGTCGAGTAGTTTTCAATATTTTTCATAATTTAACTCATGCTGGCATTAAAGCTACTAAAAAATTGATAACCACTAAGTATTTCTGGCCCAGGATGAATTCTGATTGTAATTTATGGACAAAAACCTGTATCAACTGTCAAACTTCAAAAGTCAACCGTCATACTAAGACACCTATAGGTGATTTTGAGATACCCAAAGGCCGTTTTGAACACATTCATGTCGATATTGTAGGACCTTTACCTCCTTCGCATGGTAATTTTTATATATTGACAGTTGTTGAAAGATACACCCGCTGGCCAGAAGCATATCCGCTCGTAGACATTACAGCAGAAACAGTCGCTAGGACTCTTTTTGAAAACTACGTATGTCGTTTCGGTGTTCCACTAGACATAACAACAGACCAAGGAGTGCAATTTGAGTCAACTCTATTTTCGGAATTTTCAAAGTTTTTAGGTTTTCACCGGATTCGCACAACTAGTTACCACCCTCAGAGTAATGGTATGGTTGAACGATTCCATCGAACCCTAAAAACCACATTATTAGCGAGAGCAAATACATCACATTGGTACGAAGAACTCCCTATCATTTTGTTGGGTTTGAGAGCTATGCCTAAAACTGATTTGCGTTACTCATCAGCAGAACTAGTTTACGGTCAAACGTTACGCCTCCCCGGAGAATATTTCATTAAATCAAATTTTGACCCACAAGTTTCTAATTTTATTGTTAAATTACGTGAATATTTTGATAATTTACAATTTACTGCCTCAAAACGTCAATTTTGTCAAAAATCTTTTATCAGCTCTGATATTAACAATTGTACATACGTTTTCCTTCGAGAAGCTCGATTGAAATCTAAGTTTTCACCTTTATTTGATGGGCCTTTTGAGGTAGTTTCTCGAACTAATAAGATTATGACTATCCTTAAACGGGGTAAAGCTGTCACTGTCAGTCTTGACAGAGTTAAACCCGCTTATTTGTTGACTGATGTGGTGGATCAAACTTTTACTTCTTTACCTAAACGTGTTCATTTTGTTATTGATTGCTTGCGGTAATTTTTCTTTTGGCAGAGGGGTATATGTAGCGTACTCATTTTAAGATAGAAGCTACATGTACATTTCATATAGAGCTCCCCAAAAAGAAATGAAAAGCGGTAACCAAGAAAGAAAATAAGAAATACTTCAAGAATAATATTCTAACAAAAATTAATAAGATTTAATTTACTGTTTGTTTTAACTTGAAACAATATTATATTATTGTATTATACATGTGCAATATATGATAATTCAAGATATTTAATTTTATTTTATTAAATCTGTGGTTAACATATCCACAGGGCGCGTTCCGTACTCCACCGTTCCGTTAGGAAGCAGGAGTAGCCAATAAGCGGCTCTGAGAATGAACCCACGAGCTCCAATGTTCTACACCTAGGAAGCGTAGGAGGCAAGTAAGAGAACTCTCGAAAGAAGCTACTGGGACTCTAGCGTTCCTCGCTGGGAAGCAACAGAGGCCAGTGAGAGCGCTCATGAGGGTGCTTAGGAATGCTCCAGTGTTCTACTGTACTCTAAAGTTCTACGCTTAGGAAGCAGAAGAGGTATGTAAGCGAGCTCGAGACTGAACTGCCATTCTGCTGAACTGTATTGCTCCCGCATAGGGATGCATTCGGTATCCGCCTGTAATAGGCGCTTGCCGTAGATTGGACATGTTTGTGTTTCGTGGGCTTGCTCTCTTTTGAGCTGACTGATTTTGTAGGTTGGTGTATTTTGAAGTATGATATATGTATGTATGGCGATTTCGTTGATTTGATATATACTCAGAGATGATTGTTAGTATAGGTTTAGTGTGCTTACAAGTTCAGGTTTTGGCGTCTTTTACAATTGTTGTGGTAAAGGATGGCTCTTTTAACGGATTTCTTTTTTACTTTATAGACAATGCGGTGTTATATAATGTAGTTTTGTGTATTTTTTTTGTGTTTTCTATGTTTTTATAATATTTTTTTTTAGTTGTTTTAATGTATTTTTGTGTTTTTTTTTTTTGTTTTTATTTTGTGTTTTGTGATTTTTTATGTGTATATTTTGTATTTTTTCCAAAACAAGTTAGTACTAGGTGAGTGAGGTGGAGGAATATAGAAAATTAAGTGAGGGATGTTTAGGGGCATGGAGGAATTTGGGTATTAACGGCTCCTGTAATGTAGGGTTGAGAGATTGTTGTAGTGAAAGAGTGAAATTGGGGATTAGTCTGAAGCGGATGAATTTGTCTATAGAAGGCGTGCCAGTAATATTTTGCGCGGTTTGGGCTGATGTGCCGTAGGGAAGATTAGCAATGGTTTTGAGGGTTTTGAGCTGAGGGGTTTGTAGTCTACTTTTTTGGGTTTTTGATAGTAAGGGGTACCATGAGGGTGCGGCATAGATAATAACGGGTCGGAGGTATGTTTTATAAATCATAGTGGCTAAGTCAATTGGGGCATTTTTTAATGTGCTGTGTAACGTTTTGAGCCTAAATTTAAATCTGTGACTGATGGTATCAATATGTTTGGTGAAGTTTAGAGTTTTGTCAATAATGAGTCCAAGGTAGGTGACTGTTTTTGACCAATCTGTGTCAGTATTGTGGATTTTTATTTTATTGTGTGGGGTGATGTATTTACGTGTGAAGCATGCGGTTTGTGTTTTATTTACATTGGTATGTAAGCCCCAACTGTCATAGAAGCCAACCACGTCGTTGACTTGTGATTGTAAAAGTTCTGTAATCAGAGTAGGATTTTTAGAGGTGGTGAGGAGCGCCGTGTCGTCGGCGTACAGACATAGGGTGTTTCTGTGGTCGTTCGGGGTGGGTATATCGTGGGTGTAAATGTTAAATAATACGGGACCGAGGGAAGAACCCTGAGGGACGCCAGAAAAGATTGGAGTGATAGGAGAGCACGCCTGATTGACTACAGCTCGGATTGTTCTGTCGGAGAGATAAGACTGTATTGTTTTTACAATACGTACGGAGATGCCCGAGATGAGGAGCTTATATAGTAGTCCAGGGTGCCAGACTTTGTCGAATGCTTTTTCGAGGTCTAGGGCGACAAACCCCGTAAGTAGAACTGCCATTCTGGCCCTTCCGTCGGGGTTTTATTTCGGCAGCGAGCGCCGGTGATGACGTCAGAGGGTGGGGGATTGGCCGAAGTGGCGGTAGGCGCGCTGGACTGATCCACTGGTGGCGCCCTCGACAGGGTAACTACGGAGCGCGTTGGAACTACTGAAGGGTTGATCTTGTTACAACAATATTTTTTTGACATTTCCTTACCCCTTATTTGTAAACCTGTTTTCGGTGTTTTGTAGTAGTTTTTCGAACTATTTATAAGGAAGGTAAAGTACTTACTTACTTTCTTTTAAAATATTAAACTACTGAAACCTAAAATAAAGTGTAAGAAAACCAGAAAATACAGGAAAGTATATATTTTCCTGAAATTATTTGCAAGACAGCCTTTTCGTAGAAGGAGAGCACTGGATCGGTGTTTGAAAAGTAGCGCGCAAGAAGAAAATATCAATTGATAATAGAACTTCAAATTACAAGGTAAAAAGATCTTTTTACTACATAAAATTGATAGGTACCAAAATTTGAGAATAATGAAGGCCAATTTATTGCGTATTAACTTAGTTTTAAGATTTCTTTGTTGTTATACATATTTTTATGTTATATCCCAAAATTTTTACAAGGTTGATTATCTAAACTAATAAAAGTTATTGTATATCAAAATTTCAAGGTGTGTTTCATTTGAAATCCTAGTTTGCTGAATAGAGAGCGCACTGAGCAAGGAAACCACTATCATCCCTGAAAGAGAACAATCTCATGTTTAATTTTTATGTAAGTGTGTGTTTTTTATAAAAGGTAAACTGGTAGTCTTTGTGACTCCTGGCGCCCGACGTAAGAACATCTTTAGAATTAAAAACATTTTTAAATTTAAAACTTCAAAATCAAAATTTTAATTTTTCATAAAAAAATAGCAAAAAATAGCACATCAATTAACATATCATAACAACATACATATACATACACACATATATATATATATATATATATATATATATATATATATATTATATTTCTTTGTGTATGTGATAATTGATTTATTTATTTATTTTGTTTAACCCTGGGCGCCAGACAGACTTACTGTCATGAAAGTTGCTCTAGTAGCAACAAATATCACAAAGAAATGCACATTTACGAGCAAGAGTTTCACAATTTGTAAAGATTCTCTATCTCAGGGTTGAGTTCATGAAACACAAAAGTTACCTGAAAAGCTAGAATTTCAATAAAAGACGTTATGAATTTCAATAATAAACATGTATTAACAATATTTGGTTTTTCCTGGGAAAGAATTTTAGCTATTACACTCCTGAAAGAAAATGATAGACTTACAAACTAAAATAAACTATTCTATGCTATTTTATGGCCTTTTATTTCAATGAATTAGTCAGAAGGACTATATTTCCTAGTAAGGAAATTATGTTTACTATTTTCAGAGTACTCCGTTACCTTTTTATATCTTTCCCCTTGTTCGGCGTAATCTGAACGCACCTTTTTGCGTTCGCCGTAGTCTGAAGACGCTAGCAGTTCTATTAATTTTTCAGCTGACGTTCCAAACAACATATGGCGAAGTGAAGTTGGTTGTTTCAAGTTGCCTTTTCTTGATTATTTCGATGAATTGCACTCTATTTTATGGATACACTGTTTTATTTTTATTTAAGGTAAGTGGGTACCTTTTGTAACTGTGAATTATACTTTTAATCGATGCACTGTTTACATTCGACGACTTAACCTTTTTGACATTGGTTTTATTTAAGTTGAAGCGTTTCTGAATTTAATTTATGTAAATTTTAACTTATTTTAACGAATAAAAGCTCGTGATTTTGTCCACCTGGACTCTATTTACTATATAATGTTTATTTTTCTATCTTTGGGACTTACTTCCTTTTTAAATCTTAACATTTACTTGGAATAAATTGTATTCCCCTTTTAAATTTTCTTTTAACAATTATTTTGAGGTTACTTCCTCTTAAATTTTAGCGTCCTCACACTTTCAAAGACAAAACGAGACTAACTTTGGAAAACGCGGCTCTGATAGGCCCATTTTGACGTTTTTCCAAGGAATGGCATTTGATTTTATGAATTTATTTTTCCGAAATTTTGAATTGAATTAATTCTCTTTTGGATTGTTATATGACTAAATTATTATTATTTTTGCAAATTAGAGATTATTCTGAATCGAATGATATACCAGATGTTGAGCATTTCTGTGTTTTTCTGAAATTTTTCTATATCACCAAACTTTACATAATTTGCTTAAAATATTACCTATTACCTATAAAATTCTATCCCAGGTTGATCATTATCCTAGAATGAACAAATCTATACCCCTGACTTAGATCTAAACAACTTTTTATAACTTTTACATGATGAAATGTTTTTTTAGGCGGAGCGGCCCAACCTAACATGGTGATGCTCTGACTCCCTATATTTAAATTTAAACGTAAATAACTACAAAATACAGAATAATACATCTGATAGTTTATATATTCCAACAATTGACAATGTTTATGGCGTTTTTGCTTAGTAGTGCAGAGGCTTTTGATAGTAGACGTCCTTATATTCATAATGTTCGAGATATTTGACGTTCTCTACAATACCTACGTAAGCATGCAACTTTTCTATATTATTTACCCTGGTTACAAACAGTTAAAATTCATAATCAAAAGTTCATATCTGCGGCATGAGTTGCCGATGTTTACAAAACATTTTTTTTGTTCTAAAGTTTTTGTGTGAATGTTTTCACACCAGTAATGTTTTATTTGCACATTACCATCTAAATTTCGAAAATTGCATTTACTTTGATATGTTTATAACTTAAATTTTACAAATTTCGTCTTTTTATTTCAGTGCCAATGCTGTCCTACCACCTGTGGTGCCCTAAAGATGTTTCTACTGACATCTACACACACTGCATTTCTTTCGGAGGTAGCACTGCTGTTTAATAAGTCTTTTGATATGCACTTTTACATGCACGAGGGCACTATTTCACATTTTTTTTATCAGTGGTAATTGACAAATTTTAATATTTTCCAAGTGGTTCCCATTTTCGTTATCTATGAATTCGCGCATGTGTTCATATTTATGACTAATAGTTAAAACTTTCTTATTTAAAAATCCTGATTCCCTACTCTATCATTATTTATCTGTGCAACCGTTTCTATTTTATCATAATTGCTTCTCGTTGTTTCTTTATCATTTTCCCCCGATCTATATTTGTATTCGCTACCTGTGCATATGATCTTGTTTTTCTATTGTTGTAATCAGATGAGCTACGTCTGTCGTCCCACCTAACCTGTTTTCTTTCTACATTTTGATCATAATAATTATTCTTACCTTTATTTTCATAATTTTTATTATTATTATTTGAATTATGATTTCTTTGCTCTTTATTGATATTATTTTCATTTTGATTTCTGAAATTCCCCCTCTCGTTATTATCATAATTAACATTATTACCATATCTAAATTGATTTCCCTCGTTATTCCAAGTTCTATTATTTCTGTTACCGTAATTATTATTTTTATACTTTTCTTGGTTATTGTACGAATTATACCTATTTCTTTGTTCCCCATTCCTATATGAATTTCCCCCGCTATACCTAGTGTTTTGATTATATCGAGTCCCGTCTTGCGTATTTCTTTGTCTATAATCGTATATCTCGCGTAGATATTCTATTAGTTCTTCTAACGTTCCGATACGCTGAGTTATTATTACTTTTTGAGCGTCATGTGTAAAATGCCTTGAGAGGAATCGTACCATTTCTGGTTCTGTAAATTTCGGTTCCAAATGACGTATGTTATACACTTGCCTTAATACATAATTTTCTCTACTTATACCATTGCGTTCATCATACTTCCCATTGAATAAATGTTGTCTCACTTTCGTTTGTGTATACTCCCCCCAATATTGCTTCATTAATAAAACTTCGAACTCATCTATATTGGTGAACTTGTTTGAAATCATTTGATACCAGAAATCACAGTTTCCTTTCACCATATCTTGTATCGTTGCTTTTAATTCGATTTCGGTGTGAGGCACCTCCATCTGTTGTCGCAACCTGGTCATGAATATTTTCGGGTGTATTTTGTTGTCCCCGTAGAAATAAAATGGTGTCTTATTACATATAAAATTATGCGCTATATTTTGCCTACCTGGTGTCACTCTTAACACCTTCGTGTTCTCTTGAATCCTTCCTTCCTGTTCTTTTATTCTTTTATCATAATCTTCCCCATGTTTCCTTAGTGTCCTTCCCATCCTTCCATACCAGTGTCCATAGCCTTCTCTACACCATTCATGATCTCTTCTCTCAATTCATTTGTTGCTTCTTGTACTCTTTCTTGTATTTCTTCCTTTGTATTTTCTTCTCTATTTGCCCATTTTTCTTCTAATGTTTCCACTTTGTTCTTCAGTTCATCCGTGGCTTTTTCTAGTTTTCCTAATTTCTCATCTATTTTCTTGGTGATATTTTCTTCCATTTGCGTGTTGTGCGTGTGAATGTCTTCTTGCATCTAGCTGCGTGTTGTGTGTGTGCATGTCTTCTAATTTTGCATCTAGCTACGTGTTGTGTGTGTATGTCTTCTAATTTTGCATTCTGTGTATCTAATTTTGCTTCTAGCTTGGCATTCATGCCTGACATCATCTCCATTAACTTTTGTAGGAGGACATTTTCATTTCCCGCGCTATCCCCGCTCTGTTGAGTAGTGGATGTACCTTGTTCTAGAGATTCTGTATCCATGTTTTTACCTGACCTTAGTTTCATGCAAATTTATGCAAAAATTCGACTGTCTTGCCGCAGTCGTTACCAATTTATGCAAATGTTATTCCAATATTTACCAATAAAACTCTCAATTGAAATCTAGCTTTAAAATTGTATTGTTTTTATATTTGTCACTTGTGCTTTTTTACTTTGTTGATTTGTTAAATTTCAAATTGTCCAATTGACAAATGCTCTAAACTAACACACGTGAAAACGCCCCACGTTGTTGTGCCATTTTAATACTATTTCTTTGTGTATGTGATAATTGATTTATTTATTTATTTTGTTTAACCCTGGGCGCCAGACAGACTTACTGTCATGAAAGTTGCTCTAGTAGCAACAAATATCTAGGGCCGGCCCAAAGGGCAGGCGAGCCAGGCGATCGCCTGGGGCGCTGGATCCTGGGGGGCGCCAAAACGCAAGTGACTTGCCGCAAGTCGGTTGTAGTTTCCGAGTAATTAAATTTAAAATTTTGAACAAAAGCACGTGCTTCAAATAAGACCGCCTCTGCCCACCTACCGGTAAGCGTGCTGTCCGATTGTGATTGATTACAAAAAATCAAAGTATTACCGCCCGGCCGGCGGTTGGCGGAGTACAAAGTTCGCCACGTGTCCAAGATATTTGCATTTTATCGTTTTTACATAGAACACCGACGCCGCCGACTGTCGGTCTTCTTTGACTGAGTTCTGAGTTTTCTGCAAATAAGCAAATAAATACATTATTTATGGGAAACACATACTTTTGCAGTAAGAAATAAAAAGTATGACATAATATAACATAACTAAAAAGGCAAATTGTTCAAATTAGTCTATTATAGAAATAGTGTTGGTAAGACCAGGTCTAACCAGTGCTGAATTACCATAAACGCTAATTTTGCATGTGCGTAAAGCGACAGATTTTTAGGAGCAGCAGGAAAAGTCAGAATAATACAAATTCGCTCGACTGAACACGATGGGAGTCTAATTGACAGTTTAAAAACAGACCGTTATCAGTTTCCCGACATTTATAATACACTTGCCGCTTTGCAGGAAACATCGTATGATCCTAAGGAATCATCAGGCAATATGTCTTTGGAAACACATATGTGTGATTATGAATTCTTAATAACCTTAATAATGTGGTATGACGTACTTTTCCAAGTTAATTTGGTTAGTAATAGTATGTAAAAAGTAGATATGGACTTACCAACAGCCGTTATGTATTTTGAAAAATGTAAGGAGTTCCTTATTCGCTACCGCGGATCGGGCTACACAGAAACTGTTTTAAAAGCTCGCGAAGTTTGTGAGGAATTAGAAATAGAAACCCAGTTTAAAAAGTTACGGCCCAGACGAAAGAAAAGACTTGTCCAGTACGAAGACGAAGATGAAACTCTTCTAGATCCCGACAATCGCTATAAAACAACAGTGTTTTATCCTTTGTTAGATACATCTATTTAAGTTGTATTACTGAGCGATTTACACAGCTTCAGACTCATAGCGATAAATGGTCTTTTCTGTATAATATTCAAACAATTTCGGATAGTCGTGCTATTTTACAAGAACAGTGCACCCTTAGTGAAATTTTAAAAGCTGGAGATGACCATGATATTGACGGAGAACAGCTGTGCGATGAATTATTTCATTTAACATCTTTATTAAAAGACACTAATTGTAAATCGCCTGTTGAAGTTTTAAACCGTTTACATAAAAATAACTTACACGAAACTATGCCAAATGTGTGGATTAGTTTGCGCATCCTCCTAACAATTCCGGTGACTGTGGCAAGTGGCGAACGCACTTTCAGTAACCTAAAGTTAATTAAAACTTATCTGAGATCTTCAATGACTCAAGATCGGTTAACCTCACTAGCTATGATTTCCATAGAAAATAAACTTTTACATTCGATGGATTTTAGTGAACTCATTAAGCAGTTTGCTTTACAGAAAGCTAGACGAGAGCAGTTCTTATGAACAGGTACGTTTTTCTTAGTTATTCATTTTCATTTCTATGATAATATTAATTTTAGACGCATTACTAAAATTTGTATAACTTACCTAAGAAAGCATTGAAAATTAGGAAGGGGGGCGCACAAAAGTCAGAACTCGCCTGGGGAGAAAAAATTCATTGGGCCGGCCCTGCGAAATATCACAAAGAAATGCACATTTACGAGCACGAGTTTTACAATTAGACGTTATGAATTTCAATAATAAACATATGTTAACAATATTTGGTTTTTCCTGGGAAAGAATTTTAGCTATTACACTCCTGAAAGAAAATGATAGACTTACAAACTAAAATAAACTATTCTATGCTATTTTATGGTCTTTTATTTCAATGAATTAGTCAGAAAGACTATATTTCCTAGTAAGGAAATTATGTTTACTATTTTCAGAGTACTGTTACCTTTTTATATCTTTCCCCTCGTTCGGCGTAGTCTGAACGCACCTTTTTGCGTTCGCCGTAGCCTGAAGACGCTTTAGCTGCAAGAAGTTCTATTAATTTATCAGCTGACGTTCCAAACAACATATGGCGAAGTGAAGTTGGTTGTTTCAAGTTGCCTTTTCTTGATTATTTCGATGAATTGCACTCTATTTTATGGATACACTGTTTTATTTTTATTTAAGGTAAGTGGGTACCTTTTGTAACTGCGAATTATACTTTTAATCGATGCACTGTTTAGATTCGACGACTTAACCTTTTTGACATTGGTTTTATTTAAGTTTCTGTCATAGAAGCCTTTCTGAATTTAATTTATGTAAATTTTAACTTATTTTAACGAAGAAAAGCTCGTGATTTTGTCCACCTGGACTCTATTTACTATATAATGTTTATTTTTCTATCTTTGGGACTTACTTCCTTTTTAAATCCCCATATAGCATTTTTGCATTCAGAGGAGCGTGTGCTCGGAATGTACTTTATGTACCATGGAACTAAGAATGAATATTCATTTTGTATGTCATGTATATAATCTGAATGTCAGGGAGACATACAGATGACCGCCTCTCAACATTCGAATAAGATTCCCACAACATACCCATGAACCAAAATGGTACTTGATATGAACCTAAAAGGTATATTGAAATATTGCTAGATACATGAGGTATATAGGAGGAAGGTCCATGCCTACATTCATAATGTACACTGCACGTTCACGGTATATGCGTACTACCTTCGTAGGAATTAAACCGTAGGTGCCTGGTATGTACACGTGGATCATAAATCCACGATGCATGCATATTGTAGGAATGACCATTATGTATCAGTGGCAGCTATAAATACTTCACTCATGCCATGTATCTTTTTCAGAGTTTAATTACTACAATAATTTACTACTTACTGTAATCATAGATGAGTCGCTGGTTCAATTTGAGTATGTTCAGGATGAAGCAGCGATTCATCTATGATTACAATAAATAATAAATTATTATAATAATTAAACTCTGAAGAGAATACATGGTATGAGTAAAATACTTGCATATAATAAATACAGTACTAATTTTAGTATTTAATTGTTACAGTCAATTAAGTATTACTTATTCTAATTTTCCACATTACACATTCCTCGTGAAGAACATTATGTAAGTATATGTGGAATGTATGCACAGAAAATTTGTTTTACCATTAGTTTTCAACTAAAGTCAATCATGGTTTATTGATAAATTTTGTTTGAATAGAGCACACAAATGCTGAATTTAATATAACTACTTTACAAACGCCCAAGAATATCATATGTAAAAAATTTGTTTTACGTTTATATAAGATCTGTTCAAATCATTTTAAAATGCATCAAACATTTATCACTGAAAATTTCAGCTTTAAAAATCATATTTAACACGTTATTTCTGATGATCATATTACGTTAACTTAAAGTTTTATCTAATTCAAATCGTGTTTTAAATTGTCCAGAGCAAAACATGATTTTATTCTATTGTTATGAATTACACCCCCTTGGAAAGAGGCGAACTAAGGAAAATTATAGAAGGCCAACAGAGTGCCATATTTGCCGTCACTGAAGAACTCAAAAATAAGGTGGCGGAAGAAGTTAGTGGAGTCAAACAAGAAGAAAATGAAGTCAAAGAGAAAATGCACCAGGTAGAGGGAGAAATAGACCAACTTAAACAACAGTTGAGGGAAAGAGGAAACCAGCAAGTGGTATCATCAGGCCAGCGATTAAAAATTCCCTCCTTTGATGGTCAAAGTTCCTGGATGACTTACAAGACACAGTTTGAGGCAGCAGCGAATGCGAACAACTGGAATGACGAAGAGAAGGCTAAGGCATTAATCGTAGCTTTAAGAGGCCAAGCATTAGAGTTGCTCCAGACAATTCCGGTAGACCAACAACGGAACTTTAGAGTTTTAGAAGCTGCCTTAGATCTACGATATGGCGATCAACACCTTGCTCAAGTATACCAGACCCAGCTGAAATTGCGCGTTCAGAAAGCTGGAGAGTCTGCAAGAATTTGAAGCTGCGGTGGAAAGACTGGCACACTTAGCATATCCTAATGCGCCAAAAAAATTTAAAGAGCAATTGGAAGTGGGGGCATTCCTAGACGGGATAAGGGACGAGGAGATCAGGCGAGTCCTCAGGCTATCCCGACATAAAAGTAGTAGTGAAGCCTTGGTGCATGCACTAGAGGTAGAAGCTGTCTATAGGGATACTCCAAAGTCAAGAGTACGGGCTATGACACTTGAAGAATCGCAGCCAGAAGAGAGAGACCAAAACGCTATCTTGAACGCGATTCTCAAAACGAATAAAATGATCTGTCAATTACTAGCTAAATGGAATCCTCCGAAAAGACAGGAATCACAACTAAATAGAGAGAAGCCAAACGGGGGTATTAAATGTTACAACTGCGGCAGAGCAGGGCATATCAAGCGAGACTGTCGATATTGGAACTCGAGGAAAGTGAATGCTAGAAAGATTGAAGGGACTAAACAGATTAGTGGAAGGCCAAGTGGACGGCGTATGAAATGTTACAGGTGCGGAGAACTAGGACATATCCAGCTTGAATGTCCACGGAGGAGCTTGGAGAGAGTAGATGCCGACGCTATGAAGCCGAGGGGGAAACCAGAGGAAGCCGGTACCAGAGAGGCTGTTTCATAAGAAACGTGGTGGGAAATCTTTACTTCTCTGTAAAGATTTCCCAGCTTCAAAGCGTTCTGAGAAGTCCACTGCTACCAGGATGTGAAAATAAATCGAAACCCCAAGAAGGATGCTGATATTTCATCCGGAAGAAGGTGCAAGGAAGATTGCAAGTACTACCACCCGGAGAAACTACAGGTCACGGGAGCAGTGAACACTGTCAAGGTGGAGGTGCCGGATGACAGGACAGATGAAGCGCTCAGACAAAAGCAACTAAACGATGAGGAAATTGGGCCTATATTGAGAGCCAAAGAAAGGGGAACTCGTCCAAAATGGGAGGATATTTCAGGCAAAAGAGTGGGACTGAAGACACTATGGGCGCAGTGGGACTCATTGAAAGTCATGAACGGGCTATTGCGGAGAGCATGGGAAAGCCCGGATGGAAAACAGGTGGTTATGCGTCTAGTGATTCCCAGGTGTCGAGTAGCGAAGGTGCTTCAGGAAGTGCACAATGGAACATCCGATGGACACTTCGGTGTTAACAAGACCCTGAAGAAAATACGAGAACGATTTTATTGGATAAGAAGTCGTCAGGATGTGGAGGCTTGGTGTCGCAAATACAAGATTTGTGCAGCCAGTAAGGGACCACAAACTGGAAGTAAGGGTAAAAAGAAGCAGTTCAATGCCGGAGCTCCTTTCAAAAGATTGGCTAAGGATATAGCGGAGCCATCACCAGCCAGTGACCGAATGAAGGCTCGATATGACCGGAAGGGTAATTCAGAAGGGTTCAAGGCAGGAGATCTGGTTTGGCTGTACAACCCACAGCGGAAGAAAGGAAGGTCACCGAAACTTCAACCGCCTTGGGATGGACCGTATACTGTTATTACCCGAATTAATGACGTCGTCTATCGGATTCAACGAAGCAAAAAGTCGAAGATGAAGGTCGTGCATTTGGACAGACTGGCGAAATACATCGATGATTCTGAGTTGCCTGATCGGGACGATCTAGGCTTAAGGAGGGGGCAGTGTTATGAATTACACCCCCTTGGAACTGGAGATGATACGCCTATGCCTACTAATAGTGACTGGAAGCTTCTAGAAGGAGCCATGGGCTTTTATAGAGTGTGGTTGGAGAAGATTCTGGTTTAATCTAGAGGTAATTTCAGAGTATATAAGGCGCGATTACCGGCGCAGAGGAAGAAGTTTACTAAAGTGTAGTTTATTAAAGTGAAATTAGTAGCGAAAAAGTGAGGTTAAATATAAAGTAAACAAAGTGTAAATGTTGTTTAGAAGTATTATATAGACAGTAAATTATTAAATAAAGTGTTAGTGTTTATCTCTTGTTGAAATTACCACGGATTCATACAGGGTGTTTCCTAAAAGGTGGAAAATACGCAACACTATTAACTACTAAATATTGTAACAATTATGCATCTTGAATTATAAAATAGAAAAAGGTATAAATAAAACAGTTGTGCTACTTTAAATATATTTTTATTTTTTTTATAGTAGGCGCAATCGTTACAGTGACTCTACGAGTGAGACACAAGACGAAGTTTAACTGGCAGGAATAACAGCTTCGGTCTTTATTATACTTTTACCCATCGAGCCACTATAACGATTGCTTCTACTATACAAAAAATCGGTAAAGGTATTTACACAGAACTTCCCTCGTTCATGGCAGTCTCTCTAAAAAAATAATAATTACGAAATGACATTGAGAATAATAATCAGAGTAGAGTTATTGCTATTATTACAAAGAAAACTTGATAAGTTTTGGTCAAAAAAATATACAGATTGCTCATCCAACAGCAAAAGTTCAATACTAAATAGCAGGTGCCACATATGGCAGGCTTGCGCAAATACCTTTACAAATGTTCACCATGACTGAATTATTTCTTGGGATGACCACCCTGTACATTTTTCAATAAAAGTATATTAGGTGCATATGCCAGATGTTATTGCCATCTGTCACATTTTCAATCCAACATTCACGTAATGGAGTGGAAGTATAGTGGTGGTTAAAAAATTTCATTTTTTTAAAATTTTTCAAAAGATGGTAAAATAATTTTCAAATTTTTTTCTTCTGAAATAGGTTTAAAATGTCAAAGGTAGACATTTTAAATTAGAGCAAAAAGGAAAGTTTCCTTCTGTTCTATAGTAGTGCTAAAAAAAGTTTAAAAATTAAAAATGATGTATTTTTAAAATAGGTTTAGAATGCTATGAAACGCGAAAATTTTAAATTTGAGCAAATAAAAAAAAATTCGATCTATTTTAGTGGTAAAAACTTTTTGAAAAATGTTGGTGAAAAAAATTTTCAATTTTTTTTTTCTGAAATACCTAGGTTTAGAATGTCATTTAAATTTGAGCATTCTGGTGTTAAATTTTTTTCCAAACTGGTAACAAAATGTTGCAAATTTTTTTTTCCGAAATTGGTTTGGAATATCATGAAACGTGGAAATTTTAAATTTGAGCAAAAAAAATTTTTTCGTCTGTTCTATAGCAGTGATACATAAATGGATTAAAAATGTTTTCAAATTTTTAAAAAAATTCTTCAAAAACATTTTTAAATTTGTTTGAATAGTTTTAGAATGTCATGGAAACGTGGATAGTTAAAATCTGAACAAAGAAAAAAAATTCTATCTTAGTGATAAAATTTCAAAAAACTTTTTTTTTAATCAGGCTTAGAATGCCATGAAACGTGAAAATTTTAAATTTGAAGAAAGAAAAAATAAATTCATTTTAGTAGTAAAAATTTTTTCAAAAATATTGGTGAAAAAAATTTTCTAATTTTTTTTTCCTGAAATGGGTTAAGCGTGTCATGAAACGTAGAAATTTTAAATTTGAGCAAAAAAAAATTTTTTTCACTATTTATTCCGTTTAGACGGTCCACCCTGTATATTTTTCAGTGAAAATTCTACCAGTTCTTCGCTGACAGTAGGGTTAACTACCTACCAAATTTGACTGCTCTCCGTCAAGTAGTTTTTTAGTAAATACACCAACAGACAGACAGACAGACTGACGGAATTGAAAAACCTATATTTTCGGAATCTACGTGTTCTGAAACGTCAGAATCCGAAAAAATCTCGGAGGGTGATTTTTTCTCGAATACAATACTTCCCTTCGGTATGCGAGGGAAGTAAAATGAATTGCAATAATAGAAAACAATTGTGTCAAGAATTTAAATTGATATTTTGTTAACAACAAACTGTTCTTTGCTACTTATGAACTGTCATATTTTGCTATAACCAACGTTTTGCCAGTCAATAAAAAACAGTAAAAATTGGAGAGCTTACATTTTTAAAACCAGTGTCTAGATGTTGCCGATACTGATATTTATAATTGCGAAACTCCACTTGGCATTTTCAACACATGATCTGTGATTGCTCCTCTTGGCTGAATATTTTCTTTTGGCTTTTCCAATTTTTCGGAGAAGGTATTTTCTACCTGTATAGAGGATGTGGGGATACACATGCTAGTTCCAACTATAAAAGAAATAACGAGAGTATTTGAATATTTGTTTCACTTTAAAAACTGGCCATAATAAAGTTGAAAAATATAACATCTTACAAAGATCTTACAGAAAAAATAAAAATAATCACAAATAAATTAAACAAATTATAGGGTCTGACCGTAAATAATCATATGCCTCTCCTACACATTTAAACTTCAATAAATTTAACGTCTCCCCTTCCGTCCAACCGTCTAACCTGGCCCGCTGTTCAAGTTTTTTTATATGCTTTTTAACATTCTTACCACTGAAATCCTCCAATGTCGCCGCTATTATGCCTAAAGAATACATTGCTGGAATTCTAGAAACGTTCCCTAAATTGGGTGAGACTGCAGGTGCTGCCGCACCCGTAGCCGCCACACTCGGACTGGTAACGAAGGTGGTAACCACCGTAGAAGTTCTATTAGTTGTGTTAGTAACAAAGCTCATGATTCTAATTTACTATAGCTAATAAGCACAAACCTGTTCTTTATTGTACCTCGGCTCTCCCTATATATATATATATATATATATATATATATATATATATATATATATATATATATATATATATATATATATATATATATATATATATATATATATATATATATATATATATATTGCTGTGTATCCACACTGTGGAACACTACCCAAGTATCGTGTTTGAAATCATAAATAAAATTCACAAATTTGTATGTATTTTAGAAAATAATCATAACAGTTTTACTTTAACAGATCATACAGAAGCAGGAATATCTGTGGTTTATTTAATTGATTCAAGTTCACTTATTCTCAGCGAGTAGGATGCAGAGAATGAAACTTGATATTGAATTAGAACAAAATATTTAAATAAACATAAAATGAAGTTTATTTAGTTTAAAAAGGTTATTTTAAATAGTATATAATAAAACATGAACTTATAGAGAATCACAATCTCATTTAAAATAAGTTAGAATGAAATTGGAAAACAAAAAGTAAATTTATAAAATCTGACATTTATGTCAAAACTTAGGGCTGAAAATCATAAATTGTGTAGAAACAATGTAAATCTACACAAAATGAATATTGGATGAAAGACTATTAACAGTAGTTGCATTGCAGCGTGATTATTTTAGAAATAGTAAGTCCATAGATTACAAAACACTGAATGACATTTTAAGTTTTCAGATATTTTCAAATATCATTGCAGAAAGGTGTTTTGTAAATGATATTTCACATCATGCAGAAAGAAAGGACTAATAGTATGATGTTAAATGTTTATTGGCGTATCAATTTCTTGTTTTAGTTTATAATATCAGTATTATGTCAATATGAAAACTGCAGTACGTTTTTAGCTACTAGCATTTTGTGTTTATCATTGCTATTCATCTAAATGTATGAATTAGTATTTATTTGAGATTGGAATTGTTAATTGTAGTTATAAGTAGATTTTAAAAAGTATATGTAAAATGTCAATATATTTCGAGTAATTACAAATATTCACTTAATCCTGAAAGGTAGAATAAGAAACTTATCAGGAAAATTAAAGAATTAAAAACAGTATTCAATTAAGATAAAGAACAAACAAAACTGAATAGTTTAAATTTTAAATTAAAATTAAATTTTGAAATATTAGATCAAAATAGAAAAAAACAATTGAAATATTGGAAATTAACCCATTGAAACGACTAAAAATAACAAATCAGTTGATCACACACCGCTGAACAGCGAGCTGCGAAATATATTCATCCAAGAATAAATATTAAATTGAAAAGAGAAGAAAAGTGGTGAATAAGTTGAAGGTTACAATCCAGATATATTGATATCAAGAAAAATTTGTAAAGTATATTAAATATAAAAGTGAGTAAACTTTAAAAGTATTAAGAAGTAGATTATCCGGAAAGCAGATTTAGAAGTATTTGTTAATCCAGTTAACAAATTTATATGGTGAAGAAATTTCAAACGTCAATCAAGTGATAGAAATATTTCAAGGAAATCAGTTGAAAATAAATTGGTGGTTATAAACAAACGTCAATCCAGAAAAGAAGAAGAAGAAGAAGCCTTGAGAGGTTTAAAAAGTCAGTCAAGTGACATTATATTTCAAGGATCATAATAACCAGTTAGAGGTTACAATATAACATTACTCGAGTCGAAAGAAAGACAAGGTAAAGCTTTACAATATCAGAAATCCATGGTACATATTTATTTTAAATAAAGGCCATATTTATCATTTTAGTTAAGTTAGATTTTGTTATTTAAATTTGTTAATTACATTCCAAGTTCAAGTTTGTTAATAAATTAATACTTTGTTCGTTCAATACTGAGTTTGATTTATTTAGATTGTTATCTTGATCGATGAGCATTTATTGAACCGACTTCGTTGGACCCTGAGTAAGAGTCATTCTATAGATTGTAGATGGTCATGCTAATGGTGTTCTATAGTCTATAATATTAACAGCTTTTAAGAAACTGTTTGGCGCTCAATAAAATCATTTCAATTTACTTTCAAAAAGTAATTTCGAACGTATAAAAAATACAATAGAATCAGAATATAGAACATTTATGGCTTGTTAACGTGGAGCGATCAGGAAAGCGATTAAATAAATACAACTTGAGAATAGTTTATCATTTCAAGCATACATTAGAAAGATAATAGATCAAATAACTTATTTTGATAGTTTTGACAACAAGGCATTGTCAAATTAAAAACAAAGATAATTTATATGAGGTTAAAGTCAGGTAAGACAACAATGAATCAAGAAGAAACTACACCAGGTACATCCACAGTTCCACAAACACAAGTTGGTGACACAAACACACAACCAGACACAAACATGTTCCAGAAACTCATGGAAATGATGGGTGGAATGAAGGTACAGATGAATCAAAATAACCAAACTTTAAAAGAAGACATTAGTCAAAATAACCAGCGACTGGAAGAAAAAATGGGCAACATAAATACAAAAATGGATAAGAATGACCAAAATTTTGAAGAAAACATTAGCAACATAAATACAAAAATGGATCAAAATAACCAGCGACTAGAAGAAAATATTAACAAAAATATGCAAAAGCTGGAAGAAAACATGGGTAAAAAAATAGATGATAATATACAGAAAATGGAAGAAAGCAATACAGAAGTAAGAAATAAGATTGAAAATTTGGAGAGTAAATGGGAGAGAATGGGAGAGACAGTCAACGAAGAAATTGGTATTAA
The DNA here is from genome assembly GCA_963583905.1 of Stenurella melanura. Lineage (NCBI taxonomy): Eukaryota > Metazoa > Arthropoda > Insecta > Coleoptera > Cerambycidae > Stenurella > Stenurella melanura. The sequence continues at coordinate 130,474,899 of OY757309.1, read as the reverse complement.
AGTAAACGAGGCAGCAAAAGAAATAAGAGAGGAAGTTGTAACTATGTTTGAAGATGGAATGACTGCAGTAGATAGCAGAATGAAGAAACAGGAGGATAAATACGATATCAAAATAAAAGAACAGGATAGCAAGATAGAACAGAACACGAAGTTGTTGAAGGATACCACACGTACACAATTAACACAATTACCCACACATACTTACACATGCAACAAAACACCATTTTATTTTTACGGAGATAACCGCATACACCCTAAAATTTTCATTTCACGTTTGAAACAACACATGGAAACACAACACGTAAATGCAAACCTAAAAGCAAACATACAAGACATGTTAAAGGGAGAAGCGGAAATCTGGTATTCAGTTATAATGGACAGGTTTGAGACTATAGAGGAATTTGAAGCTCTAGTCTTAAAACAATATTGGAGTGATTACACTCAGTTGAAAATAAGACAAGACCTATTTAATGGTAACTATGTAGAAAATAAAGGTATTTCTAGGGAAAATTATGTACTGAGAAAAGTATACAATATTAGACATCTAGAACCAAAATTCACAGAAAGTGAAATGGTCAGATATTTAGCTAGGCATTTTTCAGGGGATATCCAGAATGTTATTATTACGCAAAGAATTGCAAAGTTAGATGATTTGATTGATTATTTAAGAGAATTAGATGATTATCATCAGAGTTTTGATAGGAAGTCTAGTCAGAATAGGGAAAATAATAGTAGATATTATAACAAGTGGGGTTATGATCAGAATAGGAATGAGAATGATAGAAGAGAAAGACAAGGGTATGGTCAATATGATAGGAAGGAAAAGCAGGGTTATGGTCGTCAATATGACAATGATAGAAAGGAACGAGGGGGTTATGAGAAACGTCAATATGACAATGATAGGAATGAAAAGCAGGGTTATGAGAAACGTCAATATGACAATGATAGGAATGAAAAGCAGGGATATGAGAAACGTCAATATGACAATGATAGAAAGGAACGAGGAGGTTATGGTCAATATAAATATGACAATTATAGGAATGAAAAGCAGGGTTTTGAGAAACGTCATGATGATAATGATTGCAGAGAGAGAGGGGGTTATGTTAAAAATAATGAGTCATATGCACAAGTGGCTAATATCAATATTCAAAGGGGAAATGGAGTAGATGAAAACACGCACTCTAATATAAATAAAATAGAAACAGCACAAGTAAATGATAGAAATAAAAATCAGGATTTTTAGATAAACTTGTTTTAAATGTAGGTAATAATTGTAAAAAAATAGGCGACTGTATAGAAAATGATGTTATATTGGGAGACGACATCTTATCAGAAAAAAAGGCAAATATTGTATTAGGAGAAAGAATCCTAAAAATAGAAGGTGAAAGAATACCTTTCTGTAGTGTTAATGAACTGAATGGCAAAGGTGCCGAAATAATTAATAAATTGAATGGCAATGATGCCGAAATAAGTAATGTATCAAATGGCATAGAGTCCAATAATGATAATGAATTTTGCGGTGAGCATATAGTGGGAACCACATGTGTTCAAATAAATAATGATAAGAAGCCTGAAACCTTTCTGATAAGTCGTTACTCCAGATATGATAAAATTTTTAAAAATTTGTCACAAAAATACAAAAATTCAATTGATTATGAACCTACAATAGCAAAGGGCTATGCGCAACAATTTGAAGTAGATAATATTTTAAATGAAAGCGAAAATGTTTTAAATTATAATAATGAAGAATCATTACCGGGAAGTTGTCACATGGGAATAAATTATCCATATGATCCAGGATAGATTACTCTTAAGTTATCCAAATGATCCTGAGTAGATCACTTTTAAATTGTAAATAAACTTTGACAGTGTGAATGTCACATCATGTTGTTAAAACTAACAAAATTTTCACATGTCAAAATTCTATTAGTTTTGGGGGTTTTATGCTGTGTATCCACACTGTGGAACACTACCCAAGTATCGTGTTTGAAATCATAAATAAAATTCACAAATTTGTATGTATTTTAGAAAATAATCATAACAGTTTTACTTTAACAGATCATACAGAAGCAGGAATATCTGTGGTTTATTTAATTGATTCAAGTTCACTTATTCTCAGCGAGTAGGATGCAGAGAATGAAACTTGATATTGAATTAGAACAAAATATTTAAATAAACATAAAATGAAGTTTATTTAGTTTAAAAAGGTTATTTTAAATAGTATATAATAAAACATGAACTTATAGAGAATCACAATCTCATTTAAAATAAGTTAGAATGAAATTGGAAAACAAAAAGTAAATTTATAAAATCTGACATTTATGTCAAAACTTAGGGCTGAAAATCATAAATTGTGTAGAAACAATGTAAATCTACACAAAATGAATATTGGATGAAAGACTATTAACAGTAGTTGCATTGCAGCGTGATTATTTTAGAAATAGTAAGTCCATAGATTACAAAACACTGAATGACATTTTAAGTTTTCAGATATTTTCAAATATCATTGCAGAAAGGTGTTTTGTAAATGATATTTCACATCATGCAGAAAGAAAGGACTAATAGTATGATGTTAAATGTTTATTGGCGTATCAATTTCTTGTTTTAGTTTATAATATCAGTATTATGTCAATATGAAAACTGCAGTACGTTTTTAGCTACTAGCATTTTGTGTTTATCATTGCTATTCATCTAAATGTATGAATTAGTATTTATTTGAGATTGGAATTGTTAATTGTAGTTATAAGTAGATTTTAAAAAGTATATGTAAAATGTCAATATATTTCGAGTAATTACAAATATTCACTTAATCCTGAAAGGTAGAATAAGAAACTTATCAGGAAAATTAAAGAATTAAAAACAGTATTCAATTAAGATAAAGAACAAACAAAACTGAATAGTTTAAATTTTAAATTAAAATTAAATTTTGAAATATTAGATCAAAATAGAAAAAAACAATTGAAATATTGGAAATTAACCCATTGAAACGACTAAAAATAACAAATCAGTTGATCACACACCGCTGAACAGCGAGCTGCGAAATATATTCATCCAAGAATAAATATTAAATTGAAAAGAGAAGAAAAGTGGTGAATAAGTTGAAGGTTACAATCCAGATATATTGATATCAAGAAAAATTTGTAAAGTATATTAAATATAAAAGTGAGTAAACTTTAAAAGTATTAAGAAGTAGATTATCCGGAAAGCAGATTTAGAAGTATTTGTTAATCCAGTTAACAAATTTATATGGTGAAGAAATTTCAAACGTCAATCAAGTGATAGAAATATTTCAAGGAAATCAGTTGAAAATAAATTGGAGGTTATAAACAAACGTCAATCCAGAAAAGAAGAAGAAGCCTTGAGAGGTTTAAAAAGTCAGTCAAGTGACATATTTCAAGGATCATAATAACCAGTTAGAGGTTACAATATAACATTACTCGAGTCGAAAGAAAGACAAGGTAAAGCTTTACAATATCAGAAATCCATGGTACATATTTATTTTAAATAAAGGCCATATTTATCATTTTAGTTAAGTTAGATTTTGTTATTTAAATTTGTTAATTACATTCCAAGTTCAAGTTTGTTAATAAATTAATACTTTGTTCGTTCAATACTGAGTTTGATTTATTTAGATTGTTATCTTGATCGATGAGCATTTATTGAACCGACTTCGTTGGACCCTGAGTAAGAGTCATTCTATAGATTGTAGATGGTCATGCTAATGGTGTTCTATAGTCTATAATATTAACAGCTTTTAAGAAACTGTTTGGCGCTCAATAAAATCATTTCAATTTACTTTCAAAAAGTAATTTCGAACGTATAAAAAATACAATAGAATCAGAATATAGAACAATATATATATATATCTATCTATATATATATATATATATATATATATTGTTCTATATTCTGATATCTATTTTATTTTTTTATACGTTCGAATTTACTTTTTGAAAGTAAATTTAAATGATTTTACTGGGCGCCAAACAGTTTCTTAAAAGCTGTTATATAGACTATAGAACACCATTAGCATGACTATCTACAATCTATAGAATGACTCTTACTCAAGGTCCAACGAAGTCGGTTCAATAAATGCTCATCGATCAAGATAACAATCTAAATAAATCAAACTCAGTATTGAACGAACAAAGTATTAATTTATTAACAAATTTGAACTTGAAATGTAATTAACAAATTTAAATAACAAAATCTAACTTAACTAAAATGATAAATATGGCCTTTATTTAAAATAAATATGTACCATGGATTTCTGATATTGTAAAGCTTTACCTTGTCTTTCTTTCGACTCGAGTAATGTTAAATTATAACCTCTAACTGGTTATTATGATCCTTGAAATATAATGTCACTTGACTGACTTTTTAACCTCTCAAGGCTTCTTCTTCTTTTCTGGATTGACGTTTGTTTATAACCTCCAATTTATTTTCAAGATTTCCTTGAAATATTTCTATCACTTGATTGACGTTTGAGTTCCTTCACCATATAAATTTGCTAACTGGATTAACAAATACTTCCCTCTTCTTAATCTGCTTTCCGGATAATCTACTTCGTAATACTTTTTAAGTTTACTCACTTTTATATTTAATATACTTTTACAAATTTTTCTTGATATCAATATATCTGGATATTGTAATACCTTCAACTTATTCACCACATTTCTTCTATTTTCAATTTAATAATTATTCTTGGATGAATATATTTCGCAGCTCGCTGTTCAGCGGTGTGTGATCAACTGATTTGTTATTTTTAGTCGTTTCAATGGGTTAATTTCCAATATTTCAATTGTTTTTCTCTATTTTGATATAATATTTCAAAATTTAATTTTAATTTAAAATTTAAACTATTCATTTTTGTTTGTTCTTTATATTAATTGAATAGTATTTTTTATTCTTTAATTTTCCTGATGAATTTCTTATTCTACTTTTCAGGATTAAGTGAATAATTGTAATTACTCGAAATATATTGACATATTACATATACTTTCTTAAAATCTACTTATAACTACAATTAACAATTCCAATCTCAAATAAATACTAATTCATACATTTAGATGAATAGCAATGATAAACACAAAATGCTAGTAGTTAAAAACATACTGCAGTTTTCATATTGACATAATACTGATATTATAAACTAAAACAAAAATTGATACGCCAACAAACATTTAACATCATACTATTAGTCCTTTCTTTCTGCATGATGTGAAATATCATTTACAAAACACCTTTCTGCAATGATATTTAAAAATATCTGAAAACTTAAAATGTCATTCAGTGTTTTGTATTCTATGGACTTACTATTTCTAAATTAATTACGCTGCACTGCAACTACTGTTAATAGTCTTTCATCTAATATTCATTTTGTGTAGATTTACAGTGTTTCTACACAATTTATGATTTTCAGCCCTAAGTTTTGACATGCATGTCAGATTTTATAAAATTTACTTTTTTGTTTTCCAATTTCATTCTAACTCATTTTAAATGAGATTGTGATTCTCTATAAGTTCATGTTTGATTATATACTATTTAGAATAACCTTTTTAAACTAAATTGACTTCATTTTATGTTTATTTAAATATTTTGTTCTAATTCAATATCAAGTTTCATTCTCTGCATCTTACTCGCTGAGAATAAGTGAACTTGAATCAATTAAATAAACCACAGATATTCCTGCTTCTGTATGATCCGTTAAAGTAAAACTGTTATGATTATTTTCTAAAATACATACAAATTTGTGAATTTTATTTATGATCTCAAACACGATATTTGGGTAGTGTTCCACAGTGTGGATACACAGCAATATATATATATATATATATATATATATATACAGGGTGCGCCAAAGTTCTGATTTTGGTCGATTACGGCTGTATTTGAAATGGTGGAAATATATTGTCTATAGATTATTTTCTTGATTTTCAATTCTGAATAACCAGAAAATATGTACAATTATACAGGGTACTCCGTTTTCGTTGTCCGAGCAACAACTTCGTTATTTTAAATGGAACACCCTATATTTTTTTCCTTTATCGAGTTACCCATCTAATTATATTCATAATTCTATTAAGGTGGTAGGTACTTAAAATGAACCGTTTACGATATAAAAAAGATTTTTTGACAAAAAGTGAGGTTTGCGGATAAGTTTTTGAGTACCTCTGATTTCATAGACAAGAGAGTTTTCAAAATTCTGCTTATACTGTTATGTTGAGCATATTAAGGGCTAGTAGGGCAGAAACATTATTAATATTAATCTTATACAGAGTGCTGAAAAAATTGAGTTTAATGTTTCGCTAATAAAAAAGGCCGTAATTCAATTTTTTCAAATGGGACGTACTATTTTCAGTTCTGTCATCTAATGAAGTGTTAAATTATCTTTCCATTGATATATCATAGTAGGTATTTATCTTTAGGAGTTGCATAGATATTAAGGTTAATGGTCTGGATCAGTCATTTTTCTTGCTGGAACTTCATGAGGTTTGTACTGCACTTCACCAGTTTCGATAAATCTGTCTCTAAGATTACTAAATGCAGGTTCTAAAGGGTGTCTCCTTTCAGGATATCTGGTTTTATAGACTCGGGATGCTAAGAGGCTGTTCCTTGAGCACTCCCCCAGAATAAAAATCATGTCAACCATTTCTTCCCGCGAATAATTCATATTTAATATAATTATATGCAAATGCAACTTCCTGGAACTGTAAAAGCTACTAGTATTTTATTAAAGACAATCAAAACAAAAGCACTTACCGATATAGCAGTAACACAAAACTTTAGAACATCCACAGACACGTGTTTTGACATCTATGTCTCTTCGGTGCGGCTTTTTCTAAAGTTCACAATCAACTGAAATATGTAAGCAAATACTCGTGTTATAACTATCAAAGGATTACCAGAACAGGATATTAAAAATTAAAATTAGATTATAGGAAATTCCCCGTAAAGGGATAATTATCAATATAATTATATGCAAATGCAACTTCCTGGAACTGTAAAAGCTACTAGTATTTTATTAGCTAATAAAATACTAGTAGCTTTTACAGTTCCAGGAAGTTGCATTTGCATATAATTATATTGATAATTATCCCTTTACGGGGAATTTCCTATAATCTAATTTTAATTTTTAATATCCTGTTCTGGTAATCCTTTGATAGTTATAACACGAGTATTTGCTTACATATTTCAGTTGATTGTGAACTTTAGAAAAAGCCGCACCGAAGAGACATAGATGTCAAAACACGTGTCTGTGGATGTTCTAAAGTTTTGTGTTACTGCTATATCGGTAAGTGCTTTTGTTTTGATTGTCTTTAATAAAATACTAGTAGCTTTTACAGTTCCAGGAAGTTGCATTTGCATATAATTATATTAAATATGAATTATTCGCGGGAAGAAATGGTTGACATGATTTTTATTCTGGGGGAGTGCTCAAGGAACAGCCTCTTAGCATCCCGAGTCTATAAAACCAGATATCCTGAAAGGAGACACCCTTTAGAACCTGCATTTAGTAATCTTAGAGACAGATTTATCGAAACTGGTGAAGTGCAGTACAAACCTCATGAAGTTCCAGCAAGAAAAATGACTGATCCAGACAATTAACCTTAATATCTATGCAACTCCTAAAGATAAATACCTACTATGATATATCAATGGAAAGATAATTTAACACTTCATTAGATGACAGAACTGAAAATAGTACGTCCCATTTGAAAAAATTGAATTACGGCCTTTTTTATTAGCGAAACATTAAACTCAATTTTTTCAGCACTCTGTATAAGATTAATATTAATAATGTTTCTGCCCTACTAGCCCTTAATATGCTCAACATAACAGTATAAGCAGAATTTTGAAAACTCTCTTGTCTATGAAATCAGAGGTACTCAAAAACTTATCCGCAAACCTCACTTTTTGTCAAAAAATCTTTTTTATATCGTAAACGGTTCATTTTAAGTACCTACCACCTTAATAGAATTATGAATATAATTAGATGGGTAACTCGATAAAGGAAAAAAATATAGGGTGTTCCATTTAAAATAACGAAGTTGTTGCTCGGACAACGAAAACGGAGTACCCTGTATAATTGTACATATTTTCTGGTTATTCAGAATTGAAAATCAAGAAAATAATCTATAGACAATATATTTCCACCATTTCAAATACAGCCGTAATCGACCAAAATCAGAACTTTGGCGCACCCTGTATATATACCCGTAAAACTCTACTTGATTTTATATCTAGTTACCGCCTCTGGCCTTAGAAATGGCACCCAGCGATGCTATTAGCCACCCTGTACACTTATTCTAATATTCGTGTGCACCCTGTATATTTATTATAAAAAAAATGACTGATATTTCCAATCAGCTTAGCACCATCAAAATTGTATTATACTTCTATACAACTAAAAAAATTTTATCTAATTTTCTTATCCACCCTGTACTTTTATAAAAAAATTACAGATATTTCCAATCATTTTAGCACCATTCAACTGCACTATACTTCCATACAACAATAACTAGATTTTTTCTCTCTAATTTTCTTATCCACCCTGTACTTTTATAAAAAAAAATACAGATATTTCCAATCAGTTTAGCACTATCAAAACTGTACTATACTTCCATATAACAACAACTAGATTTTTCTCTAATATTTTTTTCCTGCCTGTACATTTATTCAGGAAAAATTACAGATGTTTTTCCAATCAGTCTTGGCACAGGCGTCTATTCTATTTTCCCCAATAGGACAATTACCCAGCAATACTTCAGCTAACCTATATATTTTTTTCATATAAAACAATCTATTATTCTATCAGGAAAGTAGGTACTTATTTAGAAAAATATCCCTTTGTAATCAACTTCACTTTTAACTAACGCCTGTATTACAAACATTCCTTTCTAAATCTGAGTCTCCTTTCAATCATCCCCTACAACAACAACACAAAAATATATCCCTTCTACCCTTATTAAACAATCCACACAAAAAATTTTATCGCAACTTTAAAATCTTTCTCATTAAAATGTTCTCCTTAAAATAACCTAAAACAATATCCCTTTTGAATCACCCTTTTTAAATCATAATTTTAAAATACTCCCTTTTAAATTACCCTATTAAAATATCCCACCTTAAATCACCCTATTTAAATCATCCCCTTTACAATATCCTCTATTAAAACATCCCATCTTAAATCACCGTATTTAAATCATCCCCTTTAAACTATATCCCACCGCTGCCACCAGTTGTAACAAAACCACCCCCTCGTCGAGGGTGCAATCCCCCCTCCGGAGCAGGCGGGCGAGTTATTGTTTTTTGAAAGGGGGTAGCGTTTGCTGCCACCAGGTCGGGATATTTTAGATTTCCGCCTGACTTCGGAAATAAGAAAATTTTACTGGATTGCAGAGGCACCAATATTCTCTTTGGGGGTGTAGACCCGGCCACGGTTTACATACGTGGACTTTGTATACAAGGGTGTCTAACTGTTAATGGGTAGATCCAATAAGGCCACAGACTTACGAATAATTTAAGTATATTGTTCCAAAAAAAGTAATTATTACACTTCAGGCAATAAAAATTAAGTACACTAACCGATTACAACTTTAGATAATGAAAATGTTATGTTCAAATTTATTATACTTTAGACAATGAAAATCTTACGTCAAAATTAAATACCCTAATTATTACACTTCAGACAAAGCAAATTCTAGGTTCAATATTTAAATTCAGATATTTAGCTCAAAATTTAACAGTGAGTAAGTATAGAATGTTAAACTACGCCACTTACAAGGCTATGTAAGAAAACCCTAAATGTTATTTACTGTGGGACCTTACCCCTATGTTCGTCCACTAAACTAATAACCACAACAAAAGAAAATATATAGGTATAATGTATTTACATAACATTAAAAAAATCCCACAAAGATTAAAACTTCCACCCGGTACTTGGGCCTGTTTTGTGATAGAATTTCACAATGCCATGAAATAAAATGTATTATACTAGATCCCTGGGAGAGCCGAATACCTGTAAGTGCCCCTGGTCTAACCTGAAAGCGATAAGCAATTCCCTAGCACAATTGAGCCCTCGTAGGATTGTACCTGGCTGTTAGTAAGTAACATAAACCATATTAAATATCCCTAATACCCAAAATGAACTTACACTGTCGCTAATTTTCCGTCCGGTAGATATATATCCTTACTATGAGTGCAACACCACGCACCCTTAAAGCGCCCTTCCAATTTGAACGGACACTCAGATAGAAACCACACAAAAGAAGATCCACTTTCTAATTTATATTAAAACTATTCCTTTTATAACCCCAGACTAATAAAAGACTCTACCCAAGACAATTTTATCAAATAAAAATCCCAAAGTAAAATCGGTAGACTCTACACCAAAATAACTTCACGTAAGAACAAACTCTCAAGAATATACATTCACTTATAAGACCACAACAAGACTGTACGAAACTTTAAGAAAACTACCCTCGCGTCGGACGGACCCGTTTTCCGTCAACTGTACTGTTTTGATGCCCCGGGTCGACTCCAACAAAACACTTTTCAATCCAAAGACACAGAAAAAACTCTAGAAAAACCGTTCTCCCGTCGAACGGACCCTTATATCCGTCAACTGCCCCTTTTTAACGCGCCCGGCTGACTGACTTATTTAAAACCGAATCTTTTCTTCTTCCAATTAAACTTGTGTCAATATTGCTGGCTCGACACAAAACGGCCACATGTGAGAAATCGCTTTTCAATTCGTTCCCACGTCTCTTATCGGTATCCCATTATCCAGGCTCAGAAATTCTGCACTTTCTTATCAGCCAGACTAACCATCCGGCTATAACATAAATACCCTACATACCGGGTGGCCCAAAACTACGTAACTTCTTAACTATTAAAAGTAGTAAAACGTACAAATATATAAAGTACACAGAAAACAATAGCTCTAAAGCAATGGCCCGGGGGGGGGGGGTTACTACAACGAGATAATCTCCGCAACCGGGGGAGAGTCATTAAATGACCTCACTTTATATCGAAGTACAGGAAAAATTACTTAATTATTCAAAATTATTTTATTTGCTATTTTAGGAATAAGACATAACGTTAAGTCACTGGTTGTTTTACAAATACTCTAAATTAAATGCCTAGGGTAAAATCCACTCTTACACGACTCTATATTTTAAGTACAAAACAAGGCACTATTCGAAACGTAATTATTAACTGTGGTATCTAGACAAACAAATACTGGGTAGGAAAATATGTACCAAATTACTTTATGTAACCATAATCATTTTCTGGCAACTTTATAGTTAAAAATTGATTGGTCATTTTATATTTTAATTACATCAGAAGTATACTGAGTGGGGATAAATTTTAGTTTATGATGAGGTATCAAAAATCAGAGTAAATGGTCAGTACAACTACGTATCTTATTCGTTGACTTTTTAACACCTCCACAGCTGTGTTATGATCACGTTTGTTTTGGAACCCTGTCTCCGCCCGGGGTGCACAATTTGGGCCATCAGTGGGCAAACTGCAGGGGTGGTCTACAAGTAAGTGTGCACTTCAGATAGCCTGAGTAGAAAATTATATAATTGCAAAACATGATAAGATCTGGTTACTCTTTTGATGTCAATTATAGCGGCGGACCATTGTCCGTGGCGAACTGAAATATTCTGTCTCCCAACTTTCGACTCCACATAACACAATCTTCGCAACAAAAGTGTTTCAGTCTGTGCTTACGTTCGAAGGCAGATTTGTACACAATAATATCTTAGCAATAAAAGTGTTGCAGTCTGTTCTCACATTCGTAGGCAGATTTGTACCCAATATCCTCGCAAGTAGACAGTTGTCGAGACAATCAGAGGAAGTTTTAGTTTACCGTTTGTGTCATGATTTGGGTAAATTCCCGAGCAGTATACTAGACTTTACATGTACTAAAGTCACATTTAAACCTTTCAGCATTTAACGAGAATTCTTGTTATAACCAGTCATTGTCTTCTGGTTATCTGCGTATTGAATTGACCATTTCTCAGGCATAATAAAAATGACAATTTGTCCCAGCAAGGTATTTTACTGAAGTATGTTTATTTACCACCATATATTACAAGTACAATTTACTTTTCTATGGCACTTGCCCCACCTGTAATATGCACATAAATATATACATGTTTTATTTACCGTTGTATACTGCGTTTGCAAAAATTGACTGAAAATAAATGCCTTAAAACCTCTTCTGACTTTTATTAATTATTTTAACTTTTGAATAAATAAGATTTAATACAATAAATAAAATCTAAGTAAACATAAGGTTTACTCTTACTTTTGAGAATATGAATTAAATAATATTCTAAAGAAAATTAAAATCTGAGTAAACATAAGGTTTACTCTTACTTTTGAGAATATGAATTAACTAATATTCTAAAGAAAATGCAAATCCAAGTAAACATAGGGTTTACTATTACTTTTGTGATTGTGAATTAAATAATATCCTAAAGAAAATTTAAACTAAGTAAACATAAGGTTTACTATTGCTTTTGAGAAGGTGAATTAAAGAATATATTAAAGAAAATAAAATAAATATGAGATTTACTACCACCGGTACGTATGAACAAACAAGTAATCTAATTCTCGTAAATATACAGGGTGTATTATGAGGTACATAAAATATCAAATAAAGTGCAATTCATAAAAGACATAAACAAGTGCCGAAATAATTTTCAGTGTTTAATTTTAAGCAGTTAAAACATTTAATAAAATGCAGTAATAAATATTTAGTGATTAAATCTATAACAAGTAAACTAATATCAATAAATCGAAACAAGTAATATCAAACTTTAAAAAGAACTATGGTAACAATAAACTACAAACCACAAACGTAAATTTGAGTCCTACCACTAATAAATTAGACGATCACGTAAATGGCCAAATATATATAATTATCTTAATAATTATACATCTAGGGGAAGGGAGTACTTTTCTAATATTATAATAAAAACAATTTAATAAAAAGAACCACAGGGGTGGGAGGCGTTTCACTTTAACCATATTTCATTTACATATAATGTGTCCCTGTTGAGTTAAGTTGTGCTCACATGTGCTCCAGTAATTTAACAGTTTTCTAGTGAAAAAGTGTACTAAAAAGCTGGGATTTTTGGTGCAATGTTGAATAATAAATAAAACTTTATAATAGGCGGAGAGCCGGCTGTATAGATTTCCTATGAATAAGATACATGAAAATCTTTATGTGAGTGAGTAAGTACTACCACAGACATACAGGGAGCCATTTTTCATTTTTGCAAATTTTGCCCGCGTAATGAAATTATATGATGTCACTTCCGGTCACGATTTTTTGTGTCATCGAATACATGAATAAAACTTAAGTCAAAATGTAGGTTTTGAGGTATACAATGAGACTGTAGTGGGGTGCCAGGCAACCCTGAGACATCCTCGATTAAAGTTTTTTTTTTGTGTTTTCTTAAGTCATCGAATACATGAATTATTATTTTTTTAAGTTAAAGTACAAGCCTTCTAGTTATTAAAAAAATAGGCTGCCTCTTATTTGCCCGCATTCTCCCATTTTGATGCAACTTCCGGTAAAGTTCCACGACGCGGGCAAAATTTGCTTATATGAAAAGTGATTCCCTGTAGGTCTGTGGTAGTACTTACTCACTCATACAAAGTCTTTCGTGTCTCTTATTTATAGGAAATCCATACAGCCGGCTCTCTACCTATAGAGTAGCGGCAGAATGACTACTAGCGCTTCAGTGGAGCATTTCCGAATTAATGGCTTTTATATTTATGTGTATGCGTCGATTTGTTTCTTTCCTGATTTAAAAAAAAAAAGAATAATTGTTTGTTGCCGCGACTGTTATATACAGCAAGTACAAACAATTTCGTAGTGAGTAAATGTAATGTTCGAGTGAATATTATTTTTTTGTTATGTTAAAACATTTTTTTGCGTAGGTCAGATGACATTTCATTTTTGGAATATATTGTGTATGTGACTAAACAATTAATTATTAATACTCAATGAAAATTTACCGTCGTTTAGAGTTTAACATTGACTTTTCTGTCGGGCCTTTCTTTGAGCAACAAAATTGATGACACGAAACTAGGGCTTAATGGATGGTCCGATTTTGTATTATCTATAAAATGTGGAAATCTTTGAGCACTTATTCGGTTGCCATAAGGATCCCCCTGAGCTATAAAATAATTAACAAAATTAGTATTTTCTCCGAATATTTTGAATTGTTAACTACACACATACTTATCTTGTATTTCATGCTTTGATCCACTTTTCCCTCTGCTCCAGTTTATACAGACTGTTAAAGGAGATTTTCATTTCGGAAAAATTGCCCGATCGATGATTTTTATTGAAACGTGTTCAGAAAGGTGTGGAGAACAAAATATCAAAATGTCACCTCGGGAAATTACGTGAATTTTTTTTTTATTAAACAACTTAGGTGCAAAAATACGATTTCATGAATAACTTTTTAAATCCAATTTGTAGGAAAAAACTGACAGCACCATCGGAAAGAACAGATATTTTTTTTACGAAAGGAACATATGACATATTTTTTGTCGAATTAAAGTTGAGCGAGCAGGAATTTGTTAACTAACGCTTCAAGTCGCTCTACGTCGCGCGTCGGCCGTCCGCATAAGCGGCTATAACTTTTGATTGGCAAAAGCAAATGACAATGAAATAACAACTTCTCAAAGTATTACGTGTGTTTCAATAATACTAGTCAATTTAGATTGAAATGTTTTGTTACTGTCGTCGCAGTACTGAGAGCCACGTATTTTTCAACGTTTTAATGTGTACTTCATTAAAAACAATAAAATAAAAATAAAACCGTGGTGCAGGTTTTTAAGATTAATACCTAAGCTTCCACCTCCAAAAGACGGGATTGTCAAAAAATGTATATATATTTTAAACTATTTAACTTGGTTCACACTTAAATTTTCCGGTTCATTCGTTGCAACATTAGAAAAAACGTCTTCGAAGAAAACAAGCACGAAACTTGATCACCTATAAAGTGTCGATATCACTTTTCAAAACTTTAATATTAACGATCAAAGTTAGATGCTCATAGCGGAAAACTGCTTTTTTCTAAAATTGACAAACTTTGAAGGCCTAGATTGTATGAAATAAATTTTTCTAATTTTTTATTACTAAAGATGTATTTTAGATGATCCATTTAAATATGCTATCCAAGTATTTATTTTTCGTTTTTCAATTAATTTTTCATATTTCGACGAATTTTATGAAATAATCGAAAATTCATGTAATGCTCCACTTTAAAGTGATATATGCAATGATTAAACTACTCAGATAATTATTACAACACACGCGATACTACCAGAGAATGTTACTTTTTAATATCCAATTGGTTTTATATCATTTGCTTTTACCAATCAAAAGTTATATCCACTTATGTACAGCCCGCGCGCTCCCGCAAGACTACTCCAGCATTTCTAGCGTGAACGGATGGCCGACGTAGCGCGACTTGGAGCGTTACTTAACAAATTACTGCTCGTCAACTTTAATTTGAAAAACACATGTTATATATGTTTCTTTCATAAAATTTTCTGTTCTTTCCAATGGTTTTGTTAGTTCTTTCATGCGAAAATTCAAAAAGTTATTCATGAAGTATCGTATTGCACCTAAATTGTTTAATAAAGAATTTTCCACACAATTTCTCGCGGTGGCATTTTGCTTTTTTGTTCTCCACATCTTTGTGAACACATTCCAACAAAAATCATCGATCGGGGAATTTTTCCGAAGTCTAAGTCTAAGTTGTCTAATTTGACTCCCCAATGTGGGAAGTGAATAAAACTTTATATTTTTAGTATTATTCGATCTATTTCCACAGTTAACCACGCAACAAACATCTCCGCATGATTTTTCCATGATATTAACCGGAGATTATGTTACACAATAACAAACACTAAACTGCTGATTTTGACAATGTTAATTGTAGCTGCGGCGTTCCCAATACTTCCCACTTTGGTTGCATTAAAGTAAACCCAGAGACTTGCGCATTTTTAAAAAGCTTATAATAAAATATGTATTAAAAACAAGTGAAAAAAACTACATTTTGATATGCTTTTTGTCCAATTTGTTGGGATGATTCATACCATTTTCGGCAGAGGGTCGCAAGATGACTCAGTTCTTCGACATGTTTTATTCTTCTTTTTTTTTTGCATTGACTAAAGTAAAAGCTAACTACATTTTGAAACACGGAAAGGGCATCGGTTCTGTTTTTATTTAGTAAATGAAAATAACTAAATGAATGATGATATTTTAAATATAACATTATCACTCATCAATTTGTAATATTTTTTTAAATAATTCTTTGGAATGCATTTTCGTAAATAACTCGTTTATTTTAAGTTTTTCGAAAAAACTTTATTTCAGATTTTTTGTCCAAAAAGGTCCGTGCCTTATACTGGTTATAGAGATTGATCGACGGAATAATTAATTTTCGATTTTTATTAGGAAACTGTTCGGAATTTGTAGAATATATAAAAAAAAATCAAGTTTTCCAGGATTTGTAGATTCGCTTTTGTTTTCTCAAATTTCTCACAAACGTCATCTAATCAAGCCCTATAATTGCCATTTTTGAAAATCGAAATCGGACCTTCGGTTCGGGAGTTATTAATTTCTTTGAAAAATCATACTCGCCCCTGGAAAACATACTCGCGGTCAACGGATTAGGGCCGCCAGCAATAGGCTTGATTTGTGGCTGGGTACCTTTGATCCCACCAAGTCTCATCGAAATCGATCAATATTCTGGACAGTTATCGTGCTTCCTAGCCCGATTTCGAGAAAACCAGTTTTTTGCAAAAAAAATCAATTTTCATTTGTTTTTCGACATAGCCTCTGGTATACTTATTTGTAGGGCTTCGCCAGCGGCACCATTTCTTTTTTGAAACGTCTCGATCCGACTACCCGTTATCGAGTTATTCAATTTCTCCCGAAAAACTCGAAACGTCTATATCGGGTACTTCCGGTTTCCGAACGGAGCCAAGCTTCCGGCGTTAAGGTTTTCTAAAGACCTCCTATTAACCACCCAAGTTTCATCGTAATCCGAAAGCGGATTCGGGGGGCTGGGCGTGACAGACCGACAGACCGCCGACGGACGGAATTTTCTAAATTCGCTCACGAATCGATAGATATGACTTTCACATCGATCCGACGTTTTTTTCGGGTTTCGACGGTCCACCGGAAAAATGCTAAACGTATACTACATTTTTTTTCAAAATGTAGTAACAAGTGAAAAAAACTACATTTTGATATGCTTTTTATTCAATTTGTTGGGATGATTCACATTTTCAGCAGAGGGTCGCAAGATGACTCAGTGCCTTGACATGTTTTATTTTCTTTTTTTTTGCATTGACTAAAGTAAAAGCTAACTACATTTTGAAAAACGGAAAGGGCATCTGTTCTATTTTTATTTAGTAAATGAAAATAAGGAACTGAATGATGATATTTTAAATATAACATTACATTATTTTTTTGCACCTCTATCGCACGGAGAATTTATCAGTTTGTAATATTTTTTTAAATAATTCTATGGAATGCATATTCGTAAATAACTCGTTTATTTTAAGTTTTTCGAAAAAACTCTATTTCATATTTTTTGTCTAGAAAGGTCCGTGCCTTATTCTGGTTATAGAGATCGATCGACGGAATAGTTAATTTTCGATTTTAATTAGGAAACTCTTCGAAATTTGTAGAATTCAACAAAAAAATCAAGTTTTCCAGGATTTGTAGATTAGCTTTTGTTTTCTCAAATTTCTCACAAACGTCAACTAATAGACCAAATCCAGCCCTACAATTGCCATTTTTGAAAATCAAAATCGGACCTTCGGTTCGGAAGTTATTAATTTCTTTGAAAAATCATACTCGGCCCTGGAAAACATACTTGCGGTCAACGGATTCGGGCCGCCAGCAATAGGCTTGATTTGTGGCCGGGTACCTTTGATCCCACCAAGTCTCATCGAAATCGATCAATATTCTGGACAGTTATCGTGCTTCCTAGCCCGATTTCGAGAAAACCAGTTTTTTGCAAAAAAAATCAATTTTCATTTGTTTTTCGACATAGCCTCTGGTATACTTATTTGTAGAGCTTTGCCAGCGGCACCATTTCTTTTTTGAAACGTCTCGATCCGACTACCCGTTATCGAGTTATTCAATTTCTCCCGAAAAACTCGAAACGTCTATATCGGGTACTTCCGGTTTGCGAACGGAGCCGAGCTTCCGGCGTTAAGGTTTTCTAAAGACCTCCTATTAATCACCCAAGTTTCATCGCAATCCGAAAACGGATTAAGGGGGCTGGGCGTGACGGACAGACCGACAGACAGACAGACAGACAGACGGACGGAATTTTCTAAATTCGCTCTCGAATCGATAGATATGACTTTCAAATCGATCCGACGTTTTTTTCGGGTTTCGATGGTGCACCGGAAAAATGCTAAACGTATACTACATTTTTTTTCAAAATGTAGTAACAAGTGAAAAAAACTACATTTTGATATGCTTTTTATTCAATTTGTTGGGATGATTCACATTTTCAGCAGAGGGTCGCAAGATGACTCAGTGCCTTGACATGTTTTATTTTCTTTTTTTTTGCATTGACTAAAGTAAAAGCTAACTACATTTTGAAACACGGAAAGGGCATCTGTTCTATTTTTATTTAGTAAATGAAAATAAGGAACTGAATGATGATATTTTAAATATAACATTACATTATTTTTTTGCACCTCTATCGCACGGAGAATTTATCAGTTTGTAATATTATTTTAAATAATTCTATGGAATGCATATTCGTAAATAACTCGTTTATTTTAAGTTTTTCGAAAAAACTCTATTTCATATTTTTTGTCTAGAAAGGTCCGTGCCTTATTCTGGTTATAGAGATCGATCGACGGAATAGTTAATTTTCGATTTTTATTAGGAAACTCTTCGAAATTTGTAGAATTCAACAAAAAAATCAAGTTTTCCAGGATTTGTAGATTAGCTTTTGTTTTCTCAAATTTCTCACAAACGTCAACTAATAGACCAAATCCAGCCCTACAATTGCCATTTTTGAAAATCAAAATCGGACCTTCGGTTCGGAAGTTATTAATTTCTTTGAAAAATCATACTCGGCCCTGGAAAACATACTTGCGGTCAACGGATCCCACCAAGTCTCATCGAAATCGATCAATATTCTGGACAGTTATCGTGCTTCCTAGCCCGATTTCGAGAAAACCAGTTTTTTGCAAAAAAAACCAATTTTCATTTGTTTTTCGACATAGCCTCTGGTATACTTATTTGTAGAGCTTTGCCAGCGGCACCATTTCTTTTTTGAAACGTCTCGATCCGACTACCCGTTATCGAGTTATTCAATTTCTCCCGAAAAACTCGAAACGTCTATATCGGGTACTTCCGGTTTGCGAACGGAGCCGAGCTTCCGGCGTTAAGGCTTTCTAAAGACCTCCTATTAACCACCCAAGTTTCATCGCAATCCGAAAACGGATTAAGGGGGCTGGGCGTGACGGACAGACCGACAGACAGACAGACAGACAGACAGACAGACAGACAGACCGACAGACAGACCGACTGACCGAATTTTCTAAATTCGCTCTCGAATCGATAGATATGACTTTCAAATCGATCCGACGTTTTTTTCGGGTTTCGATGGTGCACCGGAAAAATGCTAAACGTATACTACATTTTTTTCAAAATGTAGTAACAAGCGAAAAAACTACATTTTGATTTGCTTTTTGTCCAATTTGCTGGGATGATTCATTAAATTTTCAGCAGAGAATCGCAAGATGACTCAGTGCTTTGACATGTTTTATTTTTCTTTTTGCATTGACTAAAGTAAAAGTTAACTACATTTTGAAACACGGAAAGGGCATCGGTTCTATTTTTATTTAGTAAATGAAAATAACTAAATGAATGATGATATTTTAAATATAACATTATCACTTATCAATTTGTAATATTTTTTTAAATAATTTTTTGGAATGCATTTTCGTAAATAACTCGTTTATTTTAAGTTTTTCTAAAAAACTCTATTTTATATTTTTTGTCCAAAAAGGTCCATGCCTTATACTGGTTATAGAGATCGATCCACGGAATAGTTAATTTTCGATTTTTATTAGGAAAGTGTTCGGAATTTGTAGAATTTATCAAAAAAATCAAGTTTTCCAGGATTTGTAGATTCGCTTTTGTTTTCTCAAATTTCTCCCAAACGTCAGCTAATAGACCTAATCGAGCCCTACAATTGCCATTTTTGAAAATCAAAATCGGACCTTCGGTTCGGGAGTTATTAATTTCTTTGGAAAATCATACTCGGCCCTGGAAAACATACTTGCAGTCAACGGATTCGAGCCGCCAGCAATAGGCTTGATTTGTGGCCGAGGACCTTTGATCCCACCAAGTCTCAACGAAATCGATTAATATTCTGGACAGTTATCGTGCTTCCTAGCCCGATTTCGAGAAAACCAGTTTTTTGCAAAAAAAATCAATTTTCATTTGTTTTTCGACATAGCCACAGGTATACTTATTTGTAGAGCTTTGCGAGCGGCACCATTCCGTTTTCGAAACGTCTCGATCCGACTACCCGTTATCGAGTTATTCAATTTCTCCCGAAAAACTCGAAACGTCTATATCGGGTACTTCCGGTTTCCGAACGGAGCCGAGCTTCCGGCGTTAAGGTTTTCTAAAGACCTCCTATTAACCACCCAAGTTTCATCGCAATCCGAAAACGGATTAAGGGGGCTGGGCGTGACAGACAGACAGACAGACAGACAGACCGACTGACCGACGGACGGAATTTTCTAAATTCGCTCTTGAATCCATAGATATGACTTTCACATCGATCCGACGTTTTTTTCGGGTTTCGACGGTCCGCCGGAGAAATGCTAAACGTATACTACATTTTTTTTCAAAATGTAGTAACAAGTGAAAAAAACTACATTTCGATATGCTTTTATTCAATTTGTGGGGATGATTCACATTTTCAGCAGAGGGTCGCAAGATGACTCAGTGCTTTGACATGTTTTATTATATTTTTTTTTGCATTGACTAAAGTAAAAGCTAACTACATTTTGAAACACGGAAAGGGCATCGGCTCTATTTTTATTTAGTAAATGAAAATAAGGAAATGAATGATGGTATTTTAAATACAACATTATCCCTTATCAATTTGTAATATTTTTTTAAATAATTCTCTGGAATGCATTTTCGTAAATAATTCGTTTATTTTAAGTTTTTCGAAAAAACTCTATTTCAGTTTTTTTGTCCAAAAAGGTCCATGCCTTATACTGGTTATAGAGATCGATCGACGGAATAGTTAATTTTCGATTTTTATTGGGAAAGTATTCGGAATTTGTAGAATTTATCAAAAAAATCAAGTTTTCCAGGATTTGTAGATTCGCTTTTGTTTTCTCAAATTTCTCACAAACGTCAACTAATAGACCTAATCGAGCCCTATAATTGCCATTTTTGAAAATCAAAATCGGACCTTCGGTTCGGGAGTTATTAATTTCTTTCAAAAATCATACTCGGCCCTGGAAAACATACTTGCGGTCAACGGATTCGAGCCGCCAGCAATAGGCTTGATTTGTGGCCGGGTACCTTTGATCCCACCAAGTCTCATCGAAATCGATCAATATTCTGGACAGTTATCGTGCTTCCTAGCCCGATTTCGAGAAAACCAGTTTTTTGCAAAAAAAATCAAATTCCTTTTGTTTTTCGACATAGCCCCTGGTATACTTATTTGTAGAGCTTTGCCAGCGGCACCATTTCTTTTTTGAAACGTCTCGATCCGACTACCCGTTATCGAGTTATTCAATTTCTCCCGAGAAACTCGAAACGTCTATATCGGGTACTTCCGGTTTCCGAACGGAGCCGAGCTTCCGGCGTTAAGGTTTTCTAAAGACCTCCTATGAACCACCCAAGTTTCATCGCCATCCGAAAACGGATTAAGGGGGCTGGGTGTGACAGACAGACCGACAGACAGACAGACAGACAGACAGACAGACAGACAGACAGACAGACCGACTGACCGACGGACGGAATTTTCTAAATTCGCTCTCGAATCGATAGATATGACTTTCACATCGATCCGACGGTTTTTTCGGGTTTCGATGGTCCACCGGAAAAATGCTAAACGTATACTACATTTTTTTTCAAAATGTAGTAACAAGTGAAAAAACTACATTTTGATATGCCTTTTGTTCAATTTGTTGGGATGATTCATTACATTTTCAGCAGAGGGTCGCAAGATGACTCAGTGTTTTGACATGTTTTATTTTTCTTTTTCTTTTTGCATTGACTAAAGTAAAAGCTAACTACATTTTGAAACACGGAAAGGGCATCGGTTCCATTTTTATTTAGTAAATGAAAATAACTAAATGAATGATGATATTTTAAATATAACATTATCACTTATCAATTTGTAATATTTTTTTAAATAATTCTATGGAATGCATTTTCGTAAATAACTCGTTTATTTTAAGTTTTTCGAAAAAACTCTATATCAGATTTTTTGTCCAAAAAGGTCCGTGCCTTATACTGGTTATAGAGATCGATCGACGGAATAGTTAATTTTCGATTTTTATTAGGAAACTGTTCGGAATTTGTAGAATTTACCAAAAAAATCAAGTTTTCCAGGATTTGTAGATTCGCTTTTGTTTTCTCAAATTTCTCCCAAACGTCAACTAATAGACCTAATCGAGCCCTATAATTGCCATTTTTGAAAATCAAAATGGGACCTTCGGTTCGGGAGTTATTAATTTCTTTCAAAAATCATACTCGGCCCTGGAAAACATACTTGCGGTCAACGGATTCGAGCCGCCAGCAATAGGCTTGATTTGTGGCCGGGTACCTTTGATCCCACCAAGTCTCATCGAAATCGATCAATATTCTGGACAGTTATCGTGCTTCCTAGCCCGATTTCGAGAAAACCAGTTTTTTGCAAAAAAAATCAAATTCCTTTTGTTTTTCGACATAGCCCCTGGTATACTTATTTGTAGAGCTTTGCCAGCGGCACCATTTCTTTTTTGAAACGTCTCGATCCGACTATCCGTTATCGAGTTATTCAATTTCTCCCGAGAAACTCGAAACGTCTATATCGGGTACTTCCGGTTTCCGAACGGAGCCGAGCTTCCGGCGTTAAGGTTTTCTAAAGACCTCCTATGAACCACCCAAGTTTCATCGCCATCCGAAAACGGATTAAGGGGGCTGGGTGTGACAGACAGACCGACAGACAGACAGACAGACAGACAGACCGACTGACCGACGGACGGAATTTTCTAAATTCGCTCTCGAATCGATAGATATGACTTTCACATCGATCCGACGGTTTTTTCGGGTTTCGATGGTCCACCGGAAAAATGCTAAACGTATACTACATTTTTTTTCAAAATGTAGTAACAAGTGAAAAAAACTACATTTTGATATGCTTTTTATTCAATTTGTTGGGATGATTCACATTTTCAGCAGAGGGTCGCAAGATGACTCGGTGCCTTGACATGTTTTATTTTCTTTTTTTTTTGCATTGACTAAAGTAAAAGCTAACTACATTTTGAAACACGGAAAGGGCATCTGTTCTATTTTTATTTAGTAAATGAAAATAAGGAACTGAATGATGATATTTTAAATATAACATTACATTATTTTTTTGCACCTCTATCGCACGGAGAATTTATCAGTTTGTAATATTTTTTTAAATAATTTTATGGAATGTATTTTCGTAAATAACTCGTTTATTTTAAGTTTTTCTAAAAAACTCTATTTCAGATTTTTTGTCCAAAAATATCCATGCCTTATACTGGTTATAGAGATCGATCCACGGAATAGTTAATTTTCGATTTTTATTAGGAAACTGTTTGGAATTTGTAGAATTTATCAAAAAAATCAAGTTATCCAGGATTTGTAGATTCGCTTTTGTTTTCTCAAATTTCTCACAAACGTCAACTAATAGACCTAATCGAGCCCTACAATTGCCATTTTTGAAAATCAAAATCGGACCTTCGGTTCAGGAGTTATTAATTTCTTTGGAAAATCATACTCGGCCCTGGAAAACATACTTGCGGTCAACGGATTCGAGCCGCCAGCAATAGGCTTGATTTGTGGCCGGGTACCTTTGATCCCACCAAGTCTCATCGAAATCGATTAATATTCTGGACAGTTATCGTGCTTCCTAGCCCGATTTCGATAAAACCAGTTTTTTGCAAAAAAATCAATTTTCATTTGTTTTTCGACATAGCCTCTGGTATACTTATTTGTAGAGCTTTGCCAGCGGCACCATTTCTTTTTTGAAACGTCCCGATCCGACTACCCGTTATCGAGTTATTCAATTTCTCCCGAAATACTCGAAACGTCTATATCGGGTACTTCCGGTTTCCGAACGGAGCCGAGCTTCCGGCGTTAAGGTTTTCTAAAGACCCCCTATTAACGACCCAAGTTTTATCGCAATCCGAAAACGGATTAAGGGGGCTGGGCGTGACGGACAGACCGACAGACAGACAGACAGACAGACAGACCGACAGACAGACCGACGGACGGAATTTTATAAATTCGCTCTCGAATCGATAGATATGACTTTCAAATCGATCCGACGTTTTTTTCGGGTTTCGACGGTGCACCGGAAAAATGCTAAACGTATACTACATTTTTTTTCAAAATGTAGTAACAAGTGAAAAAAACTACATTTTGATATGCTTTTTATTCAATTTGTTGGGATGATTCATTACATTTTCAGCAGAGGGTCGCAAGTGACTCAGTGCTTTGACATGTTTTATTTTTCTTTTTTTTTTCTTTTTGCATTGACTAAAGTAAAAGCTAACTACATTTTGAAACACGGAAAGGGCATCGTTCCATTTTTATTTAGTAAATGAAAATAACTAAATGAATGATGATATTTTAAATATAACATTATCACTTATCAATTTGTAATATTTTTTAAAATAATTCTATGGAATGCATTTTCGTAAATAACTCGTTTATTTTAAGTTTTTCGAAAAAACTCTATTTCAGATTTTTTGTCCAAAAAGGTCCATGCCTTATACTGGTTATAGAGATTGATCGACGGAATAGTTAATTTTCGATTTTTATTAGGAAACTGTTCGGAATTTGTAGAATTTATAAAAAAATCAAGTTTTCCAGGATTTGTAGATACGCCTTTGTTTTCTCAAATTTGTCACAAACGTCAACTAATAGACCTAATCGAGTCCTACAATTACCATTTTTGAAAATCAAAATCGGACCTTCGTTTCGGGAGTTATTAATTTCTTTGAAAAATCATACGCGGCCCTGGAAAACATACTTGCGGTCAACGGATTCGGGCCGCCAGCAATAGGCTTGATTTGTGGCCGGGTACCTTTGATCCCACCAAGTCTCATCGAAATCGATCAATATTCTGGACAGTTATCGTGCTTCCTAGCCCGATTTCGAGAAAACCAGTTTTTTGCAAAAAAAATCACTTTTCATTTGTTTTTCGACATAGCCTCTGGTATACTTATTTGTAGAGCTTTGACAGCGGCACCATTTCTTTTTTGAAATGTCTCGATCCGACTACCCGTTATTGAGTTATTCAATTTCTCCCGAAAAACTCGAAACGTCTATATCGGGTACTTCCGGTTTACGAACGGAGCCGAACTTCCGGCGTTAAGGTTTTCTAAAGACCTCCTGTTAACCACCCAAGTTTCATCGCAATCCGAAAACGGAATAAGGGGGCTGGGCGTGACGGACAGACCGACAGACAGACAGACAGACCGACAGACAGACCGACTGACCGACGGACGGAATTTTCTAAATTCGCTCTCGAATCGATAGATATGACTTTCAAATCGATCCGACGTTTTTTTCGGGTTTCGATGGTCCACCAGAAAAATGCTAAACGTATACTACATTTTTTTTCAAAATGTAGTAACAAGTGAAAAAACTACATTTTGATATGCCTTTTGTTCAATTTGTTGGGATGATTCATTACATTTTCAGCAGAGGGTCGCAAGATGACTCAGTGTTTTGACATGTTTTATTTTTCTTTTTCTTTTTGCATTGACTAAAGTAAAAGCTAACTACATTTTGAAACACGGAAAGGGCATCGGTTCCATTTTTATTTAGTAAATGAAAATAACTAAATGAATGATGATATTTTAAATATAACATTATCACTTATCAATTTGTAATATTTTTTTAAATAATTCTATGGAATGCATTTTCGTAAATAACTCGTTTATTTTAAGTTTTTCGAAAAAACTCTATATCAGATTTTTTGTCCAAAAAGGTCCGTGCCTTATACTGGTTATAGAGATCGATCGACGGAATAGTTAATTTTCGATTTTTATTAGGAAACTGTTCGGAATTTGTAGAATTTACCAAAAAAATCAAGTTTTCCAGGATTTGTAGATTCGCTTTTGTTTTCTCAAATTTCTCCCAAACGTCAACTAATAGACCTAATCGAGCCCTATAATTGCCATTTTTGAAAATCAAAATGGGACCTTCGGTTCGGGAGTTATTAATTTCTTTCAAAAATCATACTCGGCCCTGGAAAACATACTTGCGGTCAACGGATTCGAGCCGCCAGCAATAGGCTTGATTTGTGGCCGGGTACCTTTGATCCCACCAAGTCTCATCGAAATCGATCAATATTCTGGACAGTTATCGTGCTTCCTAGCCCGATTTCGAGAAAACCAGTTTTTTGCAAAAAAAATCAAATTCCTTTTGTTTTTCGACATAGCCCCTGGTATACTTATTTGTAGAGCTTTGCCAGCGGCACCATTTCTTTTTTGAAACGTCTCGATCCGACTATCCGTTATCGAGTTATTCAATTTCTCCCGAGAAACTCGAAACGTCTATATCGGGTACTTCCGGTTTCCGAACGGAGCCGAGCTTCCGGCGTTAAGGTTTTCTAAAGACCTCCTATGAACCACCCAAGTTTCATCGCCATCCGAAAACGGATTAAGGGGGCTGGGTGTGACAGACAGACCGACAGACAGACAGACAGACAGACAGACCGACTGACCGACGGACGGAATTTTCTAAATTCGCTCTCGAATCGATAGATATGACTTTCACATCGATCCGACGGTTTTTTCGGGTTTCGATGGTCCACCGGAAAAATGCTAAACGTATACTACATTTTTTTTCAAAATGTAGTAACAAGTGAAAAAAACTACATTTTGATATGCTTTTATTCAATTTGTGGGAATGATTCACATTTTCAGCAGAGGGTCGCAAGATGACTCAGTGCTTTGACATGTTTTATTATATTTTTTTTTGCATTGACTAAAGTAAAAGCTAACTACATTTTGAAACACGGAAAGGGCATCGGCTCTATTTTTATTTAGTAAATGAAAATAAGGAAATGAATGATGGTATTTTAAATACAACATTATCCCTTATCAATTTGTAATATTTTTTTAAATAATTCTCTGGAATGCATTTTCGTAAATAATTCGTTTATTTTAAGTTTTTCGAAAAAACTCTATTTCAGTTTTTTTGTCCAAAAAGGTCCATGCCTTATACTGGTTATAGAGATCGATCGACGGAATAGTTAATTTTCGATTTTTATTGGGAAAGTATTCGGAATTTGTAGAATTTATCAAAAAAATCAAGTTTTCCAGGATTTGTAGATTCGCTTTTGTTTTCTCAAATTTCTCACAAACGTCAACTAATAGACCTAATCGAGCCCTATAATTGCCATTTTTGAAAATCAAAATCGGACCTTCGGTTCGGGAGTTATTAATTTCTTTCAAAAATCATACTCGGCCCTGGAAAACATACTTGCGGTCAACGGATTCGAGCCGCCAGCAATAGGCTTGATTTGTGGCCGGGTACCTTTGATCCCACCAAGTCTCATCGAAATCGATCAATATTCTGGACAGTTATCGTGCTTCCTAGCCCGATTTCGAGAAAACCAGTTTTTTGCAAAAAAAATCAAATTCCTTTTGTTTTTCGACATAGCCCCTGGTATACTTATTTGTAGAGCTTTGCCAGCGGCACCATTTCTTTTTTGAAACGTCTCGATCCGACTACCCGTTATCGAGTTATTCAATTTCTCCCGAGAAACTCGAAACGTCTATATCGGGTACTTCCGGTTTCCGAACGGAGCCGAGCTTCCGGCGTTAAGGTTTTCTAAAGACCTCCTATGAACCACCCAAGTTTCATCGCCATCCGAAAACGGATTAAGGGGGCTGGGTGTGACAGACAGACCGACAGACAGACAGACAGACAGACAGACCGACTGACCGACGGACGGAATTTTCTAAATTCGCTCTCGAATCGATAGATGACTTTCACATCGATCCGACGGTTTTTTCGGGTTTCGATGGTCCACCGGAAAAATGCTAAACGTATACTACATTTTTTTTCAAAATGTAGTAACAAGGCTTCTCCTATTCACGTATGTGTAAACGACACAGGAATTAACTTTCTACTTGGCCACTACGAACGCTAGCTGTCACGTACAGATAAGCTCCGCCTTTCTACCGCTAGTCTATAAGGACGAAATTTGCATTATGAAAAATATAAGAAGTATGGTGAAATAACAATAATAAACAAAGATTCAGTAGATCACTTTAAAACAAAAAAAATATAAATAGTGTAAGTTAAAAAAAAAAAAACGTAAATCAGTAAAAACTGTAAACTAACATGAGTGGCGTAGTTAAATAGGCATAAAATAGATAATAAATCCCTAGTAGCACAACATATTGGACCAATATGTAATCCATATAGGACCAATATATGAATATTCGTCCTATATTCATATATTGGTCTTATATGGATTATATATTGGTGCAGCATTGGTGCTACTAGGGACGTTTCAAATGTAAAACTGAAATACTGGCAGATACAAAAAAGCAAATAATCTGCGACATATGCAAAGTACTTCTCTGCAAAGGATGTTCGCTCTTATCATCTAGTGAAGTGAAGGTGATGGAATTGTCGCAGAGAACGATGATCTTTTCCTGTCCAGAATGTGTTATAAAACTTAATGAAAATTTAGTTAGTAAGGAGATGAAGAAACTTATGGAAACATTGTGCCGAAAAATGAAAACAATTAAGGAGGAATACACACAGAAAACTGAATGTTATTGATCAGAATCAGAATGTTATTGATCAGAATGATACAAATATGAAAAAGTTTGTAAAAGGACAATTACAAGAATTAAAAAATGGTGTTGAAACTCACATTAGTAACCTAAAGGATTATTCAAATAAAAATAAAATTGACAAAAACAAAGCCATGCAGAAAAATACTATAAAGGAACAAACTACTCAATTAATAGAACCGGCGCCAAAAATGATGAATGCAAAGGCAAATATTCACACAACAGAGGCACAGTCAGTGAAAACTAGAATGGATAAAATAAATATCGCTAGAAATTGAACTAACGCAAAGAGAAATAGCAAATAGAATAATCAATCTAGGACAAGCCGATAATTACACGAATACAAATAACACCGGTGAATCTTCAACTCTGTTATCAAACGAGCAACCAAAAGATGATGATGATGATAATTTTAAGTAAATAACAGAAAAAAATGGAGAAGAAAAGGAAATATTGGCATGGGGGATGAAATTCAAGATGATGAAATAAATTTCGAAGGGAGTGCAGTGTGGAAAAACAAGAGACACTGGTTAAACATTAAAAAAGTTAAAGACACCGCAGATGCTATAAAAATAAAGAAATATCTAAAAAACAAGTTGGAGGCAAAGGAAGAAGATATTAGTGTGAAGGGGTTAGAAACGTACTATAAAATGAAGCATAACAATTGTTACTTAATAGGGTTTGATCAAAAATTTAAGAATAATATACAGACTCGGAAGATGCAGTTTAGGGTATAGGAATAACGATGTAATTGACCACGCCCCGCCAGTTCCATAAATCGTGAAAGTAGAGGCACACAATGAATTGAATTTAGTACGGCATGAACTAAGGATGGGTGCGAATGTAGATAATAATTTCTATACGAAACGAGAAAATATCTCTTCGTCAAAAGCGAAGAAGTTATTTGTCACATTTTTGACATATAATTTCTTCTGTTGAAGGCATTTCTGCAGTTTCTTTTTTAGCCGTAAATACTATGGGAATAAAATAATAATTCTTATTAAAACCGAAATGAAAATAGAACATTAAAATGAAATTAAATAACTAGGAAACTAAAATCAACTAATGATCAAAAAATTAATTATTCTTATTATCAACAATCAATACAATAAACTAATGAAGTAAGGATTCAAACAAACCACCTTCTTGTGCCAAACAATAGCCAAACCGATTATACAATGAACCTCTCATATCATTGAGTTGATTTGGAGTAATGCTTGCACAAAGATTTTCCCGTAATTCAACTAAGTTATTGGCTCGTTCAAACGCATGTTTGTACGCGGTTTCCTTAAAAAAGCCCCACAGAAAGAAATCATGGGGTGCTAGATCAATTGACCTGGGGGGATATTTTATCATTCCCCTCGTAGCTATAAAACGATTGGGAAATGTTCTTTCCAGAAAATTTTGAAGATTTTGAACTGCAGGAATTATTTGGTTTTGTAAAAGTTCTAAATATTTATTGCCATTTAAATTGCCATCGATTAGCAGTGGGCATATAATATGATTATCTAAAATTTCCGTCCAAACGTTCAACTTTTGAGGATACTGAGTTCGCACAGCAACACTCAAATGTTTATTTTTTCGAGACCAATATCGTACTACGGATGGATTGTGTTTCCTATGTAATGAAAAGGACGATTCATCTGTAAACAATATATTCCTTAAGAAATTTCCATTCTCATTTACTTTATTTATCACGATTTCACAAAATTCCATCCGTTTGAAATTGTCCTCGGGAAATATTTCTTGCGTTGCTTGAACTTTAAAACTGTACCCATTTCTTTTCAAAATATTTCTTACAGTTCTTCCTTTCATGTCAACTTCATCAGCAATGTGCCTGCTAGAACAAGGTTCACTAGTTTCAACAAGTGCACAGACATTAGTTTCGCGAATTTCACGTTCTTCGCTCATTTGTTGATGACGAGGTTCGGGTTGACAGCATTTTTTACAATAATTCACCACACCCGATATTTTCAAATTTTTAAATAATGTATGAAGGGATTGGTCTGTCTTGATATGCCACAGTAAATAAATTTATTGTGTGTTCAGTGGAATGGTCCCCGAAGTACCACTTCACAATTTGCACTTTTTCTGCAGTTGTATAAACACACGACATTTTAATATCGAAATTGAGATTAATTTATTTTATTCCCACACGTCTAAACAGCTACGCTATTAAAAGCAGAATGGGTGCGCTGTTCTCAACTCGACGCGGTCAAGCGATGACGCTATTGTTTTATACCAATGCCCTGCATTGTTCTACGACAAGGCGTGGTATATCTGCGCAGAAACAAGTTTACGTACCTTAAACTAAATTTGCTGAATCGGTATATGATCCAAAACTGTGGCCAAAAGGGGTGATCTTTGAAATATTTGATTTTCGAAGAAAAGGAGAACTGTTTCTCGATAAACCTAAATATCACAAAAGAGGAGTTGGGAATAATGAAAATGAACATCAAGTTATGATAGAGGATTTTCGCATAGTCTAGATGGAAACAAAACCATAGGATAATTCAATAATAAAATTTAAAAAAAAACGAGATAGGGATTAAACTAAATATGATTTATTTTATTCAAATTGTCAAAGCCTCTTTAAAAATCTGGATAATATTAAATACTGTGTTTTCTGCATTAAGCCACTTGTTATGTGTTTTGCTGAGACACACATAACGGATGAAATCAGTGATCATGAAATTGAAATAGCTGGATATAATTTGCTTACTTGCAAGTCTCACAGCAGACATACAGGGGGGGGGGTTGCAATATATGTTAATATAAATAGTTCCTTTTCAGTTATTCAAAGAAATGTTAAACACTTGGAATTTGACTATTAAACTTAATGTCTACCATTCTACGTTTGTTGTTTCTGTACATACACAAAATAGCTCTCATGCCGATTTTATAGATTATTTTGAAGAATTATTCGAAGATATTGTAGCTAAGAATGCAAAAATAATCATTGTGGGTGACTTCAATATAGACTTATTAATAGAGTCTACATATAGTAATAAAATAAATAGTCTTATTAGTTCTATAGGACTAAGTCAATTAATAAATGTTCCTACGAGGGTTACAGCAGTTTCCTCAACACTCATAGATTATCTGATTACGAATGAAAAAAATATAAAATTTACTGTTTGTGATGACCAAAAAGTTGCGGATCATCATAATGTACTAGTTTCACTTAATAAAGAGGGTAAGCGAAATATAAATACACGTTATGAAACAAGAATTTGTAAAAGAAATTTCAAAAATTTTGATAACTTAAAATTTCAACTTGCGCTCATGGACAGAAAATGGGAAAATAGCTCAGTAGATGTTGAAATACTAGCAACATGTTTAAATACTACCATTACTGAGGTGCTAAACGAGTTTGCTCTATTTAAGGAATATAGAGTATTTAACAATTTTAAACTTAATGTTTGGTTCAAATGAGGTCATTGCAAAAATAATAGAAAGAGATAAATTATATAAAGAAGCAAAAATAAAAATGAAACAGAACTATGGAATATATATAAATTAAAAAGAAATGAAGGGACGACATTAATTAGACAAGAAACAAAAAAAATATTATGAAACACAAATTGATCAAAACAAATATGATGGTAAAGCAATGTGGAAAGTTTTAAAGGAATTGGTGAACGGTAAGAAAAAATATAGTAATAAAAATATCTTATTTGAAAATGCAATTTTAACATCGGAGATCCAAATAGCAAACGCATTCAATACATATTTTATAAACAGTTGAAGCGTCCCGTATACAGGCCGGTTATACATAAATTTATTTCCGCATTTATTTATTAAATTTAATATATTTCTTGACTTCCATGTAAACACCTACAAATTCAAGTATTACAGGTACAAAATAAAAACATTTGAATTCGTATTTTAGCTTTAAAATCGAGATTCTTATGAAATACTTAAATATTAAAATTCATAATATGTAAGGGAATAAGATTACATGCATTTTTAAAACCTCCTAAAACGTGCATTTTGTGTGTCGAGTCCAGCTAGGGGAGATTATTTTATCTAAACAAGTAAAGTCGGTACGAGCGATAATGATCCATAGGTAGAGAAGTTTAGAGCGAAGACACATTCTGTAAGAATGTTAAGTACTTTGTTGCGTCGACTTCGTGCACCGTGAGGCTTTACTAGCTTTCTCGTTTCCACTTTCGGTTTTTCTATATTCTTTCTTTGCCGAGGTTTTATATAAAACGTCGATTTTGGAGATCAAGTAAGTAATCATTATTATTCCAACTACCGCGTGCACTATTCACATAGTGTACTGTAATTTGGCTGGTTAAATCTGCAGGGCACCATTTTCTTAGTGCAGCTGTATACTAATCTCTAACTTCTGTTAGATATTGTAATTTAACTGGTTTAATATGCAGAGCACTATTTGAGTAAAGTTCACTTGAATTTACTGTCAATCCGCGAGCCGTAATTTGGGGATCAAGAATGATTATTATTCATACTACCGCGTGCAGAACTCTATTTACATGGTGTTGCTGTGATTTGGCTGGTTGAATCTGCAGGCCACTATTGTCTTAGTGCAGCTGTATACTAGTAGCTAACTTCGGTTAGATACTGTAATTTGACCGATTTAATCTGCAGGACACTATTTGAGTATTGTTCTTTTGGTCCGCGAGCCGTAACTAGGGTTTAAGACTACTGTTTTATTTACGCGTTTCACAGAGCACCGGATTCTGCCCACATAGTATTCTCGCTAAATAAGGTGCAGGAGGAGCACGAGATAATCTCCACAGCCGGGGGAGGGCCATTAGGCGACCTCATATCGACATACAGGTAAAATTACTTAATTATTCGAACTTATTTTATTTGCTATTTCATGAATCAGGCATAACGTAAACTCACGAGTTATTTTACAAATACTCTAAATTAAATGCCTAGGGTAAAATCCACTCTTACACGACTCTATATTTTACGTATAAAACACGGGCACTATTTGTAATATATTGAAGCGCGTAAATATAGGTTAGGCTTAATCGTATTGAAAAGAGTTAGAATAGTGACAAGTAACATGTAACATTGCTTTTGTGTGTTCTGCAATAAATTAAGTTTATCAGCTATTCCCGCATTATTTCCCATATAGCACAAGATATTCTAAGAATAATCTGATAATCTTCCCAAAAAATATTACTCGATTAATTATAAAAATTATCTTTAAATTATACTCTGAATAACTAAATAATTTATTATTATTTTTAGAATATCTTTTAATAAATAACATTAGAATAATTGAAATACATAAGAATGGAATATATTTTGAATATATTTTATGAATAATTGCAAAACTTATCTTTGGATTATTATTTTAAAATTACTTCATAAAATAATATGATAAAAATATTTCAATAAGAGAAATATAGAATATGTTTTAAATATATTTTATAAATAATTTAATAGGTTAACTTTTGACTATTTTGAAAATATAATATGTAGGTATAATGCACGATCAGTAAACTATACGGTTACCTCATGTGAGACGGGCGACGTCACTTGTAGACCCTATACACATCTGAGAGTGCGCGCAACATAAACATAATTGCAGATCAAGGACAAAGTTTAGCTACATCCAGAGCCGGCGCTACCCTTTGAATCTTTTTTTTTCATTAGTAATCTATGAACTCTTTAATATTTTAAACTATCTGGTCTTTCTCCATCAGAGATCACACTCTAGAAAAAATATCGCAGGTCGCAGATATATCTTTTTACTGAAAACCGTAAGTAGTTATAGGTGCAGCTTTTATTAATTTTCGCTGGGCAGAAAAATATCTAGTGCCAGCTCTGGTTGGGTCTACAATACACGTCATAATTCCGTTCCCCGCTCCGCGCGTTTCCTTCACCATAATGCTGCTGATTGAGGCAACCGTATAGTTTACTGATCGTGGGTATAATGTTTATGTGGTCCTTATATCCACTATTTTACTTTCATGACTTGTGTAACAAGTAGGTAAGTACCTACATACCTATTATACGTTTTTATATGTACGTTTTTTTAAATAAGATATTAAATAAGGCTGTTTCATAAATTTCCCGATGTACCCATATAGCAGGTTTAATTTATATTCATGAGTGTTCCGCATAAATTCGAAATTTTTGTTATTGTTTGAATTATTACAGGAAAGTATTATTCAAATAAAAATAAAAAAATGAAATATCACTTTTTGTAGTTACACCAACACAAGGGAACTCTTTATTCAAAAATACCGCGAAATGTTGGCAGGCGCATAAATTGTAGGTTTCCATGGTGTGCTTGACAATTTGGGGTTTGCTTGTCATATTTCACAAACTGTGTGTCTTATTTCATTGTTCATTATGTTTGCAATTATGTGCAATTAAAAAAACAATTAAAGAAGGTAAGTGAATCGATAAATTTGTTGTCTATTTAAATATACGTATCTCGGATATAGACAAATCATTTTTGTCACGCCATCAACATCAATTAACCTAACCTAACTTTATAAAGATATTTTAGCTGGTTTTAGAAGGAATATTTGTTTCCGTTATTAGGAAGAAAATAGGTATTAAACTTCACTTCTTCTTTACATGACAATCATTTTTTATATATGTCCGTTAAAGTAATATTATATGATATATAATACTGCCTGTATTATATGCAACTGAAAATAAGCGACACGTCCGATTGATCTTTGGCTAAACCTGTTACTAGGTCAGTGTCACTTTTAATGTTTACATATTTTAGGTTCGTAATTTATTCTTCGCTTACGCATTATTATTAGTTGAGAAAAAACAACAAATACAAAGAATGGCCCACTAGTTTGGACTGTCCCGTGCTGGAATCTTAAATTCAGATGTGTATATAAATTCTGTTGTTTTTAAAAATTTGCTCGTGGTTTATAAACTACCATTAGCACATGTCTATAAATCAAAGTTATACTAAAGTAATAAACAATTCTGTTTTTTTATTAACAGGTGAACAATCTGGCGAGATTGGGTGGTGGAACGTATTGTGGATGCAGAAGATTTTTGACAAAACTTGTCTTGGGGGATGTTCCAATATTATTTACTTTACATGGGCATAGAGACTGGAAAGAATCTTTGGAGATTCTATTTGATGCAATGTGATAATTGGTAAGGCTACGATTTTATATGCACATATTTTTTTGTTTTATTTAGTGTGAATGTGTGTGAGTCATTATGAAACCAAAGTTGACATATCCAGTTTCTCCATACTATACTGCTTAACTGTCTAAGGCTATAAAATGTATGGGTATATGGTATACGTTCACTTTCAGATGCAGTTTATAAAAATAATATTGAGGTCAGTTCAAAACAAATTGAAGTTTATGGCTAAGTAAAGAATAGAAAGAAAAACCAGAACCGCTAATAAGCAGTAGTCTTTGCATTCTTCAAAGAAGCTAGCAGAGACCTATATGGACTGAAGTATGTATTTATTATATCGGGCATCTCCTAACAACTGAATTTACTATTTAAGTATTGTTCTGTTATTGGAATTTTAGAAAATGTTACGAGTAAATATTGTAACAAATAAATCTTTAACCCAATTATTAGGAGTGTCTTATTTTGCTTTTACGTAATCTATATATATTCCTTAACTAAAATATTTATAAACTGCCTGAAATGTAATTATTGTATTTTTTAAAGAATAAGTTTTAAAAAAATGGAACAAATGGAACATTCTGTATAACAAATTATTCCAAAATAAAAAATTTGTAGCTACTCGTAAATAGGTCATTTCCTAGGAAGAGACATCCGATAGGGAAATCTTTATTATTTTGGCCACAACCCTTATTTCTTAGCACGTATATTTTAAAAACTATAAAATTAGGTACCCAAGTTGAACCATAACAAGACTATTACTATGAATTTTCACTCAATAATTTCAGTTGTTTGCAAAATAGTTGGATTTAAATTTAAAGATTATGCTAGTCTTCCTATTTCGTACTTTTAACAATTTTGGAAACGAAAGGAATTATTGAGTGGAAACTCAAGTAATAGTCTTGTTATGGTTCTATTTAGGTAGTCTTATAGTATTTTAAATGTACGTGCTAAGAAAAGAAGTAATGGTGAAAAATATTATATATTATTCTGAATTATTAATATAAAGATAACGTGAAAATATGTTCCAAGATTAAATATAAAAATATCCTAAGAATAATTTAATATTATGCACATATAGTTTGGCATTAGTATAAAGATAACTTGGAAATATAATCTATGATTAACCATAAAAATATATTCTCGAAATATTCTAGATTCTCCAGAGAATACTGTGTGAATTATTCCGAAATTATTCTAAAGAGACATAGTTGTACCGTTTGTTACTTCTAGGAATATTCTTAAAAGATAATAATTATTTTCGTGTTATTCTAAGAATAATGAAATATTCTCTAGGAATAATTTAAGAATAACATAAGTTTATGTTTGTGCTATCTGGGTTGGTACTCCAGTATATCACAAATAATGGCGACATTGGTAAAAAGTATTTAGGTTATTGTTAATGTTGCGTAAGAGCGATTTACGTGCATTTTTTTTTCGATGCAAGTGGCAAGATAACCTATAAAATATCACCTCGCGGTTTTTTTTTTCATTTGGAACAGTTTATTTGAAGATTACTGGACGTTGTTTGTCTTTTGGTTATTAGCATAACGGACTTAGTAGAGGAAATTATTTTACATTATTAAGTTAAATTGTCTGTCAGGACGCCTAGCAAACAGGAAGTTGCGAGAGAAATTGTGGTTGTAAATAGAAGCATTTGCCAAATAACCGGATTTAAGCAAGGACACGACTGGGAAATTTTCTCAGAACGTTTGGAGCAATATTTTGAAGCAAACGGGATTGAAGCAGAAAGAACAGCTCTGTGTTATTAACTTTGATTGACGAGGAAGTATACAGGACGCTGAAAAATTTGTGTGACCCGGAGTTGCCAAAAACCAAAACGTTTGCTGAATTGATTAAACTTTTGGAGACTCAGTATAAACTTAGGGTAAGCGTTTTTCGTAAAAGAATTTTATTTTATAATTTGAGCCAAGGCGAGGAGAACATCAGCGAGTGGTACGTTAAAGTCAAGCAGTTGGCCGCACCTTGTAAATTTGGTAATTCGTTAAATCCCATATAGCATTTTTGCATTCAGAACATGTGCTCGGAACGTACTTTATGTACCATGGAACTAAGAATGAATATTCATTTTGTATGTCATGTATATAATCTGAATGTCAGAGAGACGTACAGATGACGCCTCTCAACATCCGAATAAGATTCCCACAACATACCCATGAACCAAAATGGTACTTGATATGAACCAAAAAGGTATATTGAAATATTGTTAGATACATGAGGTATATAGGAGGAAGGTCCATGATACTAGGTCCATGTACGCTGCACGTTCACGGTATATGCGTACTACCTTCGTAGAAATTAAACCGTAGGTACCTGTTATGTAGGTACACGTGGATCATAAATCCACGATACACGCATATTGTAGGAATGACCATTATGTATCGGTAGCAGCTATAAATACTTCCCATATAGCATTTTTGCATTTAGAGCATGTGCTCGGAACGTACTTTATGTACCATGGAACTAAGAATGAATATTCATTTTGTATGTCATGTATATAATCTGAATGTCAGAGAGACGTACATATGACCGCCTCTCAACATCAGAATAAGATTCCCACAACGTACCCATGAACCAAAATGGTACCTGATATAAACCAAAAAGGTATATAGAAATATTGCTAGATACATGAGGTATATAGGAGGAAGGTCCATGCTGCATTCATAATGTACACTACACGTTCATGGTATATGCGTACTTCGTAGGAATTAAACCGTAGGTTACCTGGTATGTACACGTGGATCATAAATCCACGATGCATGCATATTGTAGGAATGACCATTATGTATCAGTGGCAGCTATAAATACTTCACTCATACCATGTATCTTTTTCAGAGTTTAATTACTACAATAATTTATTACTTACTATAATCATAGATGAGTCGCTGCTTCATTCTGAGTATGTTCAGGATAAAGCAGCGACTCATCTATGATTACAATAAATAATAAATTATTATAATAATTAAACTCTGAAGAGAATACATGGTATGAGTGAAATACTTGCATATAATAAATCCAGTATCTAATTTTAGTATTTAATTGTTAGTCAATTATTACTTATTCTAATTTTCCACATTACACATTCCTCGTGAAGAACATTATGTAAGTAAATGTGGAATGTATGCGCAGAGAATTTGTTTTTACCATTAGTTTTCAACTAAAGTCAAACATGGTTTATTGATCAAATTTTGTTTGAATAGAGCACACAAATGCTGAATTTGTTATAACAGTACTTCACAAAGGCCCAAGAATATCATATGTAAAAAAAATAGTTTTACGTTTATATAAGACCTGTTCAAAATCACTGTGGCGTTAAAAATGATTCCTACTATTATTATTATTATTCACTAGCAAAAAAAAATATCAATAGTAAAAAAAAATCAAACCAAAATAAATATCAACACCCCTTGTACGAATACTAACTGAACTGACTGCCTGCTAGCTAACAGTTGGAGGTTGGGGCAGGTTCAAATTAAAAACAAATATATAGATATTAGAGAGGGCGCCACATGATTTGAGCCAGTCAGTATTGTGTTGTTATGTGTTGCCAGTTCGCCGTAAACCATGAAATTAGCAAAAGACAAATTATTAGATTTGGCTCGTAAGTACAAGTAAATTTAGTTTCGTTAAAAACCAACAAAAAAAATATATATAACATTAAATGAACAACTCTATATAAAAAAATGTATAATATATTACTGTAAGTATGTAAAAACTCACATAAACAAAAGATAGTGACTTGAAATTCAAATATGCTCAAAAAAAAATTACTTTAAGTGTATATCACTGCCTATATAACTAGTAGCATATGACAACGAATATACCCGCGTTCGGATATTAATTAATAATAAAAAAAAAACAATATTTTGTTTTTTTTATTATTAATTAATATACGCAATACTCGGATGTTATGTTGGCTCACAAATATGTATAAAAGTGTACCTAAATTTTGGGGTAGAGTGTATATAATCGTATTTAAAAGATCATAAATTTTTACGCTGAGTATATATATTCACAATAAAGATGGAACCTAAATTATGTTGTTGAGTATGTAATGAAGCATCCTAAAGTCATACCTCATTACTAAGAAGTTTCAGTGTAGTGCCGTGTGCACATTTGCCACACGACGGCGATTCATACTCGATATACTAAATTTGCACACCACCCGACTACGACCGTCTCAAAAAGGAGGGATAGTTTCGTGTATAAAAGCCCAGCCGCGGATCGAGAAGAGCACTGATCATATCATATTCGTGAAGAATTGGTTTAACTACGATAATTTCAAGTAACAAACGTTCAAGTATCCGTTCGAGTACTAATAGTGATTTGTCTTACCTTCGAAACCGCGAAGTGTACACCGTATTGACACACAGATAAGCTATCCACCATGGGGAAAAGCAAGAAAAAAGACCCTGATAAACACAACCGGCCACCAGATAAAGAACAAGCCCACACACACACGAACACTCAGCCATCCAGTAATACACACAGCAACATACAAACGGTAAATACACCACATACACTTACAGATAATTTGTTGGCTCATAATAACACTAACCAAACTAACAGTAATATAGATTCCACCCCTACTAACAACCCTACTAATGGGAACAGCAATAACAATTCAGATTCACACGAATCAACACATTCATTCAATAATTCAGCCCCAAATTCTCCAAATAGCCCAAATCAAACTTTAAATAATAGTATACCCTCATACCCATCTTTTCTGAATATTACTTCATCTACTACAAACACATGTACTACAACTAATACCATTACCACCACAGCTATAGTTTATTCTACACCCAATGTATCACCAACCCCAATCTGCACCAATTTAATCAACTATGAAGTCATTAGGCAAACAGACGACGAGTCTGATAATGCCAGCGATATTTCACATCACACCACTGAAATTCAAATCACGCCCAAAAAAAATCCCTCAAAAAAAAGAGGAAAACTAATCAAAGTCACTTAGACGACATACTAGTCGATACTATTCAACCCACAACTTCTCATTCAACACCAATGCCCTCACCAACAGACATGAATGTATCCCCTGAATTCTCACAAATAAATAGTTCATCACAAGATATATCCTCAAATTCCAACCCTCAACCATCAACAAGTACCACTTCACAAACATTACAAAACGCACAAAATACATCTCGCCCACTACCACCACCCATACATATATATACTGAAAACACCCGAGACACAGTGTCCGCAATCAACAACCATGTCAAAAATACACCATCATATAAATATAACAACAACTCGCTAATTTGCTATGCTAAGGATCCCCAAGATCACAATAAAATTATGATTTTGCTTAATAAATATAAAGTCGAATATTATTCATACGATATTAACTCACTACGTCCTGCCAAAGTCGTAGTTAAATATATACCCACAGACACCACAACTGATGACATAAGTAGTGAACTCAATCAAAGAGGATACCCCTTTTTAAATATAGCTAGACTCATGACTCATAAAAACGGCAAAAAAATAGTAACTAACATTGTACTTCTAACAATACCCAAACAAGCCCTAGATAAATATCTAAGTATAACAAACTTATGTTACTACAGAGTCAAGGTATCTCTATATAATCAAACCGACATCCCACAGTGCCATCGCTGTCAGCATTTTGGCCATTCCTCTGTGGTCTGCAGACGCATCGAACGCTGCGTTCGATGCGGTGCATCGCACACGGATGGGATCTGCGCCGCAGACGCATGCAAATGCGCCAACTGCGGCGGGAACCACCCGGCGAACTACAGAGGGTGTCCATCCTATGCTGCGGCGAAGCAAAGATATGCCCCAAAAAAGCTTAACCCAAACACACAACCCGATCAATTACCGACCCCAGGGCAACATAACAACGCTACAAGCAGACAAACCAACAACACACAAAACCAACCACCCTCTAGCAATATCAATATTCCACCACTTTCACAAGAAGCCGCAGATTTAATTTCTACGCAAAATGTACGTGCATGGCAGCAATTCCGAGCACGTGATAAACAACAGACACAAAACACACAACGACCACAGAACACACAAAGAACGCAAACTGTACAATTTCCTAACAACCAAGACCAAGAAACTAACGAAAACCCAATACGCGACATAATAAATTGCTTAAAAAACTATAATATAAAAAGGATATGGGAAGGCCTTAAAATACTAATGAATACGCTAAAAACAATTCAAGACCCTCTTGAAAAAATATTTACTGTTTTAGAGTACGTTATGTCCATATTTTAATGGCTAACGCAAATACCAAACGTAATAACACACTCAAGCTACTAGAGTTTAATGCTAATGGGGTTATTAGGCAAAAAATAGAAATTGAACATTTATTAAATAAGCAAAATATAGATATCTGCTGTATTTGTGAAACAAATCTAAAATCACATCATAACTTTACTATTCCAGGCTATATTACATACCGATCCGACCGTACAGGACAAAAAGGAGGCGGCACTGCCGTTTTAATCAAGAAAAATATTAAACACAACCAAGTCCTATTACCGCCTTTAGTATCTATAGAAGCCTGTGCAATTAGCATATCTATACCTAACCCAACCATGATTATATCAGCCTACCGCTCTAGTTCTAACCCTCTCAATACACTCGACTTTGACACACTAAAACATATTAGTAATAGATATATACTGCTTGGTGATCTTAACGCTAAACATCCTATATGGAATCGTTTCAGTCAAATATCTAACACTTCCGGAAATAACTTAGTAACATATCTCAATAACAATTTCGACACTAAAATTATGTATCCACTGGAACCAACCCGCCCCCACCCTGCGCAATCAATTCTAGATATAGGCATTTCTAACAATATAAACCTTCGATATGATATATACACTATCCAAGAACTTAATAGCGACCATTACCCAGTTAAAGTCAAAATAAATTTAAACACTCCTATACCTGTTAATCTAAGAAAACCGAGAGAGGAAGACTATAGTTGGGACATTTTCTCAAATTACTTAAAACTTAACATTCCAAATAATCCACAGTGTGACAGTAAACTCCAGATTGACCAAGCGGTAGATATCTTTACGCAGCACATTACACATGCACTAACCCTGAGCCAGAGGATCATCCCACCTACCTCCTATCAATCACAGCTACCCCGGCAATTAGTCGACAAAATCAAGTTAAAAAACCAACTCAGGAAACAATATAATAGATTACGTTGTC
The DNA here is from genome assembly GCA_963583905.1 of Stenurella melanura. Taxonomy (NCBI): domain Eukaryota; kingdom Metazoa; phylum Arthropoda; class Insecta; order Coleoptera; family Cerambycidae; genus Stenurella; species Stenurella melanura. Next base: position 130,431,423 of record OY757309.1, on the reverse strand, counting down.
CTATCATTAAATCTCAAATAAATAAACTAAAAAAAGAACTTGATTTAGAAATAAAAACATTTAAACAACAGTCACTCACTAGACTAATTGCCTCCCATCCCCAAGATCCTTACCATGTCCCACGTATATTCAACCGCAAACCCACAACCATCCCACCCCTCACCACACCAGGTGGTATCGCTCAAACTGATACGGAAAAAGCTGAATCCTTTTCCCAGCATTTGTCCTCAATCCTAAAACCTAATCCAATCCCTGCACATATACATAATATAGTTGATCACAGAATACACATCCTATCTAGAATTCACCTACCCACTGGCACGGACGCAATATATTTTAAACCATCGCAAATAAGAGCAGCTATACTAAAAGTTCACTCTAAAAAAGCTCCTGGACTAGATAATATACCCAACTTTTGCCTCAAACACTTACCCCCATCAACTTACATGTTTTTAACTAAATTGTTTAATTCTTGCCTACGTCACACCTACTACCCCAAGGAGTGGAGAACAGCTAAGATCATAAACATACCCAAGCCAAATAAAACACCCACTAATATTGAAAACTATCGGCCTATAAGTCTACTATCCACTATAGCAAAAGTATATGACACACTCCTGTTAAACATCATTCAAGAACAACTAGAAATTGCACAGTCACAAAACAAATACCAATATGGCTTCCGTGCCAGTCACTCCACCACCCAGCAGCTATTCCGTGTTGGCGAGATAATTACCACCAACATAAATCGAGGTCAATTCACGGGGTTTGTCGCCCTTGACCTCGAAAAGGCTTTTGACAAAGTTTGGCACCCTGGTTTATTGTATAAACTCCTCGTCGCAGGCATCTCAATCCGTATCGTGAAAACGATACAATCCTATCTAACAGATCGCAAATTCAGAGTTGCAGTTAACCAGGCGTACTCTCCCATTACCCTCGCCCCCTCTGGAGTCCCTCAGGGTTCTGCATTGGGTCCAGTGCTGTTTAATGTCTATACCCACGACTTACCCGGACCAACAGACCATAGAAACACCATCTGCTTATATGCTGACGATACGGCCCTACTCACAACATCATCAAACCTGACTTTAACAACTAAGCTCCTGCAACAACAAATGGATCATACTATAAATTTTTACAATAACTGGGGACTACTGATTAACCAAAATAAAACACAATCTATAATATTTACCAGGAAACTTAAGCAATCACCTACAAAATTAAAAATTAATAACACTGATATTCCATGGAAAAACTCAGTCAAATATTTAGGTGTAATCATCGACAAAAAAGCAAATTTTATCGAACATGTCAACACTACATGTCACAAATATAGGTCAAGATTGCGAACACTGTATAACATTCTCAAAAACGCTCCCATCAACACCGCTACCACAATCTACAAAAGCTACCTACGCCCCATACTTACATACGCAGCCCCAATCTGGTATCCACTTCTTTCTCACACACAACAGAATCGTCTACAAATACTACAAAATAAAGCTTTAAGAATAGCCACTGGTCTACATCGCCCACCAAATACACAAATCCACAATCTAACCGGTACACCCACACTACAAAATTTTATTCTTAGACATCTTATTCCAAACTTCGCCAATACATTAATTAATTCACAAAATCCCACTCTAATTGACCCATTAATACCAAAATTTTACGATGCACCCACTCATCCATCCCTAAACTATATTTACACTCCCACTCCCTAACACATACTAATTTGTTTTTGAAAAAAAAAAAAATAATAATAAAAAAAAAAAAAAAAACTAAACATACCACAAAATCAAAAAAAAAATAACAAGAACAACAAAAATAAAATTATGCAACTAAATGCACACACAAAAAAAAAAAAAAAATAAATAAAGCCTAATGCGATATATAAAAAAAAAAATAGCAACAAAACATCCAAAAAAACACTCCACAATATCACATCAGTTAACTTCAACACCAAGGTGAAAAGAGCCATATCCCTATAACCCACTATATGCAAAAGAGCCAAAACGAGAACACAAACATGTACATTACCCAATTAAACACTAACACCCTAACATATTATGAGCCAACAATTATTAACAAGCAGACACATTCAGGAAATGATATAATAAGCTAAAAACAACATACTATCAACTACAAATTAAACTTAAAAACAGTCAGCCCATATGAGGGCAAGTTATCTTTACAAAATATATTCAACTACGGTAAGCGCCTACGGGCGGACACCGATATGCATCCCACACACTGGGAGCACAACTACGAAGAGAGAGAAGAGCACTGGGTACATATCCTCGTAAATTGCCACGGCGCGCTGAGCCGAAGACACTTTGCTGATTTGTGCACTAGGTGACGTGACTCTCCGGAGTGAATATATCTTGACTTAGAGAAGTCTTACGGCGCGTTGAGCCGGGGGACAGAACTTGTGCCGAATGTTATTTAGTCCAGTGACGTCCCGTCGTCCCGACGAAACCGACACGGAGCATATATAAGTTAACAGGGGAGTGACCCGGCGAGTTGAGCCGATAGCTTGCTCGGGTTGACGGTTATTAGCCCGCCGCCGTTTCCGCCGTCAAAAACCCTACTCGTCGCATCACTGCATTACACTCTCGTCGTCTCTCTCACTCATACGATTTAAATGTCACCTGATTACCAATAACCGTAAAAGATACGGACCTGAAAACCGATAACCTGTAACTATTGTATATTATGTAAACCTGCATATTTTACCTGTTGAAGATAATAAAAATTGTTAATTTTGATTGGGTTGTCTTATTAAACTAATCTGGACCCTGAACTAATCTCCGACTCCAGATACCCAGAGCAAAACACCGTTACATAATTTGGCGCCCGAGCAGATTTTAAGACATTAGTTCATTCCGGATGACCCAAAAAGTGACATTTACAAACGAGAGATAGACAAATAGAAAGAGTGTAACATTATTTAACACCCGAAACAGATTTTAAAAGGTAGATTTACTCCAGACAACCCAAAAGGATACATTTATACTAAGAGGGAGACACAAAATATTCCAAGCGATTGAAATGAGTTTGTCAGACACAGATGGAGCTTTTGGACTAGAAGTCGCAGATACCACAGTAGGATGGATATATAAATTAAAGAAAGATGGCCTGCTAGTAGAATTATCCAAGTACGGCGCAATTACAACTGAAACAGTGGAAGAACTCCGAAGTAGACTAAAAAGTTATTTACGTAGCGAGGCAGCCAAGGAAGTTGATGCCACGCCCACCCAAATAAATCCTACAATACCAGACATGTCATACATTATACCAACACCCATGGGTACGGTTTTAAGTGAAGTTCGCAAATGGAACGTTCGTTTCGACGGCAGAAAAGACGTTTTCTCATTTCTAGAACGTGTAGAAGAGCTACAGTCTGGATACAATTTTAATGATGAACAAATGCTACGAGCCCTACCCGAACTACTACAAGGGGATGCATTATTATGGTACAGAAATAATAAAACGTCCTGGAATACGTGGGATCAATTTGTCTCAAAGTTAAAAGCATTTTACGCACCCTCAGATTACCATTTAAAGTTGGAAGACGAAGCAAGGCTCCGTGTACAAAAAGACAACGAAAATATAAAAGATTATGTAGTAGCAATCCAAACTCTACTGCGGAGGCTTAAAAATATCACTCCAGAACAGAAGTTATACCGAATATACTCAAATTTAAAACCAGAATACCGAAAATATATCAAACGAACCGATTTCCAGACACTCGATCAATTAATAACCCTAGCTAATGAACACGAAACTGTTTGCAAAGAAGAAAAGGCAGCTAAACAAAGCTTACAAACAGGCACACCAAGATTAGGTTTAAATTACACACCAGACAGATATTATCAAGCACCGAATTATAGAAATAATTATGGAAACAACACACAAAACTACAATAGGCCGGCCACCCAGAATTATTCTAGATCACCAGATCAGGTGCAGAGACAAACCGCCGCCGAATACACCAGAACACAAAACAATTCTAGGAATAACACAAACAAATTCCAGGAACAGCGTAGTTAATAACTACAATAGAAATACAAACTGTTGGCGTTGTGGAAGCCCTGGTCACACCCGAGATAACTGTACAAACACACCCAAAATATTTTGCTCCCGCTGCGGACAACTAGGCATATTTTCCCGTGATTGCAGCTGCAAAAATGAGGCCTCGGGAAACGGCAATATGGCTGCCCTGCCTCGCGAACAGTCCAGCCAGTAAACAACTTCCCCGCGGCCACCGTCCAAACTCCAGTTTTCAATGTCAACGACCGACTGAAACTTTCAATACAAATCGGAACCGAACACTTTACATCGCTACTCGACACAGGCTCAACCCGCTCTTACATAGGGGACGCTGTATACACGAAGTGCAAAGCAAACTTACTAGAAATAAATTGTACCGGACATAATATTAAACTGGCGGATGGAACTGAAACACAAGTAAACAGAGAATTCAAATTAAATTACTACACAACAGGACTTCAATTAACCGATAATTTCTTTTACTTGCCAAATTTAACTTATGATATTATTTTGGGGATGGACTTTCTAAGGAACCATCACGTTACCATTGATTTTAAATTACTAATAGGGCAAATTATGGAAAATATGATAGATTTTAATCAGAAAATGGAAGGAACAATACCGCTCTCTCTAATTCAGCCCTCAGATAACGAAAAACAGATCCTGTCAAATTTTTTACCAGTCGAACTTCCGAAATTTGAGACAATTCAAGGTGTTACCCCACTAACACAACACAAAATTAGACTCCTGGACGACACGCCGATTAAACAGAGATACCGCCCATTAAACCCAGCCATGCAAAAAATTGTTAATACCGAGTTAGACAAAATGTTGGAAGGTGTAGTAGAACCGTCTAAAAGCCCGTGGAATTCCCCAATTGTCATGGTAAAGAAAAAGGACAATAAATATAGATTTTGCATAGACTTCCGGAAAGTAAATGAAGTTTCGATGAAAGATGCTTACCCATTACCTCTTATAAACGCCATTTTAGACAAATTACGAGAAGCCCGGTTCATATCTACTTTAGATTTACGCTCCAGCTATTGGCAAATATCTTTGACAAATGAGAGTAAGCCAATAACCGCATTTACGGTACCCGGAAGAGGGTTATTTCAATTTAAAGTTTTACCTTTTGGCCTCCATTCAGCCCCTAGCACATTTCAAAGACTCCGGGACCAGATTATAACCCCTGATCTGACATATGCATTTGCGTACCTGGACGACATCGTCGTAGTAAGCAAGACATTTAACGAACATTTACAACACTTACAAGAAATATTTCAGCGTTTAAAAGATGCAAACCTACAACTAAATCCAGATAAATGTACTTTCTGCAGAAAAGAACTAAGATATTTAGGACACCTGGTAAGTGAAGATGGCATTAAGACAGACCCCGAAAAAGTAAGTGCCATTGTGGCAATCCAGCCTCCAAAGAATGTCAAAGAATTACGACGTTTTCTCGGCATGACTTCCTGGTATAGGAGATTTATAAAGTCAGATTCGGACACTGCCGCACCCTTAAACAAATTACTGAGGAAACATATCCACTGGAAATGGACATCAGTTGAAGAAGAGGCTTTCACAAAACTCAAAATTGCACTAACAACGGCTCCTGTACTCAGCTGCCCCGATTTTACGAAAACTTTTTATCTCCAGACAGACGCATCTATACAAGGACTTGGTTCAGCACTGCTACAAAAAATTGACAATCAGGACCGTATTATAGCCTATGCAAGTCGCTCCTTGTCAGACGTAGAAAAAAAGATGTCAGCCGTGGAATTAGAATGCTCCGCCATACTCTTCGCAATCCGGAAACACTTTAGTTACTTACAGGGATATCATTTTGTTGTTGTAACAGATCACCAGAGTGTAAAATGGTTATATTCCACAAATCCCACCAATGGACGACTGGCTCGATAGGTAATGGAATTACAACAGTACGATTTCGAAATAAAATACAGAAAAGGAGTATTAAATAAAGTGGCAGACGCACTTTCCCGCCAGCCAGTTATCACCGAAGAAGGAAATATCACAGAGGAAGGTATTTTCGCTATTGAAAATACGCACTTTCCCGCCAGCCAGTTATCACCGAAGAAGGAAATATCACAGAGGAAGGTATTTTCGCTATTGAAAATTCAGAAAACTGTGCTTGGTACAAAGAGACCATTAAACTAGTACAAGATAAACCCGAAAGAAAACCGGAATACTGCATTATCGACGGAAAACTGTACCGCCATATATGGAGCAGTAACAATTTTACAGACCCCGAATTTTCCAACCCATGGAAACTTTGTATCCCGCAACCGCAACGAAAACAAATCCTGAAGGAAAATCACAATGCACCATGCGCAGGACACCTAGGTATAACAAAAACTATAACCCGAATTGCCGATAAATACTACTGGCCTAGGATGTACAGAGATATTGCAAATTACGTAAGACGCTGCCCGAACTGTCAAAAATATAAATCATCTCAACAACAGACCGCAAGAAAAATGCAATTCCCTAAAATAAACGGATGTTGGGATACTGTCAGCATCGACATTGTCGGACCACTTCCTAGGTCTAGCAAAGGCAACCATAATCTCATCGTGTTACAAGATAGATTCACTAAATGGATAGAATGTCACCCTGTAAGAAAAGCAACAGCAGACACCGTTTGCAAAGCATTAAAGGAAAAAATTATCGCCAGATTTGGATGTCCAAATTACATTATCACCGATAACGGGAAACAGTTTACCAGCAACGAATTCACTTCGCTGTTATCTGAATATGGTATTACACACCGTACAACGACGCCGTATTCACCCAATGTAATCCAGTAGAGAGGACAAACAAAGTAATAAAGACGATGATTGCCCAATATACCGAAAACGACCACCGAAAATGGGACCAATTTTTACCAGAATTTACGTTAGCCATAAATTCGTCCAGACATGAATCCACGGGATTTACACCGGCAATGCTTAATTTCGGTAGAAAGTTAACACTACCTAGCTCTCTCAACAAAGGAAACCAGAATAATAACCCAACAAATCCAGATACCCCGAAAAAACATATTGAAAAGTTGCAGAAAATGGCCGATATATTTGAACTTGTACGAGTAAACCTAGCCAGAGCATACCAAACACAGAGTCACCACTACAACCTGCGTCGCAGAGAATGGACCCCCATGTGGGAGACAGGGTCATGAAAAGGGAACACCCTTTGTCCTCAGCAATCCGAAATTTTAATGCAAAACTGGCACCTAAATTCTCAGGACCATATATCGTGGTGCAGACTATATCACCAGTTATCGTCGAAATTAGATCCACCACCGGTCGCAGGAAGCTGCGCGTACACGTAAAAGATTTGAAACCGGCGCATGTCTAAAACATATAAATTAACATGCACTCGCAGCAAATATTCAGTCGACCAGAATCATCAGACCAAGATGTGGCCACGAACTCCAAGTTTACCACCCTGGTACCCTGAGTCAGACGACCCGACGCCGTCTCCTCCACCACGCCCGATGTCACCGCCCGGACCAGGTTTGGAAAACCTGTACTTATGTAGTAGGTAAGGAGCCACTTGGGACTGGGAAAATTTTGAAGACCGTGGGAACTTTTGTCGGCATATCTCAAAGGCGGCGTCCTTTGTCGGCTTACATCAAGGGATTTACCGCCGGCGCTTGCGGGGCCATTGACCTTCGCGGTCATTAACCTTCGCGGTCATTAACCTTCGCTCAATCTAGACAACAGCGCGTTTGGAATTAATATATGCTAATATATAATATATATATATTAATTAAAGCCCTGCTGACGCTCCCTAACCCAATGCATGATACTACGATACTGACACCCCAATGCATCGCTGTAGGCCCGGGCCGGTGCAAGAATGTTACGTGTAACTCAAATCCAAAATATAAGCAGCATTTGCGGCTTCTTTTATTCTTATTTTTAAATAGGTGTTCGTTTGTAAGTGCGTGGCTCTCGAGGCGGCTCTCTTTGTGATGTAATTCTTAAGGGATGCCGCTTTGAATGTTATATTTTGCGCACAACTTTACTTTAATTGAGACGACAATATGCAGCGTTATTCAACGGAGACGTTTGCCAGGTACCCACACCCAGGTATTGCAAACTAAAGAAATTTAGCGCCTCTGCCTCGGTTGCGTTCGGGATATGAACGAGTGCCCAACAGTTACGTAATGTTATTAAAAAAGAGTGCTCTCGAAGGGTGGAGGCCAGTGGAGGGATGAATTGCTAACGCGGCCGTCCTGTGGCTGTGATCTGAGCGTCCTATTCTTATCTAGGTATCTGAAATGGTAAGAAATAAGGAAACAAAATTTCAAATAAATTATGGCTAATTGTTTGTCCTTATGCATTGCCTACATATATTTAGTCAGTTATAAGTGACTGAGATCTGAGTGGAAATAAAAACACCACTCACAAAAATTAGGGCAGACGCCCAGATACCAGCCCTACTGTCACCCCTACCCCCGACGCCAAAAGCCTCCCCAGCCAGGGAAACGCCAGAATACCATCGTCGCCGCCGAGGTTAGACATGCCGTCCCTGCTGCCGTCCCCGAGGTGTCCCTCAACCTCCAGACCTGAGCCGCCCCCCTCACCGCCAGTCAAATATGTGCCATCCCCGATACCGTCCCCTGGGCTACAAACGATGTCTCCGCTGTCCAGGTCAATGGAAGTGAAGTTCAGGGAGTTATTTGGTGAAAGCCCCAGCCCCCCAAAGCCGCCGACCCCAGGTAGGTCAATTCCCTGCCTTCGGGCCTTGTTTCAGATAGACGACACAAAGCCGCCTCCTGCAGTATCAAAACGGAGACGAAAGTTCAGGCACCGCAGCAGCGATGGAACGACCACCCGAATCCCGGGAATCACCGCCCTGTCCATCATCAAGCCCTGTGCGTCAACACCCCTGCCGCAGACGTCCACTAACGCAACCCCAGGAGTGCGCGGGAACGTCTAAGTGCGCGGCAAACGAGTGCGCGGAAAACTTTATGAGGCCGAATTTGTTATTTTATTTTCCGATATGTAAATTTTGTTAATTTTGCTTTGGAATCCATGTGTTTTATCTTTTATACCAATGTTTTCTTACGGTTTATTTCGATTTATGCCATACCTAGTTAAGTTATTTTTTGCATAGTACATTTTATGTTCCCTGTTATCTCTACCGTTGTGTTACAGATAGATTCCTGTTGACAACACTTCAAATTTTATATTCACATGTTTATACAGGGTGTCTACGAAAATTTAACCATGCTTTCTTTAGTTGGATAAAAATATGTAATAGGTTAGGATTTATTTTAAAATGTTTAAAAATTGTATGTTCACATGTTTATACAGGGTGTTTACGAAATTTTTACCATGCTTTCGTTAGATGGATAAAAGTATGTAATAGGCTAGAGTTTGTTTTGAAATGTTCCTGATGTCAATTTTTTCACCCGAAGAACGAGGGGAGTGTAATGAAGCATCCTAAAGTCATACCTCATTACTAAGAAGTTTCAGTGTAGTGCCGTGTGCACATTTGCCACACGACGGCGATTCATACTCGATATACTAAATTTGCACACCACCCGACTACGACCGTCTCAAAAAGGACACTGCACTGCATTACACTCTCGTCGTCTCTCTCACTCATACGATTTAAATGTCACCTGATTACCAATAACCGTAAAAGATACGGACCTGAAAACCGATAACCTGTAACTATTGTATATTATGTAAACCTGCATATTTTACCTGTTGAAGAAAATAAAAATTGTTAATTTTGATTGGGTTGTCTTATTAAACTAATCTGGACCCTGAACTAATCTCCGACTCCAGCTACCCAGAGCAAAACACCGTTACACTTTATCTAGAAGACCATGCAAGGACGACCGCAAGCACTGCTGCCATGTGGAGAAACAGCAGGGCACGGAAGTAGTCAACACTATTAAAATAGACGTTCCGGATGATTGGACAACTAAAGCCCTAAGACAAGAACTGAAAGATGCAGAGATCGGGGCTATATTGAAAGCAAAGGCAAAAGGAATTCGAACAGAGTGGAAGGATGTTTCGGACAAAGCAGTTGGATTGTGGGCACAGTGGGACTCACTTAGAGTTATGAATGGGCTGTTAAAAAGAGCATGGGAGAGCCCGGATGGGAAGCAAGTTGTTATGCGTCTAGTGATTCCCAGGTGTCGAGTACCGAAAGTACTTCAGGAAGTGCATAATGGAGCATCTGGTGGACACTTCGGCGTTAACAAGACCCTGAATAAAGTACGTGAACGATTTTACTGGGTAAATAGTCGTCAAGATGTTGAAGCTTGGTGTCGTAATTGTAAAATTTGTGCAGACAGTAAGGGACCACAAACTAGAAGTAGGGGTGCAATGAAGCAATATAACGTCGGGGCTCCTTTTGAGAGTATTGTGATCGATATAGCCGGAACATTCCCAGTAACCAAGTACATACTGGTTGCCATGGACTATTTTAGTAAATGGCCGGAAGCCCATGCAATTCCGAACCAGGAAGCGGTTACTGTCGCCAAAGTCTTGGTAGATAACTTGATGACGGTTTGGTGTACCCCTGGAGCTGCATTCAGATCAAGGGAGAAATTTTGAGTCAGGGGTATTTCAGCAAATCTGCAAGTTATTGGAAACACAAAACAAGGACGACAGCCCTTCACCCGCAATCAGATGGAATGGTGGAGCGACATAACAAGACTATGAAAGAACATCTCTCTAAAGTCGTTCATAAAAATCAACGTGACTGGGATCTCCACATATCGTTTTTCCTCATGGCATATAGACCTCCTATCCACGAGACTACAAAACAGACTCCGGCTTGTGTAGTATTTGGACATGAGATCAGACTGCCGTGTGATTTGATGTTTGGAACACCAGGTGGAGAACGGCTTCCTGTGAACAGCTATGTAGATGAAGTGAGTGAACGGCTAAGGAATGTCCATGAATTAGTTAGAGACCAAATCACTATAGCCAGTGACAGAATGAAGGCTCGATATGACCGTAAGGGTAGTTCAGAAGGGTTCAGGCAGGAGACCTGATTTGGCTGTACAACCCACAGTGGAAGAAAGGAAGGTCACCGAAACTTCAACCACCTTGGGATGGACCGTATACTGTTATTACCCGATGATTCTGAGTTGCCTGATCGGGACGATCAGGCTTAAGGAGGGGACAGTGTTATGAATTACACCCCCTTGGAACTGGAAATTGATACGCCTATGCCTAAAAGTGAGTAACTGGACACTTGTAGAAAGAAATGGACTTTTTCTAGAGTATGGTGAGAAGATTCTCGATTGTTTCTGGATGGATCTAGAGAGGCAATTTCGGAGTATATAAGGCGCGATTACCAGCGTAGAGGAAGAAGTTTACTAAAGTGAAGTTTATTAAAGTGAAATTAATAGCGAAAAAGTGAGGTTAAATATATAGTAAACAAAGTGTAAAGGTTATTTTGAAGTATTGTATAGTCAGTAAATTATTAAATAAAGTGTTAGTGGTTTCTCTTGTTGAAATTATTTTAGAACCCACGGATTCATAAGGGTGTTTCCTAAAAGGTGGAAAACACGCAACAATACTTAATAATACCTTAAGTTATTTGTCTAATAAACCAAAACTTTGTTAACAGGGTGCATGAATAAATATATTTTAAGACGATTGGTAAAAATTTTGTGAATACCGAAAACGTCTGAATGTTAAAGTTGATGTCTATACCCATACCAATTTAAATAATTTTTAAAGCAAAAATAACTGCCAGCTTAATCGACGGTGAAAAATCACAAATTAATATATGTACAGAAATTTAAAAGTTGCGGGAGGGGGGCCGCCGGCAGAAACTACTTGCACTCCAGTTTTAGTTGGCACCCCCTGGAATATGATTTAAGATGCCTCTGGGACAATTTTTGTAAAAACCGAAAATGTTTGTATGTGTGTGAATGTTAAAGCCCATACCCATGTCATTTTTAACATTTTTTAACACGAAAACTTACGTCACCTTAAGTTATTTGTGGCACTCCGCGTGTGAACGTTAAAGTCGCTGTCTATATCCACACCACATTTTAACACTTTTTAAACACGTGAAACTTGTAGAATCTCCACTTAAGTTCTTTGTGGCACTATATATTTCCAAATTTTCTTTTTTTTGAAAGTTGTCCTTTTTCCTCAAGATTACGTAGTCGTTCTCGTTCTGCAAGTCGGAAGGCTTTCTTGGCTTTTTAGATTTCCCTATTACCGAAAACGCACTCCTCAAAACATTCCTTGTTTCTATATCCTGTAAAGGATTGTAGCTTGGAAAGTCATCCTTATCCCAGGATTCACAACATGCATCGTTTGAACACATATTTTACCACACTTCTTAAAAAACTTACTGAGCACCAAATACTTCACTACGTTTCTTGAAAAGCTTGTTGAATACTGAATACTATTTTATTTGCTCATGACTGTGTGCTTTTATATTGAGAAACGGGGGTCTTAATCGATGTTTTAATTACCTAAAAAATTCCAGTCAGAATTCCACATGCATGCCTGTTGAAAATCACGTAGACCAAAACGTGTTTTTTAATTGCTCAAAAATTCCAGCCAAGTTGTTACACATGTTGAAAGGCACGTAGATCTAATTAACGTTAATGACCGGAGCCACCCACCAGATAAGATAATTATCCCGCGGCGATTAAAATTTCCAAAACCGCGGAAAAAACAACTTTCTCTTTTCATGGTCAACAAGGTAATTAAAAAGTCATTAGTAGGGTGCCCACACTTCTACTTACAGTTGCACTAAGACAATAGTGCCCTGCAGATTCAACCAGCCAAATCACAGTAACACTGTGTGAATAGAGTTCTGCACGGGTAGTATGAATATGAATGATCCCCGATCGCGTATTGGCATTGTTTACTGTGGCACAACGGACCTGAAGGTTGCACCACGGTAAGTAACGTCCGAAATAAACGCGCTTTAACAATATACAAATCATACTGCAGTTCAAAACAGGAACGTGTTGTAGTGCGGTAGGGATTGCCAAGGCGCGCAGGGGAGTCTCCTGTTGCACTCTTTACTAGGCTGCAACATACATCTGCTTAAAAACACTGCTTACATGACTTTCACCTGAAACTTATTGGCTAGTTATAATAATATACACACTACGTACTGGTATGTTATTAATACTTTTATTAATTCTATTCACAATATACTTAAAAGGATGTCATATATTTTTTTAATGTCCACCTCAGTGAGACTTAGCATTCGGTCTATTAAGTTGGTTATTAACCTTTTCTTCCCCGTTGTTGATATTTGTACTATCCTTTTCTGAGTCGGTATTAATATCTGGAAGTGTGGTGGAAGGCTCCAATATATTGACGTTATCTTCACTTCCAGCAGTGAGCATATCGTTATAGAAGTCTGTCGGTATATCTTCCACCAAGGCTAGTTGTGCTAATTCCTTTCTATCTTCGGAATTTAACCGTTTAGAGTTACTGAATATCACGCAAAATCTGTTCTATATAACACTAAGATGCTTGCAGAATCTACCGCCTTGCTCATAAATACAGTCGCACAGAGCAATATCGACGTAAGCCGTATACCAAAGATGGTCATCATTTTGAGAACTTTAGAACCACATCTTTAAAGATACGAATAGTCGCTTCCACATAATTGTTCGTGTTGTTTCCTCTTGTTAATAAGGTACTTCTATATGATACAGACCATTCCTCTCTTCGTGTCCAGTAATTATTTTCTATGTTTTTAAATTTGGATATTCTTTAATTTTTTCATCATTTGAAAATTTCTCGTAGCTATCCAATATTTCTTTAACTGAAGATGCATAAAGAATATTTCTAAATTTATTCATTACATACTTCCGATCATCTTTTAAAATGCCATTATTATTATCCCACAGCCACCTCCACATCGCTTGGCATACGTGAAAAATGCAAGGAACGTAATAGTTTAAACGCTGCCGTATAATTTTCTTCTGATTGTTCTGTGTGAAGGATACAAGCCAAAGGTATAGCATCTATTTTGGTTGATGCAAAAAAAATGTCACGCAGGTGTTACTTTGGTCGCACGAACTACTTGAGTCTACGAAAACTAGTTTATTTGAAAACTGACGGTTATGGGCCCTCATCATAATTGGCGTTAAAACAATAATAATCATTGGGCTTTCATGGATATTCACTTTAGTGCCACTTTCCGCGTACAGGCGTTGTTTCTTTTTCAAAATGGTCAACATATCTGAATAATCGCGCCCTCCAAAATTTGCATTCCTAAAAAATTTACTTTTGAAAATTATTTTGTATGTATATTACTACTACATACCGCCATTTGTTATATAGATGTTTTACTTGTCGTTCTGTAGGATTAATTTGGGCATTAGCTAGAATCGTAGAAATTTTAAGTTCCTCATGTTCATTTTCTAGGCTAATTTCATGAAATACCCGCGCTGCCGAGGGTGTCATACCATCGTCAAAGTACTTTAAAAAGATATTCTCGGCATTTGATGATATTCTTAGGTAACTATAAGCTTCAGTCACATTAACGTTGTGTGAATGTTTAAAAACAACTTAAAAGGAAACATATATAAATTGGTTCACAGGTAGATAGCAAAGGTAGCAGATTGGGCTAAATCTAGTATACACTTATGATTATTATCGATTAAGTCACTTTAAAATAAGTTATTGGTAATGTACACAACTCAATGATACAAATAAGTGAATCAGTTCCTGTAATTTCGAAAATTTAAATGGTTGTATATGATTGCACATTATGTATACCGTTTATTAGATATAATTATAAGTTGAATGAAAATATAGATTTGTGTCACAATACGTAATGTAAATATAAATTCATACCTTAATGAGCACATTCAGTCCCTTTCTCAAAAATTCGTCATTACTGAGGGTGTCGCGGTTCACTTTTTTAATAATGATACTGATGGTCGCATTACAGTCTTTGCCACGCTGTCTTGTATCGTGACGTTTTCTAGTCTTAACTTTATTAAAATTATTATGATGGCATTTAAAGACTTTTCTGTATAGATATTTTTTTGCATTAGGATAGGTATACCTAACGATCTAGTTGGTACGCGTTCCTTCACCATACTTTTCTATCCAATTATTGCACCATTCACTGTAATCTTTGGAAATCTCACCTTTCAAATCATTACACTTTGCCTTGATTGTAGCCGTAAAAATATTTGCATTCTCGAACAAATAATTACATACCTCTCCTTCACCACATAAAGTTTTTAAACACGACGACATATCATTTTTGTTCATGATTGCTTAATGCATCTACACTTAGAGTATTTTATAAAAAAATTTGAGGTTATTTATTCAGCCGCGCTGCTCGCCTGCTAGCTGTCATATGGACGATGATTTTACATAATTTGCCGCGTTTGCCCTTTACAAGCTCGGCCGTTGTGAAGCAGTAATTGTTGTCGTAGACGAGGGCCGCGTCCGCTTTGGCAATCCTTACTTCACTACAACACGTTACTATGTTGAACTGCGGTAAGATATATTTAAGACAAAGTAGCGTTTATTTTACACATTGCTTACCGCGGTGCAACCTTCAGGTCCGTTATGCCGTAGTAAACAATGCCAATACGCTCCCCGATTCCCAAGTTACGGTTCGTGGATTGACAGTAAATTCAAGTGAACTTTACTCAAATAGTGCTCTGCATATTAAACTGGTCAAATTGCAGTATCTAACCAAAGTTAGAAACTAGTATACAACTGCACTAAGAAAATAGTGCCCTGCAGATTTAACCAGCCAAATTACAGTAACACTATGTGGATAGAGTTCTGCACGCTGTGGTCTGAATAATAATGCCCCTTGATACTCAAAATCGACGTGTTTTATATGAAATCTCGACAAAGAAAGAATATAGAAAACCTGAAAGTGGAAATGAGAAAGCTAGTACAGACACCCGGTGCATGTAGTCGACGCAACAAAGTACTTAACATTCTTCCAGAACATATCTTCGGCCTAAAGTTCTCTACCTATGGATCATTGTCGCTCATACCGACTTTACTTGTTTAGATAAATAATCTCCCCTAGCTGGACTCGACACAGAAAATGCACATTTTAGGAGGTTTTAAAAATGCATGTAATATTATTCCTTTATATGTTATGAATTTTAATATTTCCGTATTTAATAAAAATCTCGATTTTAAAGCTAGAATACGAAACCAAATATTTTTATTTTGCACCGGTAATGTTTAATTTTGTAGATGCTTACATTGAAGTCACGAAATATGTTAAATTTAATAAATAAATGTGGAAATAAATTTAAAAGTAACCGGCCTATATACAAGGTGCTTCAAAAGATTAAAAAAGTTTTTGCAAACACAAATTTCGTTCAGTGATTCTGATATTATTCAGAAAAAAACCGTAAGTGATTTTGAACGTCTATTAGTACAGATAGATGCGCTCATGTCTGTAGTAAATAGATATAAATAATCAGATCAATATCGGAAATAGTTAATTTTTCAGCAAGAGGCAAACGTTTAAAAACATGAATTCTTGGAATAACAATCCGCCATCTTTTTTTCTTTGGAGTAGTTGCGCCAACAAAAGTCCAACAAGCCGTTTCTGATGCCCCTAAATACTCCCTTTCTGAATTCGTTTCTAAAAATTATTTACTTTGTTGGAATGGGTTATTTCAATTTAAAGCTTCGGACCCCTTACTATAATATTTACTCTATCTTTTGTAAATGACTGTATTTTTAACAAACTTCATATACATTTTGGCCTGCCTTAT
Organism: Stenurella melanura; assembly: GCA_963583905.1. Classification (NCBI taxonomy): domain Eukaryota; kingdom Metazoa; phylum Arthropoda; class Insecta; order Coleoptera; family Cerambycidae; genus Stenurella; species Stenurella melanura. The sequence goes on along the minus strand of OY757309.1, from coordinate 130,414,622 downwards.
CCACTTCATTGTGGCAACCAAAGGTAAATAAACTATTATTAATGGTGGAGTCGTGGCCAGACTAAAACACAACTGACTGAAAATTACATTTACTCTACACATCCAATTCTAGAACCATCATTAATTTTATTTTGAATAGTTCGAAACGTAACTTATAAAACAAACTGTTGCTTTTGAAACAAGCAAAAGTTGTACTTTTTGTCACTAGATGGGAAATATCTATGACATCTATATTTCATTGACTGTCAATAAGGTAATGGATCATTGTCATTCATGTGTTTTAATCATGACAAATGTAAGCAGATGGTATAAATTAAAATTCAAGGCAAGTTCTTTTCCAGGCAGTTTATTTCAAAATTGCTTAATATTATAAAGTCTATGTTCGCAGTAATTAATTCATCCGTAATAAATTACAACAACCGATTGGCAAAAATTCATCCGTTAGAACATCACAATAATTGCCCTCATAAATTAAAAATCAATTCACATAATAAATCAAATCAATGTTCTAACTGACTTATAAAGCTACAGTATATAAAAATGGAATTTTAATTTCTAATGGCAGTAAAACATACACTAATAATTTCTGCCCTTTTTTATATATTATAATATATAAAATAAAATATGTATCACCTTATGTTAACCTATAGTAATACTGACACCAGGAAATTAAAATAAGCACTGCTGTTTAAAATAATTTCACACAATTATTGATATTCAGGTTGTACCTATCAGAAGTTCATCACAGTCCACTGTCTGTTAAACAGATTTCAGTTGCCAAATATACTGGATCCAATTTCCCGTGTCAGCAGTTTTTAGTAGTCAGATCTCTATTTCACTGAAAAATAAATTAAATGTATACTATTATCGGCATTTCAGTTTTGTCTTCTTCTTTTACCAGGATCTTTAGAATGCCAATAAAATAACTCACCTAAATTTCCAGTCCCTTTGATATAGATTTAGAGGTCCCGCGACCTTCTTTTGGACTTTTATTGCATGCAGTTTCTTGGAAATGATTTTGTAGGGATAATTTTTATGTTTTTTATGTCATCACGAGGGGCCAGATGGAGTAAAAGTGCAAAAGAAGGTTGCATGACCTCTAAATCTATATGAAAATTTAGGCGAGATATTATGGCAATCGGAGGAATTTTTTTTGGGTCACCCTAATATAGGTAGGTACAAGTTGTTCCTTAACGACGTGCTAATATTTCAGGGTGTGATTCCTTAAGTCATTTTAGGAAGAAAAGTTCATATGAACATATGTCCGCAGCAGCTTAAATTTTTTGCGACAGGGTGTTGAATTTCTTTTTTTTAATCGTTATTTTCTAATACCTCAGAAAATACTTTAGAAGTTATTTTCATTTTAGTATCTGTTAATAGGATATAACTCACATATTTTGGTTAGAAAAGTTATTTTGTAGCTCCGTCAATGGCCCTGTAAACACGTCCACTGACATTTTTTACCAATAAAGTGGTACCCCACTGACATTTTTCCATGTGGATATTTTTTCTGATTAGCCTGGTCAATTCTACATGAAAAAGGTCTGCAACGTTTTTCTCGTCAGACGTGCAGTTCTTGATTAAAGCTAAATTGAAACTAATTAGTTAAAAAAAAAAAATTAATTACATTTCTTTTTAATTGTTATTTTTATAATATCTCGAACTGTGCTCTGACGAGACACAAGAGACCGTTTTCATGTAGAATTGACCAGGCGAATCAGAAAAAATATCCACGTGGAGAAATGTCAGTGGCCTGCCACTTTTTTGGTAAAAAATATCAAAGGACATGTTTACGGGGTCGCCACTGCCAGCGAAATAACTTTTATACCTAAAATATGTGATTTTATATCCTGTTAACACATACCAAAATAGAAAATAATATTTAAAGTAATTTCTGAGACATTAAAAAACAGGATTAAGAAAAAAAATTCAACACCCTGTAGCAAGAAAATTAAGTTGTTGCGGACATATGTTCATATGATCCTCCTTCATAAAATTACGTAAGGAATCACACCCTGAAATATTAACATGTCGTTAAGGAACAACCTGTATATACAGGGTGTTTCAGGTATGCGGTCATTAATTTCTAGGGGTGATTCTACATAAAAAAAAATATGAAAAAAAGTTCACATAAACATGGGTCTGGTCATCAATCTGGAACTTATTTCTTGTGATTGGCTTTATGGTAGCAATGATGTTAACGCAATATATAAAAACATGGTAGATCAGTGTAAAATAGTATTAAATAACGTAGTGCCAATGGAAATATGTAAAATCAATCAGGTGCCATGGTATGATATTGAAATAAAGAATAAAGCTCGTGACAGAGATGTAGCATATTCAAATTTTATAAAAGGTAATGCTGAAAATAAGGATAGGTGTTGGACTATATATAAAAACAAAAGGAATCAGTTTGTCAACTTACTTAAAATAAAAAAATCGGTAAAGTTATTTACACAGAACTTCCCTCGTTATTTGTGCATGGCGGTCACTCTAAAAATTATTAATTACGAAATGACATTGAGAATACAGATCGGAATATAGTTATTGCTATTATTACAAAAAAACCTGATAACTTTTGGTAAAAAAAATATACAGAGTGCTCATCCAACAGCAAAAGTTCAATACTAAATAACAGGTGCCAAATATGGAAGGCTTGCGCAAATACCTTTACAAATGTCCGCCATGACTGAATTATTTCTTGGGATGCCATTATTCAATAAAGTATATAATAGGTGCATATGCCAAATATTATTGCCATCTGTCACATTTTCAATTCCACATTCGCGTAATGGAGTGGAAGTATAGTGGTGGTTAAAAAATATAAAAAATTTTCAAATTTTTTTTTTTTGAATAGGTTTAGAATGTCCCGAAACGCGAAAATTTGAAATTTGAGCAAAAAAAATTTTTCGCTCTATTTCAGTGTTAAATTTTTTTCCAAAATGGTGAAAGGATGTGGCAATTTTTTTTTCCGAAATAAGTTTTAAATGTCATGAAACGTGGAAATTTTAAATTTGAAAAAAAAAAAAATTGTCTATTCTATAATAGTGATAAATAGATTACCTAAACATGTTTTCAATTTTTTTTTTTAATTTTTCAAAAACATTTTTAAATTTGTTTGAATAATTTTGGACTGCCATGGAAATGTGGAAATTTTAAATCTGAACAAAGAAAAAAAATTTCCATCTATTTTAGTGGTAAAATTTTTTTCGAAATTTTTTAAAAATTTTCAATTTTTTTTTAAATAGATTTAGAACGCTATCAAACGTGGAAATTTAAAATTTTAAGAAAAAAATTCCATCTATTTTAGTGGTAAAATTTTTTTCAAAAATGTTGATAAAAAATTTTCAACATTTTTTTCTTTTAAATAGGTTTAAAATGCCATGAAACGTGAAAATTTTAAATTTGAACAAAGAAAAAAATTTTTTTAGTGGTAAACATTTTTTCAAGAAGTTTCCGTCTATTCTGTAATAGCGGTAAAAGAAGTTTAAGATTTAAAAATTACATATTTTTTTAAATAGGTTTAGAATGTCATGAAACGTGAAACTTTTAAATTTGAGTAAAAAAAGTTTCCATCTATTCTAGTGTTAATTTTTTTTCCAAACTGGTAACAGAATGTTGCAAATTTTTTTTTTCCGAAATTGGTTTGGAATTTCATGAAACGTGGACATTTTAAATTTGAGCAAACCAAATTTTTCGTCTATTCTATAGTAGTGACAAATAGATTAAAAATGTTTTCAAATTTTTTTAAAAATGTTTCAAAAACATTTTTAAATTTGTTTGAATACTTTGAGAATGCCATGGAAACGTGGATAGTTTAAATCTGAACAAAGAAAAAAAATTCTATCGTAGTGGTAAAATTTTTTAAAAATAGTAAACAAAATTTCAAATTTTTCTTTTAAATAGATTTAGAACGCTATGAAACGTGGAAATTTTAAATTTGAAGAAATAAAAAAAAATCCATCGATTTTAGTACCTAGTAAAAAAAAAAATCAAAATTGTTGGTAAAAAAAAAATTCAAAAAATTTTCAAATTTTTTTTTCTGAATCAGGCTTAGAATGCCATGACACGTGAACATTTTAAATTTGAAGAAAAAAAATATCATTAGTAGAAAAAAAATTTTCAAAAATGTTGGTAATTTTTTTTTTTTTTTAAGTTTTAGAATGCCATGAAACGTAGAAATTTTAAATTTGAGCAAAAAAAAATTTTTTCATGGTAAAAAATTTTTCAAAAATGGTGAACAAAATTTTCAAACATTTTTTTTACCGAAATAGGATTAGCGCGTCATGAATCGTGGAAATTTTAAATTTGAGCGAAAAAAATTTTTTTTCACTATTTATTCCGTTTAGACGGCCCACCCTGTATATTTTCCAGTGAAATTTCTACCATTTCTGCGCTGACAGTAGCGCCAACTACCTGCCAAATTTGACTGCTCTCCGTCAAGTAGTTTTTTAGTAAATGCACCAACAGACAGACAGACAGACAGACAGACTGACGGAATTGAAAAACCTATATTTTCGTAATCTCCGTGATCTGAAACGTCAGAATCCGTAAAAATCTCGGAGGGTGATTTTTTCTCGAATACAATACTTCCCTTCGGCATGCGAGGGAAGTAAAAAGAAACTATTATGAAAATAAAATTAATATTGTTATGCATTACACTCCCTATGATACACGCCCATAACTAATAGTGACGTCCTGGAAACTTGTAGAAAGAGGGAGTTTTCTGGAGTGTGGTGAAAGATTCTCGATTATGTTCTAGATAAATCTAGAGGAAATTTCAGAGTATATAAGGCGAGATTCCCGGTGGAAGAGGAAGAAGTTTTATGAAAGTGGTGTTGAAAAGTGCTAAGTGAGGTTAGAAATCGGAAGTATATACAGTGTGTAAATTTGAAGTAATAAGCTTTGTTAAAGATTGTTTTAGTCCAGTAGAAGCATATTTTAGTTAAGGAAAAGTATTGTGTAGTTCTGAGAAGTTATTAAATAAAGTGTTAGTGTGGAAGGATGTTACATTAACCAAGTAATGAAGTACGTATCGAGCTTCGACAGCCGATATTCCCCAATTTTATAGTTTCCGTCAATACAATTGACACACCCTACGAGGTTCCAAACGAATTTTGAGAGCCGATCTTTCAGATGGAAGAATTTCTTTTTATAATATTTTGCATTTTTATAAGTCAACAAAATTCTTGTCAACATATGTCGAAGTGTGTTGATCACCAAACAGAAAACTCATGTGTGTCTCTAAGTTACAGACATGAGATATTCTTATGTTCCATGAGCTGAATTGGAAAGAAGGCAGGATCCGACGCAAGAGCGCGTCCATCCAAGCCTAGCCATCAAGAGAGATAGCCGCCAAAAGCTGTTTGATGGATCAAAGATTCAATCCCATATCCAAGTCCTTAGATAAGCCCGAATCGAAGACAGTTTAGGAGATGAAGAGCTAGTGGCATGAACATTCTCAAATCTTCGTTTCGCTACAAGTGTAGTGTTTTCTCTTTTTACATTGTAACAAATTGCTTCTAAAGCTTATACTTATTGGCATTGTGCTTAAGACCAATAAAATTGTTAACCATTTCACATTGATTCTTGAATATTTAAAGTACCACCCTTGACAAGAGCATTCATCCAAATATTTCCTTCCTAATAACTATCAAAAACATTCGACTGTACATGAAAAGATTTACCAACAGAAGGGGGGGTGTTATTGAACCAAGTAAAACGATCCATTTGAAAAAATATCCAATTTACTATAAAAGTAAATTCAGACAAAACTCTCATGAAAAATTAATATTTAAACCAGTAAAAAGACTTCTAAACACCTTTGGCATCATATTAAATCGAAATATACATAAAAAATTATTTCACTAAAAATGACCAAAATATTTTTCATTTCGAGGACGACGGTCAATCGCCTTTGGGCTCCGTCGCTCGAATTTTCAAAAGTATTCCTGAAAAATTTCAAGTTGCACGGAGCGGAAAACCGCTCCCGCCCGACTTTTCGAAAGTACCATGAATTTGATTTTTCGAAAGTACAACGAATAAAATCTCATTTAATATTCCTCAAAGGGTTGGAGCATAATCCTCATACAAAACTCCAAAAACGTACAGAAAAATAGTCAAAGAATTCAAAGTCGGAGGGTCGATTCCGACGAACCCAAAATACTTTTTATCCCGGCTCAGGCGGACAGCACCATACTAATCGCTCGAAGGCGAGTCGACGGAAAAAAAGTATATTTGGGTTCGATGCCGTTAGTACGTTTATAAAAGCAGGAAAACCATTGAACTCATATAGATAGCTTCTTTAAGCATCCTGACAATCATTTCGATAATTTCAGTGCAAAATTCGAAGTGAATAATTTTCAAAAAGTTCCGCATACATTTTACAATCATTACTAATTGGGAGTCTGAATCTTTTTGTACAGTCGATTGTCATAGTTCTCTCGACGCTGGATGAGTTACACTCCTACGGGAGGTAACGGCTTGCCGAGTGGTGGTGCTCCTTGATGTTTGCCTTTTACACATTAGCTAAGTATTGAATATTTATATTTTTTACATTTTATGAATTATTTCAATAAATGAAAATATATTGATCCACTAATTATAAGATTTGTGACCGACGTGCGATTCTGTGGCGTGAGTCGAACAATTACTTTCCGCGGGTCACCTTTGATCCCGCCAAGTCTGCGTACTTGTCCGAATACTCATAGAATCCATCGACGGTCTTAATTATTAAGAAGCGTTTCTGAGAAAGTGCTAATTATAAGATATATTCATTAAAAGTGCACCGCCCGACATAAGATTTCGGAGAGAGCAGACTGTAGCAATCACAGTAAGTATAATTTTGTCTATTTTCGTCTTGGGGAGTCTGAAGGGTATCTTGAATCCCCCTTGTGAGTAGAGTTGATCAGTATCGCAGCAGCGACACGGCCTAAATTATATAAAATCCTTGTCGTGTCCTTCAGACCAAACGATACTAGGTTCATCTACAACATCACAGACTGTTTTTGCAACTATTACTAATTTCAACCCCTTATATCTCGAGAACGGAAAAAGTTAAATAATATGAAATTTTAAGTGCATAATAAGAATGTCGAATACTATATAAAAACGATATAAAAATAATATCATGGAAAAAGCCTAAATAAAACACATTGTATTTGGTTGGTTGTTTAAAAAGAAAATAGAATTTATAATTTAAGCAATGATTAAGTATTTATAAGAACTTATTGTACAAAGGAATAAATTCGATTTTTTTTTCCATTGAATGAATGGCTAGAGCGATTATAGATATTAACACAGTGAATACTGACTTTTATACTTGACTGGGAGGTAAGTGATTACAAAAATTAGATTTAAAGAACGTTAAGTTAGGAAATTTTAGGCTCTTCAAAAATGGGCAATTGTTTCCAAAAAGTGAAAAACTTTCGTTTTGGCCATGTATCTTGCCAAATATCGTGAAAAGTACTTATCCCATTAGGAAAATCATAGGTAATGATTTTGAGGTAAATTTATTTACTAAAAATCCATTATGTAAAAAAAACACATTTTGCACATTTTCTAGACTTTTAGTAAGTATGTCAAAAAGATAACAACGAACTAAAAAATTCAGACCCCGTCTTTGTGGGAATTAGTTCCACCTATACCCTATTTTTTGCATATATCTACTGTACTATTGATTTTATACCTTTGAATTATAGAGATCGTTTTTTAGAGAACAAAATAACCTAAAATATTTGAAAGATAAAAACGGGAGAAAAAATGTCAAATAAATATAAAATTTATATGAAATAAAATATTGAAGCCAACAACTAAAACAGATCCAAAATTAAATATAAATAAATTTAATAAATTGTATTAATAATTTTGAAAATTTGAAATTTGGAAAGATACAGAAGAATGGAAAATATTTGATATTTAGAAATTTGAAGTTACACATTTGTGACGAAACAGAAGAGGATCGAAAGGTACCTTTGCTAAGAAACAAGTCTAGAGCAAAATAAATTATATTTTTATATGTGATAGAATTAAGTTTGTGTAATTGTTCCTGAATACAATTTTATAACTGAAATATATTCAATCCTTTATACAACTGAGTAATTAGAGAGATATTTCAAAGTAAATAAAGATAAGGTAAGTTATAATAAATTAAATTCAATATGTATTAAAAGATTATTACAAAATAATGATTTAATTTTCTTTCATTCATATCAATAAATAAAATAAAACATAATAAATTGGCGTCCAACTCGTAGGCGAGATCAAATTACAAAAATGTTCACAAAATTACTTAGTTGTATACAACTAAAGTCCGGGAAGGTCAATTGAGCTCAAGAAAGGTAGCTAATGTGGAAGGTACAAATAATACAGATAATACATAAACAAAAACAGCCACTACATTACAAACTGATGACATCCTACAAGAACATTTAGGAGATATCTCACATATTCCACAACAATACTAAGATGACTGGTATGAATATTAAATTAGATGAAAACAATACTAAGATAGATAAGATGCTACTAAATTCCGAGGTGCGTTTTTGAGAGCCAACCGAAAAAGCCCATTCTTTAAAGTTTTTTCAAAATAACTCAAAAACAATGCAAATTTGGAGATTTTACAAGAATACTTTTTTGTAGATTTTTTTTCTTATTTTTAGTATTAAAAATAATTAAAGAACATTTTTAAAAATTTACGAAAATTCACTTTTTTTCTGCTCCATACAACCAACGCATAGTGTGTAAAATTTCACCAGCAGCGGCCAAAATTCAAAATTATCAACTTTACAATCTACCCCTGAGATTGATTTATCAGGTAGAGAACATTCCAGACCTTGGAATGGAAACAATAACAACCTTGGGCCCATTTTGCCCTCCGATGTCGAAAGCCAAAGTAGCCCTTAGTTTCCGAGATTCGAATATGGTGAAATACTAGTAAAGTTTGCGTTGAGATAATTCTTCTACAAATTGACTATTCTGTGAATTGTTGTGTTGTGCATAAGACACTTGCGTATAGTGAAGAATACCAAATAGGCTGTTGAATTTGTTTTGAAAATTATTTAGTTTAAGAACATTGTTTATAATAGTGTAAAAAGATAAGTGTTATAGACAAAGTTCCACTTTGCATAGACTTACAAAGTGGGTGCTGTGATTTTTCGCAGTGACGTTAGTTGAAGTGTCTACTGTCTGCCTGCATAAAGGTAAGCTGCGCCTACTTGCGCATCTATATATAACTGCAATTTATTCATGCAACTGCATGGATCGCCAGGCGCGATAGACTCGCTCGCCCAGCGATCTAACAATTAAAACATCTTTACTAATAATATTTTAATTATTTTTACAGTATTTTTTAGTAAACATATAATATATTAAATTATGAATCGAGTAATCAACCTAGAACCCAGCTCTCCAAAAACCATGCAGACAAATTTAAACAATATAGTTGTACCTAATCAAACAGAAGAGCATGATAAAAATCATGAGCAGGGAAATAATATGACAGCATATTCCTCAGATGAGTTCAAGCAAGCAGATTCCTCAAAAACAAAACGAATTCATATTTCCCAAAAATAAAAAAATCAGGCAAAAAACAATCATAGGAGAAAATGAAAACTCAACAAAACTTAAAGCAGTTAATTCACTTAGTTATATTTTCGATCTAGACTAGAACCGGACACCACAGTAGAAGATGTTTCAAATTATCTAAAATCTCACAGTGCCTTAAACTCAAGACATTCTCAAATGAAATTGCTGTATTTAAACTTGGTGTTAATAAAGCTGAGGAAGATAAGGTACTCTGTGGCCAAAAAGACTATTGTTCGACTTTATGATCCAAATAGATTGTTATTTTCCCCCGGTGTCTCTGACTCGATAACCTATGCAGGAAATAAACTATCCCTAATACAATTATAGATGACGTCAATATTCTTCACTGCAATGTCCGCTGTGTAAAAAATAAAACTCATGAAATGGAAGTAGCTTTACAAGATATGCCCATCGATGTCGTTTGTCTGACAGAACACTGGTTTACTAAGGAAGAAATCAGTGTATTTGGCCTCAATCATGATCAAATAGGTCTGCAAGACAACTGTATAGAGGTGGTGGTACAGCCATTCTGGTTGAACGTGGTGTAGAAGCTTGGGACTTAGACTTCCTAAGTAAAAATAATGTAGAAAAATCCATAGAACTATGTGGTGTTGTACTAAAAAAAAAAAAACAAAAAAAAAAAACGTATTCGTGATCGCCATATATAGGACTCGGACAGGTAGCTTTGACGCCTTTTTAGACACCATAGAATCTGTTATAAATGACATAGGTAAGAACAGAAAAATTGTCTTGGCAGGAGATTTTAATGTCTCATTTGGGACAGACCAAAGAGAATGCACATATCTCTGCGACCTTCCAGAAGGTTACGGGTTCTCGCCTATGATTTTTGATCCAACAAGAGAATCCTCTTGCCCTAAATGTTGATGCAATATTTTCATAAACTTTTATCCAGACTCTCTTTCAGCACGTACAGTAGACTTAAATTTAGCTGACCATATGACTCAAATATTAAAGTTTAAAATTGCTAGAAAAAATCCAATAAAGCAAGAGAAAAGAACATTTCGACCAACAACACAAAATAGACTTAATAAATTCTTTAATATATTTAAACATCCCTGGGACTTTGTAATCAGAAAAAACATGCCCGCTGAAAGAAAGTTTGAAATGTGCATCGATCTCCTAGAAAGAGCATACCTAAAAGTCCTTTCCTAGTAAAGACTATTTGGTGAGAACTAATCAACCCCACAAAGTAAGTTGGTTTAATGAAAAACTTAGAGACATGCGGGAACGTCTTCGTTTTCTAGGTGATCTCTGTAAAAAATTCAATAAACCAGAATATCTTGAGGAATTTAAAACATACAAAATTGTATATAAAAAAGGCCATACAGGATGCGAAAAAAATCACAAATGGCAAAATGAATGAATGAAATGAATGGCTAAAAGCCCTTCGAAATTTATGTGGGAAATAATAAGAAAAGAGAAGTAAGTAAAGAAGAAAAAAACATAACTGTTGATCAATTTAATAACTTCTTTTAAAACATGGCTCATAATATAATCAAAGATATTAGACAGATAGAGATCAATCCTGTATATAACCTAGAAGTTTACTGCGAGGAGTTCACCTTTGGAGATGTAAGTTTTAATGATGTGAGAGATGTAATAGATCAGTTGAAAAATAAAAATAGTTCAGATGTGTACGTGCTAACTATTAGGAATATAAAATCTATCAAAAATCTCATTATATTACCACTAACCAAGCTTATAAATCTATGTTTTGAAGAATGTATATTCCCCAAGGCTCTGAAAAAGGCAGTCGTACAATCGTGGCCAGAAAAAAGTTTCCGACCTGAACAGCGTATTTTATCAAGTTTTCCCTGAGTGAGTATGACTTTGCGTTTGAGGTTTCTAAGCTCCGCCCAGGCGGCTGCCTCTAAGCGAATGCCTTTGGAATTAATACCGCAATAATAAATGTTTATAGTTCCGTGTCAGTAACGCAAAGAGTATTTGTGTTTCAAACGCGCCGACTTTTTTAGTCAGTTACTACTACTACACCATTGACATTTGGAAACTTTGCAAATGAATGAATGAATCATGTAAAGAAATAACTTTTTCTTGTTGAATTTCAGTGTAATATTATTGTAGATATTAATATTCTAAGGCTGAAGGACTTCGGTCGATGGCCTTTTGGTGAAACTAATAAAACTCAATAAATAAAATGATAATAATATTTTAAATATTAATTGTATGATACATATTTGAACGTATTAATCCATTAATAGACATTTTATTTAAGTCATTAAAATATTAGTTAATACTACAGTAAAATTAGATAAAAAATTATATAATTAAATAATTTTTTGTTGCGATTTTTCTTCGAAAAAATTTACCCATGTTTTAACAATCCTATGAGTCTCTAGAAAATGACCTTTGCGTTTTTAAGTAAGTGGGTCAAATATGCTCAAGAAATTGATTTTTGGCCAATACTTTTAAACTATGCAATTTAGTGGAAAATGATTAGACCTTTTTCAAAGCTTGTGAAATTTTAACATTGAAAATGTTTAATAAGTCGAAGGTGTAACGTAACATATATGAATTGTTAAATAATATATATTTAGATAATGAAATACCTTTTTGAAATGTGACCTTATTTAAATAAAATAAAGAAATGTTTTAATGGTAATGGTAATACGGGGGTCCAGTAGCGATTTGTGTACCGCTTAGAAATTTCACTTTTTTGCGAATTTTTGCAAGTTTTATGTATGCTAGGTGGATGTTTTTGGTGTCATTTTGAAGATCTCGTCAACTGTAAACTATTGGAAGTAGCTTGGAAAATTTTAAATTCGATGGGGCCAAGATACGGGGGTTGAGGCGTTTTTTTGGACACGAAAGCGTTCGGTGCTGTTACATGGCATACCTTTTGAAATATCCAATTTGATTTTGATTTATTTGGAAAGACGATGAACCAGCGCTCATCGTACGGGCTGGTTTTGGAGCCTGTGAAGCACAGGGGTGACGTTACAGGGGTGTAAAGTTGAGGTACGGTTTTAAACGGGTGATTTTTCTTATGTCGATCTGGGTTTTTAGAATTATGTGGATGAATCTGTGGGTTTTCCCAAATTTTCTGACAGAGTTGGATTTGGGGGTTGAAAAATGGGAAAAAGCTATAATTATCGGAAAACGCTGAAAATCGGTATTTGTGTGAAATTCGGTGTTTTGAGACTTTTACGGGTCGATTATAGTTTATAACAGAATACGGGATGTGTTTGGGGGAAGGGCGGTGGTTAGGTAGGGATAAAATTTATTTTTTTGTGATTAAGTTTCGGCGAGAAAACTAAATGTCAAGTTGCGTTTTTGGCAGTATGTGGATGAATCTGTTGGTTTTTAAGAATATTTTAGTCGAGTTTGATTTGGGGGTTGAAAAAATGGAAAACGTCATAATTATCAGAGAAAGCTAAAAAATTATATTTGTGTGAAATTCGGTGCTTTGAGAGTTTTACTGATCGACTGTAATTTTGAAGAGAATCCGGGATACGGTTGTGGGGGCGGTCGTGGGTGATTTTTTGATGTTGATGTTTTGATGAGCAAGTGTCAAATTGCGTGTTTAGCCGTGGACGAATCTGTGTAATTGATAATTTTCTGGCCGAGTTGAAATTGGAAGTTGAAAATGGAAAAAGTTATAATTATCGGAAAAAGCTGAAAATCGTTACTTGTGTGAAATTCGGTGTTTTGAAACTTTTTATAAGTCGATTGTAATTTTTAAGAGAATACTGGATTTGTTTAGGGGGTGAGGTTGGGAGTGAAAATTTTGTTTCGTGCTTTCGTTTTGTTTTGGTGAGAAAAAATGTCGAGTTATGTTTTTGGCAGTATGTCAACGAATTTGTTAGCCTAGTTGAATTTGGGGGTTGAAAAATGGGAAAAAATTATAAATATGAGTCGACCGACGCTTAGCGTCTTTTTTGTAAAACTTGTGTATTTGATAAATGTTGATACCTAAATTCATGTTCTTTCTGTGTATTTGATAAATTTTGATACCTTGATTTATATTTTTGCATTTCTACGTCTCAACGCCGACCGACGCCTAGCGTCGTTTTTGTAAAACTTGTATATTTGATCAATTTTGATACCCAGATTCATATTCTTGCATTTTTACTTCTCGACGCCGACCGACGCCTAGCGTCATTTTTGTAGAACTTCTGAATTTGATCAATTTTGATACCTAAATTCAGGTTCTTGCATTTTTACGTCTCGATGCCGACCGACGCCTAGCGTCGATTTTGTAAAATTTGTGTATTTGATAAATTTCGATCACTAGATTCTTGCATTTTTACGTCTCGCGACGCCGACCGGCGCCTGGAGTCGTTTTTGTAAAACTTGTGTATTTGGTAAATTTTGATACCTAGATTCATGTTCTTGCATTTTTACGAAACCTAATTTATTGTGGGGTATTAATGTAAAACCTATCACAATTGCTCCGAGCTATGTAACTTTTGTACTTTTTTATCCGCAAATTAATAAAAGTTTGAAAATTTCTAAAACTTTTATCTATTTCTATTCCCTGTATATTTTGTAGATTTTGTAAATATCACGTCTGACTTGAAAGTTAGCAAGTCCATTCAATTGTAACTTCTGTAATTTTGTTTTCATATGGTATACGGTATTTTTCGCATGATTAAAATTAATTTAATTTGAGAACTTTTGTCACCCTTTCATTTGCAAAAACCAAATTTATTTTTCTCAGAGATCTTTTTTTAATTTAGTTTTCAATAGTCGAGTCAGATTCTATCGAGTTCTTATTAAAAGCCTATCAAAGAAATTATTCAACCGAATAGGGATGCAGGCGAAATTGTTAAAGTACGTCATATTTTTAGGCACGGTGCAGTGCCGGTCACCTTAAAAAGATAAATCAACAACTCAAATTTCATTTGAAGGATGGTGAAATACTGTTTTTAAAATGTTCGATTTTCTTTCATATTTTAACCGTTTCATCATATATGTTTACTGATAAGAAAATCTTTTCAAATCCCTGCCCGTCCGACTCGATCAGAAATAATGGATTAGCGGGTCTGCTTACACTATTATCTTTCGGTAGGAATGTAAAAGTGGGTTCCGTGTATCTGTGTGAGCAACGCGTAAATATCTCTACCATACAACAAAGTGGGGGTTCGGCAAATTTTCTAGGTTAGGGATGCCAGTGTTTGCAAAAACACTGATTAGACTATCCTATGTTGTCGGTGATAGGCCTTAGTAGCGGAAATAGACCGACGTTAAATTAAGACAAAAACATCAGAATGATTATGTAAAATATGCATCGAAATCATCAAAACTAATTTCCACTTGATCATGATATCAACATTTATTTCCCTCTCGTCCTCTTGACTCTCGTCCTAAACTGTAACACATTCCAAAAGAACAACGTGTCCGTATCGTTCAGTGCCGTCTCCTAACTATTTGCGTATGCAGCTGGCGCGTTGTCCTTCTATTGCGTTTTCATAACACTCAACATTGCCTTATCGTCCTAAATGCTAGAAAACCCTCCATATTCTATAGTGTATTCAAATTTTCAACGCCACTGGCCGTAAGATGAAGAATCAGATTGACAATCTTATGCAAAGAAATTTGTAGGGAAGCGGCACAATAAATATTTAAATGAGCTCACATTCGATCTATCTGGATCATCCTGTATCACTGTGTTTTCAATATTCTCACCAACATGGAATGGTGTTACCTAATCACATATGGTTAATTTTTGAACAAAGGGTTAGTCTTTATAAAAATTTTTTGCTTTAAACAAATACATTAAGAAATTTTTATCTCAGCCATAATTTGTTACTCTTGAAATTTTGTCCTATAACCCGTAGTTTTTGATTTATAAACGGAAATTATACAAATGTAGACTTTTTTTCGAAATATGCCTAGCACACGTCTAGCCCAATTATCGCACACGATCCAGGTTGGCTCCAGTAAACAGTATCGTCTGTTGATCAATTTCCAATTTTACGGTGGCGCGGCGCCTGCAATTCTCAGTATTCAACGTCGGAATTCAAGAAATGGATCTCTACTCTTTGCGTATAGGTTATCTAGTGTCAGTTTAAAATTCATAAAAAAAGACCGACAAAGGAATAGCTCATAATCATAACATAACACCAGTGACGCCAGAAGCACCAACTGACAATTTTTAGAACCACCTTTTAATTATTGTAAATATTGTATTACCAGTTTATATTAATCGATAGTAGTCCGGACGAGAGGGGGGGGGGGGTGTCGGGGGGTGTTTCCCCCCGGGCCCGGAGATTTTTGAGAGAGCCCGGGTTCTGAGAGAGGTATAGTTTTAAATGATGAGTGTGATGTAAATAACAATGAGCTCCGAATGACTTGTATTGTTTATAATGAAATAAATATGGAGTTGTTAGTTAAAGTATTTCCCGTTCAGCTGTTTCGACTGACACAAATATTAAAAATCCCCCCCCCCCACGCTCTTCAAAATTTTTATTGAGGTAAATAGTTTTTATATCGAGGATCGAGTTATATGTTACTACCCCCGGGCCCCGATATTCTCTCGACGGTCCCTGATTGATAGGCATGACGTATGTTATCTATTTATAATAAAAAACAACAGCTCACCAGGTATTGACGGGATTCCATCCGAAATTATAAAAGACTGTCATTTACATATTCTCAAACCACTAGTCCATATCATTAATTTAATTTTCAAAACTGGAATTATCCCAGACTACTTTAAATACACAATTATTACTCCTGTGTATAAAACAGGTAGTAAAACGAGAATAGAAAACTATAGGCCAATTAGCCTAGTAAATAATTTTGCCAAGATCTTTGAAAAATGTCTGAAAGATAGATTAGTTAATTACCTAAACTTTAACCAAACTTTATCCAAAAATCAATATGGCTTTTTAAAAGGCTCTAGTACGTGTGATGCAATAAACCAACTTACAAATGAAATAACTGAAAACCTTAACAACAAGTGCATTGCAGTATTTTTGGACTTAGCTAAGGCATTTGACACAGTGCCACACAAAAAGCTTCTAGATATATTACAGGATTATGGTGTACGGGGTACCGTGTTAAATGTCTTTAAAAGCTATCTCTCAGACAGATATCAAATGGTCCGCATTAGAGAAACCATTAGCTCTCCAAGCAAAATTACTACAGGAGTCCCACAAGGCACTGTCCTGGGACCAATTTTATTTATTACTTATATAAATTCTTTAACTAAACTAAATATAAATGGCACCATAATCTCATTCGCGGATAATACAGTATTATTATTTCAAGATGTATCCTGGAACCAAACTAAATCCAAACTCATACAGGGATTAAACAAGGTACAAAACTGGCTAAACACTTTCAAACTAACATTAAATCTAAATAAAACTCACTATATAGCCTTTTCATTAAATTCTGCTAATCGACCCGAATTTACAAGCATTAGATTCAATGACATGAACTTAAAGAGACAACTCAGACAAAATACCTAGGAATAATAATTGACCAGCATCTAAAATGGGATAAACACATTCTGAAATTGACAACAAACATACGTAAACTTATACATAAATTTTATATAATGAGAGAATTCCTAGGAAAGAAATTATTAACTATGGTTTACAAAGCATTAGTAGAGTCTTTAATCAGGTATGGCATCACTTCCTGGGGTGGTCTTTATAACAATTCACTAAGACAACTGAATGTAACACAAAATTTCATCCTGAAAGTAATCTATAATAAAACTTAGCTATACACCACAGATTTGTTATACTCGGAGAATATTTTTAATGTACGATCACTATATATTCTTTCTTCTTGCTCTTATTTACATAAGAATGAAAATTTAAAAAAAAAAAACGATAACTCCCAGCACGATACCAGGGGAAAAATACGCAAGAACCTTCAAATACCTACTATGAATAAGAATATCGGTTTGAGATCTTTTCAATACTTAGCTCCAAAATTTTACAACCTTCTACCTACTAAAATCAAACAATCAAAAAATCTAAAAACATTTAACAAGAAATGTAGAAACTTTATAAGTAATCATTACGACTCCTTTAAAACTTTTTTTTAGAAACCAGAATTATTTATCACAAAAAAAAAAGCAATATATACTTTGCTATTTACTTTAGTTATAGTAACTAGATTGTAACTAGATAATAGATTGTAACTAGACAGTAATTAGATTAATAGATTAATGAATTATACTCCTTCAGTATACACACTTAAAAAAAATAATTAAATGTAAATAACTCAATATACACTTCCTAGGCACATTCAAATGTTGAGTCATTTAGGTGCCTGTACTAACTGTACAATTAAGCATATATAAATTGTAACTTATAAATATTATTTCGAAATAGTATTCATTGACAAACTATTGAATAAACTATTGAATAATGTTAGTTTAGTGAACAACTTCATGAACGAATCAATAAAAAGTAAATGAATACATTTAACCTATACTATGCTACCAGCAATTATATGAATAAACAAAGTAAGGCAGCGGGCTTGTAATGGTGAGCCAGGTAACCATCGACTACTATCGTTTGAGATAAGAGCATAACATATCTGGTGAACTATATTCGTAATACCGATATCGTTTACAATATTCAAGCATGGTTTCGGCTCTTATTCTATCACATCAGGTTTTGTAATTTATCCTCATAGCAAGGCTATAGATTGAATTTTCAAGTTAATAACAGAAATACCATACCTCAGACTAGTTTCTTTGTCCTGTAGGTGCGTGCCGCTGACGGTTTTTTTTACTCTATCACTAGCTTGTCGAGTTAATCGTTGACCTGCTACTCGGTTACTTTATCATCACTTATCAATTAATTAACGTCGGAGACATATAGCTGCCAAAAACAAAAACTCTAAACATATGCTTTATATAATTAAAAATAAAGCCGTTTCAACTCCCAGTGACTTCAAACAGATCAAATTAAATTATTACGTCGCAATAAAACAGGATACAAAATGTGAACAGATTTAAATGTAATATTTTTTAAATCAACGTCAGTGATTGATTTTATTGTCAAATAAACACTCATTCAGGCAAATAACTTTTTGAAATAAGTGTTTGACGACGTCCGACTACAACTTCATTCGTCCAATAGTTTTATTAAACGTAAACATTTTCAAAATTATAGAGTAAAATTGATATACCATTTAATTTACGTAGAGTTCGCTCAAACTTGGAAGAAACTGCTCTATACAGTGTAGAGCAGTTTCGAAATCAATTTTAATGAGTAGAAGTCGCAATCGGACGCGATCGACTGAAAATATCTATTCGATTAAAATTTCGCTCCAGCATGGCACAAATGACCGCTAATAACGTTTTGAAATAAGTATTCGGCAACGCCCGACTGCAGCTTTCATTCTTCTCTTAATACTCTTCTTAAAGATAAAAATTTTCAACATTTTAAAGTAAAATTGATATAACATTAAATTTACGTAAAGTTCGCTCGAAGTTGGAAGACACACTGTATAGAGTAGTTTCGAAATCAATTTTAATGAGTAGAAGTCGCAGTCGGACGCGACCGACTGGAAATATCTATTTGATTAAAATTTTGCTTCAGCACGGCACAGATCACTTTTACGCGGTATAAGTGTGAAATTAAGTACTGCCAATAACTTTTTTGAAATAACTATTCGGCAACGCTCGACTGCAACTATAGTTTGTCTCTTAATAGTTTTATTAAACATAGACATTCCCATCATTTTAAGGTAAAAATAATATACCATTTAATTTACGCAAAGTTCGCTCGAACATACTGTATGTAGCAGTTTCGAAATCCTGTAAAACCTAAAATTTTTGTGTGCCTAATCAAGAACCCTAGTAACATTTCCCTCCAAGATTATATTATAATAAAATACAGTTTATATAAAAATGATACTATGCATGCAGGCCTCTGACGATCATCCTCTATAACCAATTTGGCCAAAATTTTAAACATACAAAAATTTCTTTTCGACTATGCTTATTAAAAAAATTTGTCCTGTTATTATAATTTATTTATTTTATTAAATCAAATAGATGTAATAAGTTAGCTTATTATGTAAAGGCAGAACTGCTATTAACAAGTACATATACAATAATAATATTTTAAAAGATATACCTGCAAAAAATTACCGTATATAAAGTCAATGGCATTTGAAGCAGATTACTGCTGATATATTTTTTGCGATCATGTAAAAACTTCGCGGCTCTGTTATTCATCTCTGTCAGTAGGCGGAGCGAAAATAAATAATGTTAAGAAGCCTGATTCAAACAGGAGTAATGTTGTTTTAGGTCGGAAACTTTTTTCTGGCCACCATTGTACCACCAATTTTTAAAAGGGGGGATAGTAATAACATAGCAAATTATCGGCTAATATCCCTACTGCCGATAATTTCTCAAATTGATTGATTTGCCAGCGTAAGGTGGGCATTGCTGCCAATTCCGGTGCATGGAGATTTGTTCCACCACGCAGCCCGATCGCCCATCGATCGTCCCACCGTGTGACGGAACAAACCCCCGGTGCTTTTTTATACCGCCGGACCAGCTGCATACGCTGGATTGGACATAAGGCCTTTGCCTGTGTTGGGCATAACCTCTTAGTAGACAAACTGCAATACTAGAAATTTATTGACCATAGTATAAAACTTATAAGATCATACCTTGAAGATCGGTATCAAACACTCAGGGTGAATGAAGTGTCATCTGCAGAAGCAAAAATGAATATAGGTGTGCCTCAAGAGTCAATCTTAGGACTAATTCTATTCTTAATCTTTAGTAATGACCTACCCCTAGGAGAAAAAGCTGCACAGTACACACTTTTTGTAGACGATACGACAATCTCTCTTACAGGTGAGTCATTGCAGATTGTTGAAGAGGGGTTGGACATGGCACAGTCAAGGGCAGAGGCCTGGTTTAATTCAAACAAGCTATTATTAAATAAAGACAAAACCAACATAATGACTTTTTCACTTAGAAATTTGAATGATGTGAACAAAAAAAATCATATAAAATTCTTAGGAGTCTACTTAAATCCTAAACTAAAATGGAATGTTCACATTGACTACACCACAAAGAGACTCAGAACCAATGTATTCGTTCTATGGAATTTGGCGAACTCTGTGTCACAAAATACGTTAATGTCCATTATGTCCTATGGTATAATAGTCTAGGGCGATGCGTCACATGCTGGTAGAATCTTCAGAATGCAACGAAATGCATTGAGGATTTTGGCAGGTTTGCACTATAGGGAGGACTGCAGAAATGCATTCCCAAATTAAAAATATTTCCTTGTGTTCACATACTACAAAATTTAATGCACATAAAAAACAGTAATGATAGATATAAAAAAATGGAGATTTTCACAAGTACAATACCACAAACAGAGAAAATTTGATAACGATGTATTGTCGACTGAAGAGGCGTCAAAGTAGACCGGAATTTATGGCTGTGAAACTTTTTAACAAATTGCCACCACAAGTAAAAGAACTACCACCAAAAAAATGTAAAAGTGAAAAGATTTCTTATAAGACAAGCTTTCTACATTGTACAGGAGTACCTTAATTACAATAGTAGTATTTTAGAATTTTAAAATGTTATGTGTCAATCTTAACTTTTTTTTATAAGTATATATACAATTTTATGTCTATGTGAGCGAACCAAAATGACTTGTGTAAATATACAATGTATATCTAACACCATTAAAATTTGATTTGATTGCCATTATTGCCATGATTGCCTTTAAATATTCACTTTTGAAGAGTAAAACCATGATAATAAGAATAATACCAACTTAGTAATAATTACCGGATCTAATCATGTTAGCATCTGCTACCCCGCGTATAATAATAATAATAAACGAAATAATTTGCATAATCTTCTGAATGACCAGTTGAACCTATATCAATCTAATCTCTTTAATATACCTAAATTTTAATCCCTTGTTTATTTGCATAATTTTAATTTTCTTAATGTTTATTGTTAGATTTCTAAGACTTTGTTTAAATTCTAATCCATCGTAAACTTATTTGCATAATTTTAATATTCGTAACGTTTAAAGTTATATTTTTAAGATTCTGTTTATAACTACACACAGGCCCTTTGTTAACTATTCATTTGAAAATAGCACATGTGCCGAAACTGCAGTAACGCGTATGT
Organism: Stenurella melanura; assembly: GCA_963583905.1. Lineage (NCBI taxonomy): Eukaryota > Metazoa > Arthropoda > Insecta > Coleoptera > Cerambycidae > Stenurella > Stenurella melanura. The sequence goes on along the minus strand of OY757309.1, from coordinate 130,392,910 downwards.
TACAATAATAATAATAAGGAAGGGTACGGAAAGCGGACTGGCAGCCTCCACGCGGTGTACCTGGACAGGCAGGGGTAACTCTGCCTGACAGATGTCGGACGTGGCTCTCAGGGCTAACCACTCTGTGGTCCATATAGCGAACCTGCGCGCAGGGGATACATGGCGCGATTGCATGAAATCTGGTGTGATCTGCACCCAGAGCATCGCGCCTTCTCTGAGCAACAGCTCAGAGATCAAGTATCCTTCCTGCGCAGATCAGGCTACGTAAGGGCGCCTCGTCAGCAGGGACATGTGCAGCCGCACTCCCACCGCAGCAAATCGCAGCTGTTGAGGAACATCCCATAGAGTACACTGATGTTGACTTAAGGACGAGGGTTAGCTTTAACAGCAGGGCTAACCTAAAGCCACAAGATCTGGCACGGATGGACGCTGAGGACGATGAGGAACTACCAGAAGACGCCGACATTTGGCAGATCAACACTGCCGTGTACAACGCTGCTAGCCAACTGGTCCCCCGCAAAAGGGCAACCAGAGCCCCAAGCGGTATCGAGAAGACTAAGCGGCGTGTACAAAAGATCGAAGGCAAAATACAGTTGGCCAGACAACACGCTTCTCGAATCCAGAGTATAGTGGAATGCGTAACAGCTGGCAAGGCATTCACGCCTAAAGTCCGGCAAACCGCAGCCGGCCTAAGACGCCAGCACCACACACTGAATCTAACAGTGATGCTTACTATTAAGCAACACTGTTTAGATCGGATTCGAGCGCTCATGGCTATCAAGAAAACGCTAATAAGGCGGGTAAGGGGTATGGAGCAAAATACTCTGTTCCGTACGAATCCTTCCCGCCTATTTCAAGAGCCACAGCGTGTTGTCGACAATCCGCCAGCTGTAGCCGATGTCGAACGCTTCTGGAAGGGAATCTACGAAACGACACGTCCGTTCGATAGCAACACTCCAGCAATAGCACACTTCGAGGCTCTTTGCCACAGAACCTTAGAAGAGCCAGAAGAGGTGTGCCCGGCAATCAGTTCAGAGGAAGTTCAACAAGCTCTGGTTGGAGCCAAGAACTTCGCTGCTCCGGGCCCAGACGGAATAAACAACTGGTGGTGAAAAAAATTTTCCTTCCACCCACCGTCGTCTGGCCCGAGTTTTCAACACGTGGTTGAACGAGGGGCAGCAGATTCCTGACTGGTTTGTCGAGGGACGTACCGTGCTAATCCCCAAAAAGGGAGATCTGTCCGACCCAAGGAATTATAGGCCGATCACTTGTCTGAACTCCTGCTACAAGATATTTACACGTATCTTGTATGCTGGGCCATTACGGCAGGTTGATCCGGTCTTCCAACAGATTTACGAGCAGCGTGGTGCCAAGGGCATGGCGGGCTGTAAAGACAGCCTGCTGATAGACCGCTGTATTATGCAGGATTCTGTGCAGTACAAGCGGAATCTATCGATGGCCTGGATTGACTATCGTAAGGCATTTGACACAACATCGCACGAACTATTGTTGCATTTGCTCAAGTGTCTTGCGGTAGCAGAACCACTAGTGAGATGCATAGAACAACTGCTGCCTCTCTGGAAAACTCGCTTCACCATAACATCCGGTGCACAGCGGGTTACAACAGAGCAGGTGGCATTCCGAAGAGGAGTTTTCCAAGGAGACTCTCTGAGTCCCCTCCTCTTTTGCATCTCACTGCTGCCGTTATCTGTTGAGCTCCGCCAAACTCGCGGGTATCACTGTGGACCACCCAGCAACCGGAGGCATAAGGTCACTCATCTATTCTACATGGATGATCTTAAACTGTATGCCTCCGGAGAGCATGAACTCCAAAATGCTCTAAGGGTGGTCGAGCAGTACACGCGGGCCATTGGTATGGAGTTCGGGTTGGACAAGTGCGCGGTCGTTCAACTCAAGAGAGGACGATGCGGGGACTTTACTGAAGACGCGCAACTCGCAGACGGAAGCATCCTGAGACATCTGGATGCCGGAGAGACCTACACATACCTGGGTGTGAAGCAACATCACATCCAGGATGTGCAACAAGTGAAAGAATCTCTCCGCGGCAAGTACAGAAGCCTACTCCGAAAGATTTGGTCATCCGAACTTTCGGGGAAAAACAAGGTATCTGCCACTAATATGCTTGCCGTTCCTGTTCTGCTCTACTCCTCTGGAGTAGTCAAATGGACTGTAGATGAGCTGCGCCAATTGGACAGAGGTACCCGCAAGATGATGAATATCCATAGGAGCATTCATCCCGGATCGTCCGTCCCTCGTGTGTACCTCCCACGAAATCGGGGGGACAGAGGGCTCTTGGAGTTGGAGTGTATGCATGGCAGAGTGGCACTGAGCATGGCATGTAATGTCCTTAGGAGCTCAGACCCGCTCCTGCAATTAGTGAGAGATCACGAAAACGCAGGTGTGGGTGCAGGATTGTTTAAGGCAGCAAAAAGAGCCGCAGATGAACTTGGTCTCGTATTCGACGATAGGCGAGGTGGCCGGCGCGATGCTAATCCAGAGTCAGTCACTGAACTACAGCCAACTCATCTGAAGGCCCAAATAAAAGCTGCCGAGCAGGAACTTCTGTTTAGGCAGCACGTCGATAAACCCATGCACGGTGTATACTATAAGAACGTAGAAACACTGGGTTTATCGACCAGGCTGACATTTGCCTTTTTAAGGTCAGCCGGGCTAAAGTCGGAGACCGAGGGATTCATTGTGGCCTGCCAAGATGGTGTAATTAACTACCGAAGCCGCGTAATGGGTGTAGAGGTACCTGATATAAACTGTAGGACCTGCCATCAGGCGCCGGAGTCGCTCATGCATTTACTTTCTGCATGTCCGATATATGCGATTTCGGCTTACATCCAACGTCATAACGCGGCGTTACGGGTGCTGTACTATCATCTACGGCACTCGTACGGGATAGACCAAACACCAGTGCTGCCTTACGTCCCCGGAGATATTGAGTCCGTTGTCGAAAACGAGAGGTGCCGAATTTATTGGAACTACTCGTTTCCGACAGTCAGGCTAATTCAGGCCAACAAGCCTGACATAGTCCTCGACCATCAAAACAAGGTGATGTTTGTGATCGAGTTCTCGGCACCTGCTGAGCCAAACATCGCTTTGAAAGAGGAGGAAAAACGGACCAAATACCGTGATCTCCGGTACGAGCTCCAAGTGCTATACCCAGGCTACTCAGTCAAGATGGTAGTCCTAATAATCGGTATACTCGGTGGTATGAAGTCTACGCTACTTTCGGAACTTAAGGCCATACCTGTCTGCCAGAAATCAGCAGAATGGCTGGCAGGCCAAATGCAGAAGGCGGTTATCCTGGGGTCCCTCCGCCTACTTAGGGCACACGATTCTGGTATTTATAGTCATTAACCCCACAGGTCGTGGGGAGTGGCTGTAATTATGGCTGGCGCGGCTACTGTGTGGTATCGGTCGGAAAACACGGAAGCCGTCCGGCAACGGATTAACCGACAAAAATAAATAATAATAATAATAATGGGGTGTAAGCAGTAATTATTTGATAAATAGGATTCTTGTAATTCAAAAGCGTGCTGTTCGTTATTTGTGTAAAGCAAGAATTCGTGATTCATGCAAACCCCTTTTTTTGGCACATGGAATCCTTAGTTATTTAAATTTTCATTCTGGAAACGGTATGTTCAATTCATAAACATAAAAGTAATATAAGTGAAAATTCTCCCCGTTATATTACTCGTCAAAACAATAATCTTACTATGCCAATTCCGAGTTCCTCCCTGGTCAAAGACTATTATTTACAATGGTTATAAGATGTATAATCACCTACCCAATGATGTTAAAGATATTAATTCGTATATTCATTTCAGGAAGGCAGTAAAAAGTAAACTTGTTGTAAAGCCTTCTTATAATTTAAGAGAATTTTTTGAGGACACACTGTAATATGTTCAAAAGTGCACATTAATTTTGGTCTGTAAATTGTTGTAATTTGACTAGTTTTTGTATTGTTTTTACTCTTTCACATTCATATTTTTTACGTAGTTTATTTATATTTCTCTATTTTATATATCTGTTTATACAGCACCTTGTCAACAAGAAATGTTCTTCTGGACAATAAAGTATATTTGATTTGATTTGATAATAATAACGGATAATGGATGACCTTAAACTTTATGCCTCCGGGGAGAGGGACCTGCACCAGTCCCTCAGGGTGGTACAAGAGTACACACAGGCTGTCGGTATGGAGTTCGGGTTAGACAAATGTGCACTGGTCCATCTTAAGAGAGGACGATGCGGGGACTACGGAGAGGACGCGCAGCTCGCAGACGGAAGCATCTTACATCATCTAGATGCCGGAGAGTCGTACACTTACTTAGGTGTTGAGCAACACTCCACCCAAGAAGTGAGTGTAGTGAAAAACGCTCTCCGCGGCAAGTATCAGCACCGACTCCGACAGATCTGTTCTTCAGAACTGTCGGGGAAGAACAAGGTGTCTGCAATCAACATGCTTGCCATTCCTATCCTTCTCTACTCCTTTGGAGTAGTGAAGTGGACTCGAGAGGAGTTGCGTCAACTCGATGTAGGAACCCGCAAGAAGATGTACCTCAATAGGAGTTTACATCCCAAATCGTCCGTTCCACGGCTATACCTCCCGCGACATCGGGGAGGGCGTGGACTCTTGAGTTTGGAGAGTCTCCACAACAGGATGGTTCTGGATGGAGCCTGTAGGGTCATCAGGAGTTCGGATCCCCTCCTCTGCATGGTCCGGGACCATGAAAATGCAGGGGTAGGAGCATTTCTGTTTAATGCAGCACAGAGAGCAGCTGATGAACTTGGTCTCTCCTTCGACGTCGAGCGGGTAAATCGCGACTCCGTCACCGAGTTGGAACCTGCTCGGCGAAAAGCCCAAATTAAAGCTGCAGAACACAGCATCTTTTTGCAGCTGCACATGGATAAGCCAATGCACGGAGTATTCTATAAAAATATAGAAAACCTTGGCTTATCCGAAAGGCTGACCTTTGCCTTTTTAAGGTCAGCCGGGCTGAAGTCTGAGACCGAGGGATTCATAATGGCTTGCCAGGATGGTGTATTCAACACTCTGGTCTATCGTAGCCGTGTTATGGGTATAGAGGTCCCGGATGTCAGATGCAGGGCCTGCCGGGGGGCGCCAGAGACTGTAATGCACTTGCTGTCGGCTTGTCCGACATATGCAGTCTCGGCCTATATCCAAAGGCACAACGGAGCATTACGAGTGCTTTATTACCATTTAAGGCACTCGTATGGGATAGACGAGACACCAGTGCTGCCTTATGCTCCGGGGGATATCGAGTCCGTTGTGGGCAATGAGAAGTGTCTAATCTATTGGAACTACTCGTTTCCCACCGTTAGGCAAATACGAGCCAACAAGCCTGACGTAGTATTCCTCGATCACCAACTCAAGACAATGCTTGTCGTGATATTCTCGGCTCCCGCGGAAAACAACATTGGCTTGAAGGAGGAGGAAAAACGGACAAAATATCGAGATTTGCTCTTCGAACTCCGCAGACTTTACCCAGACCATACTGTTAAGTTGGTGGTACTGATAATAGGAACCCTAGGTGGAACAAAGCACACACTGCTTACGGAACTGAAGATCATACCGGCATGCAGAAACTCGGCGGAGATCTTAGCCGGTAGGATGTAGAAGGCCATCATCCTCGGTTCGCTACGTCTACTCAGGGCACACGATTCCCGGACCCAGTAGTCACTTACCCCACGGTGTGGGGAGTGGCTGCCGGTACTACCAGCTCCCCTCGGCGAGGATCGGAGCCACAGAGAAGGGTGACTGGTTTTTAACAAAAAAAAAAAAATAATAATAATAATAATAAGGGTACGGAAAGCGGACCGGCAACCTCCCCGCGGTGTACCTGGACAGGCAGAGGTACCTCTGCCTGACAGATGTCGGACGTGGATCTCCGGGCCAATCACTCTGAGATCCAAGTCTCTGGTTCCAGACAACAGAGAAAGAGCTCCTCACAATCGACCCCGCTCGGATGGGGGTCGGAGACCAGTTGGAGGAGCTCAGCAGGACGGTCTCAATGATGACGAACTTGGCAATGAACGCGGACGCTTTAAGTGACGAGTGAACTCCGGGATGACTTGCTGACCTGCTATGAGAGTAGCGAACCTGCGCGCAGAGGGTACATGGCGCGATTGCATGAGATCTGGTGTGATATGCACCCAGAGCATCGCGCCTTCTCCGAACAACACCTCAGAGATCAGGTATCCTTCCTGCGCAGGACAGGTTATGTAAGGGCAACCCGTCAGCAGGAAGAAGTGCCAGCCGCACTTCCACCGCGGCAAATAGCAGCTGACGAGGGCCATCCGATAGAGTACACTGATGTTGACTTAAGGACGTGGGTTAGCCTTAACAGCTGGGCTGCCCTAAAGCCGCAAGACCTGGCACGGATGGACGCTGTCATCGAGGAGGAATTACCAGATGACGCCGACGTTTGGCAAATTAACAGTGCCGTGTACAACGCCGCCAGCCGACTTGTTCCCCGCGAGAGGACAACCAATGCCTCGAACGGTATCGAGAAGGCTAAGCGGCGTGTACAAAAAATCGAGGGCAAAATACAGTTGGCCAGACAACACGCTTCTCGAATCCAGAGTGTGGTGGAACACGTAGTAGCTGGCGAGGCTTTTACGCCAAAAGTTCGGCGTATAGCTGCAGGACTACGGCGCCAACACCACTCTTTAAATTTAGCAGTGATGCTTACAATTAAGCAGCACTGTCTAGATAGGATTCGAGCGCTTATGGCTATTAAGAAGAAGCTAAAAAGGCGGGTGAGGAGTATGGAACAAAATTCGTTGTTCCATACGAATCCTTCCCGCCTGTTTCAAGAGCCACAGCGTGTTGTAGATAATCCGCCAAGTGTAGCCGATGTCGAGAGCTTCTGGAAAGGAATCTACGAAACGACACGTCCATTCGATAACAACACACCAGCAATAGCGCACTTTGAGGCTCTCTGTCACAGAACCTGTGAGGAGCCGGAAGAGGTGTGCCCGACAATCAGTTCGGAGGAAGTCCAACAAGCACTTGTTGGAACCAAGAACTTTGCTGCTCCGGGCCCAGACGGCATTAATAACTGGTGGTGGAAGAAATTTCCTTCCACCCACCGCCGCCTGGCTCGTGTTTTCAACACGTGGTTGAACGAAGGGCAGCAAATCCCGGACTGGTTTGTCGAGGGACGTACCGGGCTAATCCCCAAAAAGGGAGATCTGTCCGATCCAAGGAATTATAGGTCAATCACCTGTCTGAACTCCTGCTACAAGATATTTACACGTATCCTGTATGCACGGACACTACGGCAGGTCGATCCGGTCTTCCAACAGATTTATGAGCAGCGTGGCGCCAAGAAAGGCATGGCGGGTTGCAAAGACAGCCTGCTGATAGACCGCTGTTTTACACAAGACTCTATGCAGTACAAGCGGAATCTATCGATGGCCTGGATTGACTATCGTAAGGCATTTGATACAACGTCGCATCAACTATTGTTGCATTTACTCAAATGTCTTGCGGTAGCAGAGCCACTAGTGAGATGCATAGAACAGCTGCTGCCACTCTGGAGGACTCGCTTCACCATAACATCCGGTGCACAGCGAGTTACGACAGAGCAGGTGGCATTCCGAAGAGGAGTTTTCCAAGGGGATTCTCTGAGTCCCCTCCTCTTTTGCATCTCACTACTGCCATTATCTGTTGAACTCCGCCAAACTCGCGGGTACTATTGTGGACCACCCAGCAACCGGAGACAAAAGGTCACCCATCTATTTTATATGGATGACCTCAAACTGTATGCCTCCGGAGAGCGTGAACTTCAGAATGCTCTAAGGGTGGTCGAGGAGTACACGCGGGCCATTGGCATGGAGTTCGGGTTGAACAAGTGCGCGGTCATCCATCTCAAGAGAGGACGATGCGGGGACTTTGCTGAAGATGCGCACCTCGCAGACGGAAGCATCCTAAGACATCTGGATGCCGGAGAGACCTACACATACCTGGGTGTGCAACAACATCACATCCAGGATGTGCAGCAAGTTAAGGAATCTCTCCGCGGCAAGTACAGGTGCCTACTCCGAAAGATTTGCTCATCCGAACTTTCGGGAAAAACAAGGTGTCTGCCACTAATATGCTTGCCGTTCCTGTTCTGCTCTACTCCTTCGGAGTAGTTAAATGGACTGTAGATGAGCTGCGCCAATTGGACAGAGGTACCCGCAAGATGATGAATATCCATAGCAGCATTCATCCTAGATCGTCCGTTCCTCGTGTGTACCTCCCACGAAATCAGGGGGGGCGAGGGCTCTTGGGGTTGGAGTGTATGCATGGCAGGGTATCATTGGGCATGGCATGTAATGTCCTTAGGAGCTCAGACCCGCTCCTGCAATTAGTGAGAGATCACGAAAATGCAGGGGTGGGAGCAGGATTGTTCAAGGCGGCAAAAAGGACCGCAGATGAACTTGGTCTCGCATTCGACGACAGGCGAGGAGGCCGGCGCGGTGCTGACCCAGAGTCAGTCACTGAACTTCAGCCACCTCGCCTAAAGGCCCAGATAAAAGCTGCCGAACAGGAACGTCTGTTTAGGCAGCATACCGATAAACCCATGCACGGGGTGTTCTACAAGAACCTAGACACACTGGGTTTATCAACCAGGCTGACATTCGCCTTTTTAAGGTCAGCTGGGCTAAAGTCGGAGACCGAGGGATTCATTGTGGCCTGTCAAGACTGTGTAATTAACACGCTGGTCTACCGAAGCCGCGTAATGGGTGTAGAGGTTCCTGATATAAACTGCAGAACCTGCCGTCAGGCGCCGGAATCGCTCATGCATTTACTTTCCGCATGTCCGGTGTATGCAATTTCGGCCTACATCCATCGCCATAACGCGGCATTGCGGGTGCTGTATTATCATCTTCGGCACTCGTACGGGATAGACCAGACACCAATGCTGCCTTACGCCCCTGGGGACATCGAGTCCGTTGTCGAAAACGAGCGGTGCCGAATTTATTGGAACTACTCGTTTCCGACAGTCAGGCTAATTCAAGCCAACAAGCCTGACATAGTTCTCCTCGACCATCAACGCAAGGTGATGTTTGTGATCGAGTTCTCGGCACCTGCCGAGCCAAACATCACTTTGAAAGAGGAAAACGGACCAAATACCGTGATCTCCGGTACGAGCTCCAAGTGCTATACCCAGGCTACTCAGTCAAGATGGTAGTCCTAATAATCGGTGTACTCGGTGGTATGAAGCCTACGCTACTCTCGGAACTTAAGACCATACCTGTCTGCCAGAAATCAGCAGAATGGCTGGCAGGCCAAATGCAGAAGGCGGTTATCTTGGGGTCCCTCCGCCTACTTAGGGCACACGATTCTGGTATTTATAGTCACTAACCCCACAGGTCGTGGGGAGTGGCTGTAATTATGGCCGGCGCGGCTACCGTGTGGTATCGGTCGGGGAAACCCTCTCTGGCGAATGTCGGACGTGGGTTCCCAGGACTAACCATCCTGGGGACTCAAGTCTCTGGCTCTCGACCAAAACAGAGATCAGGCTCCTCACAATCGACCCCAATCGGATAGGGGTCGGAGACAAGTGGGAGGGGCCTTACCGGACGGTCTCATCGATGACGACCTGGCTATGTTACAAGGACGCTTTAGGTGAACAGGGGAACTACGGGACGATTTGCTAGACTGCTATGAGAGCAGCGAACCTGAGCGCAGGGGGTACATGGCGCAACTACACCGGTTGTGGTGCGATATGCACCCGGAGTATCGCGCCTTCTCTCAACAACACCTGAGAGATCAAGTATCCTTCCTGCGCAGAACAGGTTATCAAAGGGCACCCCGTCAGCAGGAAGAACTGCCAGCCGCATTACCACCGCGGCAACCAGCTGCTGACGCAGAACATCCCCTGGATGACGATGTCACCCTCAGGACGAGGGTTAGCCTTAACACCAGGGTTAACCCAAAGCCACAAGACCTGGCAAGAATGGAATCGTTAATCGATGAGGAACTTCCAGAAGATGCCAACATATGGCAGATCAACAGTGCCGTGTACGCTGCCGCCAGACAACTCGTCCCCCAGCAATGCCTGGCAAGCGTGTTGGACAAGGTCGAGAAGACTAAGCGGCGCGTACAAAAAATCGAGGCGAAAATTATATCGGCGAGACAACACGCGTCTCGAATCCAGAGTGTGGTAGAGTATATAACGGCAGCTAAGCCTTTCACGCCGATAATCCGGCGTATAGTTGCCGGGGTAAGACGACAACACCACACTCTCAATCGGACAGTGCTGCAGACAATCAAGCAGCACTGTCTAGATAGGATTCGAGCACTTAAGGTCATCAGAAAATCTTTGGTCAGACGAACGCGGAGCAAGGAACAAAACCATCTGTTCCAAACAAGCCCCTCTCGTCTGTTCCAAGAGCCACAGCGTGTTGTCGAAAATCCGCCGTCTTTTGAGAATGTTCTGGAAAGGAATCTACGAGACTACGAGTCCATTTGACAATGACACTCCAGCGATAGCACACTTCGAGGCCCTCTGTCACAGACTTTTAGAAGGGCAAGACGAAGTGTGCCCGGCGATCAGTACGGAAGAAGTCCAACAGGCGCTTGTTGGCACCAAGAACTTCGCTGCTCCGGGTCCAGGCGGCATAAACAACTGGTGGTGGAAGAAATTTCCTTCCACCCACCGCCGTCTGGCTTGAGTTTTCAACTCGTAGTTGAACGAGGGGCAGCAGATTCCGGACTGATTTGCCGAAGGGCGAACTGTACTGATCCCCAAAAAGGGGGACCTGTCCAACCCGAAAAACTACAGACCGATCACTTGCCTCAATTCCTGGTACAAGTTATTTACACGTATCTTGTACGCCAGGACATTGAGGTCAGTTGAGCCTGTATTCCAAGAGATACACGAGCAGCGAGGCAGTAAAAAAGGTGTGGCAGGCTGCAAAGAGAACCTATTGATAGACCGCTGTATTGCTCAGGATTCTGTGCAATACAAGCGTAATCTATCAATGGCGTGGATCGATTACCGTAAGGCATTCGATACAACATCACATGCATTATTGTTACACCTGCTCCAATGCCTTGCGGTACCTGCCGCAATAGTGAGATGCATTGAACAACTGATGCCACTCTGGAGAACCCGCTTCATCGTAACATCTGGTGCTCAGCGGATTTCAACAGAGCCGGTATCATTTAGGAGAGGAGTTTTCCAGGGCGACTCTCTCAGCCCTCTCCTATTCTGTATCTCGCTGCTGCCGGTGTCTGTAGAACTACGTCAAACCCGCGGATACCAATGTGGATCACCCAGCAACCGGAGGCACAAGGTCACCCATTTATTCTATACGGATGACCTAAAACTGTATGCCTCCGGAGAGGGCGAACTCCAAAACTCTCTTAGGGTGGTCCAAGAGTACACGCGGGCTATTGGCATGGAATTTGGGTTGGACAAATGTGCAGTCGTCCACCTCAAGAGAGGACGATGCGGGCTATTCCCTGAAGATGCGCAGCTGGCAGACGGAAGCATCCTAAGACATCTGGATGCCGGAGAGACCTACACGTACCTGGGTGTGCAACAACATCACATCCAGGACGTAAAACAAATTAAGGACACTCTCCGCGGCAAGCACAGACACCGACTCCGAAAGATTTGGTCTTCCGAAATTTCGGGAAAGAACAAGGTGTCTGCGACTAATATACTTGCCGTTCCGATTCTGCTCTACTCCTTTGGAGTAGTCAAGTGGGACAGTAGATGAGCTGCGTCAATTGGATAGGGATACCCGCAAGATGATGCATATTCACAGAAGCATTCATCCTAGATCATCCGTTCCTCGAGTGTACCTCCCACGTCAACGGGGGGGCAGAGGACTCTTGAGCCTGGAGTGCATGCATGGCAGAGTAGCGCTGAGTATGGCATGTAACATCTTGAGGAGCTCAGATCCACTCCTGCGGTTAGTGAGAGATCATGAAACCGTAGGAGTGGGCGGATTTTTATTTAAGGCAGCACGCAGGGCCGCAGATGATCTCGGTCTCGTTTTTGACTTCAGGCGAAGAGGCAGGCGAGGTGCTGATGCAGTCAGTAACTGAGCTTCCGCCAAATCGCCTGACAACCCAAATTAAAGCTGCCGAGCAGAGAAATCTGTTCAGGCAGCACGTGGATAAACCAATGCATGGAGTGTTCTACAACAACATAGAGACACTGGGTTTATCGACAAAACTGACCTTCGCATTCCTGAGGTCAGCAGGGCTAAAGTCGGAGACCGAGGGATTCATTGTGGCCTGCCAAGGTGGTGTTATTAACACCTTGGTCTACCGCAGTCGTGTTATGAGTGTAGAGGCCCTCGACCTAAATTGTAGGACCTGCCATCAAGCTCCGGAGTCGCTCATGCATTTACTATCTGCATGTCCGATTTACGCGACTTCGGCCTACATCCACAGACATAACGCTCTTCAATTCTATACCTCTTAAATAAAAATGAGATGAGTAGGCTTCAAAAACTACAAAACAGAAGCATGAGAATAATTTTAGGTTGCTCTAGACTGACACCTATTAGAGTTATGCTAAATACATTAGGATGGCTTTCTATAAATAATTATATAACATTTTTCAGTCTGGTGTTTATACATAAGATTAAAAATAACTTAACCCCTGAATATCTGCAGAATAAATTAGTTTATAATGCAGATATTCATAATTACAACACTAGAAATAATCTAAACTTTCATTTACAAACATATAGGAAAAAGTCAACACAAAATAATTTATTCTATAAGGGGTTAAATGAGTATAACGATCTACCAGTAGGCATTAGAAACAGTCCCACATTAAGTATATTTAAAAGTCGACTTAAGAAGTATTTGTTGGATGAGTCAAATCTATCAAATGAAATGTGATAATTTTGAGATACTTATTGATTGTATGTGTATTAGTGCTAAGTGTGATATTTTAGTGTGTATATGAGTGTCTAATGATTTCTTTTTTTATATATATTGTTTTATATTTATATGTACTTATTCAAAATGTATTAGTCTTTTTGGCTAAATAAAGGATATATATATATATATATATATGTATACTTCATTTGTTGTTCCCTCCATGATAAACACCAGGTGGACCGCCCTCCAGTATTTTCATTACATATACAATGAAATGCTTGTATATACATATTTGGAGAAGGTGTCTTTATTGGTATCTCAAGAGAGGGGTAAAGATTTACACAAAAAAAATGTGTATATATTTTAAAGATATTATGTATTGTTAGTTCCCTCCGAACCTGTGTATATTATATTTAACAATTACTTGTACTTCCCTCCAGCACAATTGCCAGATTGTGGAGGGCGCTACGTGTTGTTGTTATTATTTCCTTATATTATTTACAGGGCCGTGTAGAGCGGGTGTGCAAGGTAAGCACCGCACGCCTTCGTCTATTTTAGGGGGCGGCGGCGAGCAGCCGGATAATAGGCTATTGAATATGTCTTTAAGTAAGGAACAATTGCGCTAAGGAGTTTTTATTGTTAGTTGAACACCTAAAAATGATAAAATCACAAAATGCTACTATATTCCGGGGTGCGTTTGAGAGCCAACCGAAAACACCCAGTTTTGAGTTTTTAAAAATAATTCAAATACAGTACGAATTTGTAGATTTCACAAGAATACTTTTTTATAGAAAATAAAATTTCCTATCTAAATAAGTTGTTAAATAATTTGTTTTCCTATTTTTAGTCCTAAAAATAACTAAAAAACAAAGTTAAAATTTACGAAAATTCAATTTTTTTTCTTTTTTCCAGCAATTCGTGTAACTTTTTTTACGGCATCGTAGGTGTATATAAATGTTCAAAGAAAAAAAGGTTCTTAAAAAAACAAAGAAATTTCTTTTTTTCTACCTGTACGAACAACGGTGACCGAGATATTGCCCTTCAAAGTTTACCAGTTTTTGCTATATTTTACCTCATTTGCTTCATACATTTTTTCTTCTAATTTTCAGTAAATCAATTTATTTTTGTGCAATAAAACAACAATTTTAAGATAATTTAATAATAATACCAGTCTCTTTAGCGTTCTAAAATAGATATTACGAAAAAGTAATTACAAACAATTAATTAATGTTTGTGGTTGAGCTTTATTATATTAAATTAAAATTTTATTCATTATTTAAAATAAACTGATTTTTAAATAAATAAAAATTGTAGAAAAGCATTATGAACAATAAACTCATTTCAAAGAATAACATTTTTATTCCTGAAGGTAAAAAAATATTGTAGGTACTTTATTAATTTTAAGAAGTCGATTATTAGATATTAATACTTTCGATGGCAATATTAACTTCGTTGTCGGTATCTTTATAGACATCCTCTTGTGATATTTCTGGCACATTTGGATTTTCGCAATTAATTTCTGCACATTCGTTGTAAAATATGGAGCATTTGATGCCAAACTGTCTGCAACACAATTTCCGTGACAGCCTTTTAAACAGTTTGAAGCATTTGTATTATTATTGTTAAATTATCTTAAAATTGTTGTTTTATTGCACAAAAATAAACTGATTTGCTGAAGATTAGAAGAAAAAATGTATCAGAGCAAATGCGGCAAAATATGGCAAAAGATGGTCAATTTTGAATGTCGATATCTCCGTCACCGTTGGTCGTACAGGGCGGAAAAAAACAATTTCTTTGTTTTTCCAGGAACTTTTTTTGTGAACGTATATATATACCTAGGATGCGTAAAAATGTTATGGACGAATTACTGGAAAAGGGAAGAAAAAGTGAATTTTCGTGAATTTTTAACTTTATTTTCTAATTATTTTTAATACTAAAAATAAGAAAAAAATTCAACAACGCGTTTGAATGAGAAATTTAAGAAATGTAATTTTCTGCAAAAAAATATTCTTATAAAAATCTACATATTTGCATTGTTTCTGAGTTACTTTGATAAACTAAAAAATAGGCTTTTTCGGTTGGCTCTCAAAAACGCGCCCCAGAATTTAGTAGCACTTTGCGATTTTATCATTTTTAGGTGTTAAAGTAACATATTAAACAATAACAACCCTTTAACGTAATTGTTCCTTTCTACCCCTTAATTTTGGACATATTCAGTAGCCTATAAAAGGGCCATGCGTTTTTTAAATGATTCGGTCAGGGCAATTTTATATCATTTTTTATGTAGTTAAATTTTAAATTGTTGGAAATAAATATGCCTTTGTAACTAACGAAATAAAATTATAGCAATTATAGCATGTGACAATTTCCAAATCTAACATTTGATTTAAGAATTTTACTGACAATTCCAGTATCTGTAGCAACAGAAAAGAGATCATTCTCGAAACTAAAAATTATTTGAAATCGACAATGTCGTAAGAAAGTCTATTTTTTTATTTTTATTATTTAAATATTTTAATGAACATATCCACCAAACAAGTAGTAACAAGTTTACATATATAATTACTATAAGTGGTTAATATTATTAAAAAGTGGATATGGGCAATTATTATTTCTTAAGTTTTTATATTAAATAATATCGACTAATCATTTACCATATTTATTATTAATTTCTAATTTTTATCGCTATATTAATTCTGTTTTTTTTTCCAATAATGTTTTGAAATTATGATTCTTGTAACAATCACAATGTATGTAAGTATGTTGTATGGTCTAAGTTCATTCTGTGCAATTTAATCTTAAATGTTCTTAAATGCCTTCTTTTTTGTTTTATGATAAGAATCTTTATTTTATTGTCATAATATAAATATCTCTTACTTCTGTTTTTATGTATGTGATGAGTACCTACATATCTGTCTACTGATATATAATATATACAGGGCGAGTCACTAATGGCGGGGACGGTCAATATCTCCTCTACCGTTTGAAATTTAACAAAATGTCTTGGATAAAAATTCTGGAAGATTAAATGTGGCATATTCTAAATTACTTTGAAATCTACAGGGTGTTTCACATAGCAGTGGCAAGCTAATACTTGATTTCTTAAATGGAATACCAAAAATTTTTTCATATATTCATATTTCCCTCTTCTCTCTATCTGGTCATATATCAATTTTGGAGTAACACTGCGGTATTGTCACATGTCATTTTTTCGTAAAGTTGACTGTTTCTGACTTATAAATAATTTAATGTTTGAGAAAACGCAAAAACATCCAAACACAATATTAAAATATGAATTTTTTGAATTCACCAAACTTTTTATATAATCTTTGAACATCCATTAACAAAACTCTGAAGAGTAAGTACAGATTATTTCATTTTAAAGCTAAAATTTTTAATTGTTAAATAGACGTTTTTAGCATTCACATCAACATTTAATTGTTTATATGTCACAAACACTCAACTCTACGAAAAAATAACAAGAGACCTTTTTTGTTTAAAAGGCCCAGAAAATTCTAGAAAAATCATTCGGGTCAAAAAAAGCGATTTTTGCAATTTGTTTAAAAAATAGTTTAAACAAAGGAATTTAGATTTGCCTCTTTTGATCAATTTAAACAAAAAAGGTCTCTAAGTTGACCGTTTGCGACAATTTAATGTTAATGTTTGACGTCTATTTAACAATTAAAAATGTAAGCTTTAGAATGAAATGGTCTGTACTTACTCTTCAGAATTTTGTTAATGGATGTTCAAATACAAGAAGTTTGGTGAACTCAAAAAATTCATATTTTAATATTGTGTTTCAACCTTGAAAATGGTCGTTTTTGTATTTTTTCAAATATTAAATTATTTATAAGTCGGAAAAGATCAACTTTACGGAAAAATAACACGAGATTTTTTTGTTTGAAATGACCACAAAAAAAATTCTTTCGTGTCAAAGAAAGCGATTTTTGCAATTTGTTAAAAAAATAGTTTACACAAATTGGGACCAGATTTTTGTCTGGTAAACTCTTGATCCGTATTCAGGGGCATGTCCTGAAGGTGAATATGGAAAAACAATGAAAACATGTTTTCATACCAAGGCGAGGTTTTCGCCTTGTCTATAGGGATTCACTACTTCCACGTCCAGATTTACCATCCAAGGCTTTTTAAACGAAAAGATACCATATTTGCACTCCTGTATGTTGAAATAATGGGCTATTTTGGTAGGAATTCTGTATTACTTTATTTGCAGGTACTCATTGAAATAACAATACCATTGGCATATGGCACTGTTGTGTCAATTCGTTCATTTTTTTTGTTTTTGTTTATGGTCTCTTATGTTACTTTATTACAAAAAATTTTAATTTCTGAAATTGTTGCAAAATTGGAAAATTTTAAATTTTTATTATAATTTGTTATTTGATGTAATAAAAGAATTTTTGAAATTGTTGTTAATTTGAGAAATTCTTAATTGTAATGTACATGTTAACTGATTTTAATAAAACATGCGCAGTTTATTTATTAAATAACAATTTATTATTCTCTTCTGAATATCGCCTCCTTCTAAGGTAAGACAATTTGTGGTTTAAAGGGCTTTAATTATTTGCATAATTCTCCAAGTCTAGTTTGCTAATAAAAATAATTAATTATCCTTATTATGGAGCATGTTTAAAGAAAACAAATATAGCCAATATTAGATAACTGATGGTTATACATTTTTAAAATTCAACTGATAACGATCTAAAGGAGCATTGTAAACAATATTATTTAGAGAATTATTGTGAATTACGTGACGAACATTAATATTTCGGTAACATAATATAAATTTTAATTATACTATATTTGTGTTCGGAACCAATATTATTTGTTAAATTTCGGTCACACCCATTTGAAGGTATCCTAACCCACTGCCGTAGTCAGATTTGAGATAAATTGTTAACATTTTTCTTGAATTTTTGATCTTGAAAAAAAAATCGAAATAGGCCTTGAAATTTTGCACCACAGTGAAGTTATTGAAGCTCCATAGTAATCCCTATATATTTCCCTATATATTTCGACATTTCGATACTTCGACGTTGAACATGAATCGGGGTTATTTTCGTTATTTACAAAAATTGGTGGGTGATGGAGCTCAACGGACATCGCATTCGTATTCAGCATGTCGAAATACATAGGGGTTAGAGGTGTTTCAGAATCTCATGAGCCGCAAAATGCGCAAAAGGCAAAGTTTAATCTGAGTTATAAGTATGTTTTTGAAGACACTGGAGGCTGCCTTGCTGTATACATAAACAAGAGCTCGGGATAAATTGTAAACAATAAATATAATATTTTTAAGAAGTGTAACTGAGTCAACAGGACGGATGTCTCTGCGCATATGAAGGTCACAGCTCATGAGGTTTTAAAACACCTCTACTCTGTCGGGTCCCAGTAACAGACCACTTTTTTTGTGTGTCTGTGTAATCGTTCAGTGTTAATATCTGAAAAATTTTGAATAACGTCCTTTTCTCAAGGATATTTTTGGCCAACTTTACACATAAACACAATTAATTATAAGCTGAAACATATCCTTTATAGGATTTTGCAAACAGCAGAAAAAAACTAAGAGAACTAAAAAGAAAGACTATCTGTAAAATTATTGATTTCCAATCTTTGTATTGTTTCGATAACTTGAATTCTGGTTATACTAGCAATTAAAATTCTAAACTGAATTTGTCTATTTCTTATTACAAGCTATTTAATCAGACCGGTCGCAGCTTTTACTTCCAAACCCCCACAGACTTCAATTTTAAGAGGAATTTTGCAGTGCGAATTCTCTACCAAATGTATTGAATTGAATGCAGATTTAGTTCAAATAGCCAACATTTAAAATGTATGGCACTGTTGGGTCAATTCGTTTTATTTTTTCTTGTTTGTTTGTTTATGGTCTCTTATGTTATTTTATTACAAACCTATTAATTTCTGAAATTGTTGCTAAATTAGAAAATTATTAATTTTAATTATAATTTTTAATTTGATGTAACAAAAGAATTTATAAAGTTTTTGTTAAATTGAGAAATTCTTAATTGTAATGTACATGTTAATTGATTTTAAGATGTGCAATTTATTAATAAAATACCAGTTTTAAGGTGTGATAATTTGTGGTTTAAAGGGCTTTAACTATTTATACCTATAATTCTCCAAATCTAGATTTGATAATAAATTTAATTGCAAAGCTTGCTAATAAAAATAATTATGAAGCCTGTTTAAAAAAACAAATATTGCCAATATTGATTAACTGATGGTTATAAGTATTTAAAATTCAACTGATAACAATCTAAAGGAGCATTGTGAACAATACTATTTAAACAATTGTCAAATTACACGACGAATATTCGAAATATTTAAGTAACTTAACATTAAATTTTAATTATGCTATATTTCTGCTCGAAACCGATATATTTTGTTAAATTTCGGTCACGCCTATTTGAAGGTATCATAAACCCACTGCCGTAGTCAGATTTGAGAACACTTATTGTGGATTTAGATCGTCTTGAAAAAAAAGTCTAGAGGCCTTGAAATTTTAAATTTCGGTTTGAAATTTTGCACCCCTTTGAAGTTATTGAAACTCTATCATCAATTAAAAAAATCAATTAAATCGGCCAATAAACAAAAATATGAATTACTTTGAGCTGTGTAAAATAGCAACACTTCGAATAGCCAGGTAGGAGGCTAGCCTCAGATCTCAGTTCTTTATAGCGCATGCACAGCATAAATAAAAGACAGCAGGGAAACTTAAAAGGCGGGAACGGCTTGCGCTGATCGTTCGCGCATGACGCCATTTAGGTGTAAAACCTTGTAAACAGTGAGGGCGGTAAAGCATACAATTTAGAATTTAGTGCATTCATAGACGTGCTTTGTGCGGTTTGTCTAGGATAATTTCTCTGTTCTTGTTTTAAAACATGGGTTTTGTTTGTGCTGCAACACATTGCCAAAACAAGTTATTTTTGCAAAAAGTCATTTTTTAGGTTCCCGCCTACTGATATTCAGGTCTATTCTGTAACATTTTTGTTAAGTTTTAACGGCAAGGTCACTGTTAATTAAAATAATTAGCGGAATGAAGTTAACGGTCGGTCGTATTCTGTATACTTTTTTTAAGGTTAAATTTAACCAACATCCAGCAACATCGTTTCAAATTAGAGGCGACTTTGGACCTGCCACTAAAATTTAACGGTACCGTTAAAGGGGCAAAAACACCGTATTTTATTTTTGGTTCATAAAATTTTGTATATTATTCAGTACATGGCACTTTGTTTAAGAAACTGGCAGGACCATTCAAAATACAGAAACAAAATATTTAATCTAAACTTTGAATTGATTTGCCAACCGAAAAATTGTATTTGCATAACTCCGAAGACAACATAATAATTCAGAAATGTTTTGACTTTTCACTAGAATAGAATGTTTGTCAATGAGTTTAAGATTCTTTTGACTACCCATTTTCTCATTTATATCCAGTAATTATTTTTCCGCCTTCAAATAATCGTGATCATAACCTCAAATAGAAGCGCGGGTGCCGCGGGTCCTGTTTGACGATAATTTTATGCGGTAGGTATTCAATTTTATCTGCGTGTATTATATATTTTGTGGGATTATTGTCCGTCTTAACTTAATACTCTACTCATTGTCTTAACTACTTTCATTCAATGACTTCCCTGCTTTCATTAGGTTTGTTTTTAATTTGATCTTGAGCATATAAGGAAAAGAAATAAAGGGTCGTTAAAAACTTATGACTTTAACAGGTCCGTTAAATGGTCGCATACAGAATAGAAAAATCAGTTATTATTTTTAGCATTCCGTTAAAATTAAAATTTTAGCAGGGCGTTTATTTTTAACCAAAAAATTACAGAATAGACCTGTAGATAGTTTATTAATCTTGAGTATATTATTTTTTCAAAAATTTTACTTATATTTGAGGGTAAAGCAATAGGCCTATAATTGTTAATAACATTCTTATCCGTTATCCCAATATTGTCTAAATGTTATTTGTGGCATTATCTTATTTTTTTTCCTTCTTCAATTCTTTGGGACTTCCTGCCACATGTATGGTTTCTTTTTTAAACGGTGTTCGGGGAACCTACAAAATATCGCAATTAACCACAATGTTACTGGTAAATAACCTCTACACGCCTGTGACTTTTACGTCAAAGCATCAGTTAAAGGTCGTTTTTTTAATTAAACAACACAAATAAGTATAAAAACTTGAAATTAAATATTTTGCAAAAAAAGATTTTTCAAAAATTTATTAGTGGAATGGCGACATATCTCTTGCCGACTTTCGCAATTTCATACATAATTTTTTTTTTGTAAAATGTAAATTTTGTACTAATAAAGACATTTATTATTTTTATTTGTTTATTTGTTCGCTTTATCTATTGTAACTAAGTTCAAAATAGCCTTTACTTTAATTCATTATTTATTATAAAACAAAGTTGAAATTCAAAATATATTTTTTTACGTCAACCTTTATTTATTATGTTTAACTCAAATTGTGCAATACGGTCCTGTCGGAATTATGTTTGTGAAATGAAATTATTTCGAAACCAGCCCTGATTTTTACACCGAAATGGCGTCTTCAAGGTCAATGATTTTAGTTTTGAAAATTCAACGGTTCTGGCGAGAGTTTCTCTGCTGTCTTTTTCTTATGCTGTGGCGCATGTGCAGTGCAGTTCAGGAGATTCACAAAGAAAACGAACTGTCACTTGCGTTTAGCTGGTTAAGATCAACTTGACGTAAAAATACATAAAACATTTGATAGGCAGGCTAGAAATGAGTGCGCTAAGTGAAAATATTCCCAACATGTCTTGTTGTGCAGACGTGGTGGATTATTTGTTATTAAATGGATTTACTACTCTCACTTATGACGAAAAGGTAAGAAAAGAAATGCCAGGCCTACACCAGCAATGCCTTCGTTAGTTTTTAAAAGTCGAGTGGTTAACGGCATCAACAGTTAGAAACAAATTATATTGTTGGAGATGTGTCCCCGGAGCACATTTCATCTTGCATTAAATTCGAAATGTTTGGTAAACAAAATATTGTAAATTTCTTGGATTCTGCACATAAGAGAGAAATAGAAAATTTTAACGAAAAGGTCCGGTGCCATTATATATTTATCTTCACAAGAAAATTTTTTCCGAGGACATGACGAAAAACGAGAATCGTGCAATAAAGAAAATTACAAAGAGCTGATAGATTTTTTTTAAATGTATGACCCAAAATTAGAGAACTTTTTGAACAACGCCACCATTTTTTCCGGAACGTCTAAATCAATTCAAAATAATAAATAATTAAATAAATTAGATTTATTAGCATAATAAATTGCTATGCAATACAATCAAGAATACAATATATTACAAAAACAGAAAACTGCATGTAATACAAAAAAAAGAAACAATACAGTTATAAGACTACTACACACATACATAATACATTTACATATCTTTTTTAAGTACATTTGAATACATTTTATTATAGTTTATCACACTATCGTATTTTATATCATAATGGCCAATTGGTTTTAACATAATTTATACACTTTTTTTTAAATATATTTAAATTTGGAGTTGTTTTTACCTCATTTGGGAGAGAATTATACATATTCAGTCCCTTAATAAATAGCTGGTTTTCACAAAAATTTGTATAAGTTCTTTCAATGTAAAAATTTTGTCTAGCTCTGGTTTCATAATTGTGTATGTCGCTCACAAAGGTACATGTTTCAATAAGATGTTTTGGTAACATATTATTTAATAACTTATTTATAAATAAAAAAAACATTTAACATAACCGATTGTCTTAGTGACAATATATTTGCACAGTCCAACATAAATTTAATACTTGTGTAAATATTACAATTCAATAGGGTTTTCAATGCTTTATTTTGCTTAATTTGTAGATCATTTAACTGAGTGTTATTAAGCATAAATACAATAATTGTTGGGCAATATATGAAATGTGGGTGCACAATAGTGTTGTATATTATGTTTCTTCCATGTACTAAGATATTTGCCAATTATAGACAAATAATTTACTTTTTTAGAAACTTTTTAGCTATATACTCAGCATGCTTGCTAAATGATAAATTGTGATCAATGACTACTCCCAGACATTTAAACTCCACAACATTTTCAATTGCCCGATTATTAATTTTAATATTGCAGTAATGTTCATTATTTAAGATATGTTTAGTGCCTAGCAACATGACTTTAGTTTTTTCTATGTTTAACATTAGATTATTCTCCCCTAGCCATTAAAGTATATTTTTTAACTCTGTATTAAGTGTTTCACAGATAAAATCCACATCATTTCCTACCATGTATCATCACCAAACATTTGTATATCGCAATTATTTACTATTTTCGTAATATCATTTATGTAGGTACAATATAAACAGAACTGGTCCTAAAACCGATCCCTGAGGGACACCAAAATGTACTTCCCTTTTGTCAGATATTGCATTTCCATATTTCACAACTTGATATCTTCCAATTAGATATGAATAAAACCACTCCCATACTTTACCATCTATACCCATTTTTTTTCAATTTCACTAGTAATAATGTTGTCTATGGTTTCAAAGGCCCTCTTAAAATCCAAGAATATTGCACCAACATACTGTTTATTACTTATTGCTCCTTTCCACTTGACTAATATTGATTGTAATGCAGTCCCACAAGAGTTTAATTTTCTAAAACCTGCCTGATGTTTCGTTAATATATCACTGCTTTCTATATACTCTAATAACTGATCTTTTACTATTATTTCTAATAGTTTTTCATATGGCGGCAGCATATTTAGTGGTCGATGCTCATTGTACAATATTGTATTTATCTTTTTTTCCACCGGAACAACTAGATTTTTTCCAGTTTTGTGGTACCGTGCCTGTCTCTAGTGAGCAATTTATTACATCCATAATTCTGTTGCCAATAGTTTCAAATGCTATTTTTAATATTTTAGTTGTAATTCCATCTGTATCACTGTTTTTATTAGGCATTATGTAAACACATGTTCGTAATTCGATTAAATCTATCTTTAAACTGCTCCCATACTAATTCATTTTGCTCAATATTTTCTACTACAAAATTATAATTGTTGTCCTTTATAATATCGCGAGATATTTCTTCAATGCTTTCAATAAAATAATCATAGAAGGCATTACATATAATCTCTTCATTACTAAGTAGTAATATTTTCACCAAATTCAATTTTCTTTTTGCATGTAACGTTTTTACTATTTGTAAGTTCCTTCAAAGTTTTCCACATTCTAATAGCATCACCACTACAATCGTCTATTTTTTCTTTATAATATTTAGCTTTGTGCTGCCGTATCAACAGCACAACTCCATTTCTTTTTAATCTGTAATGTTCCCAGTCGTTATTTGCATTTGTAATTGTTGCTCTTTTAAACAATACATCTCTTTCCCCAATTTGTTCTTTTATTTCCTCACACCACCATCCATTTGTCGAATATTTCGGGTTTATAAGAATTTTCCTAACAGGTGCATGTATATTCAATGTTTCTTTTTATTAGGTTGGTAAGATTATTGGCCATTATATTTACATCTATTACATTTGCTGTCCATGGTTTATCCACTAAATCCAATTGGAAATTAGTTTCATTGAAATTTTTATAACTTCTCATACCTATTTATATAATTTGGCGCATCTCTTTTCTCATTATTCAAACTTTCTGTTATAATCGTATGATCATAGAGACGTGGTGTTAGATGTATTTTAAACTTAAGATTTTTTTCGTTAGTTATAAGAAGGTCGATAATTGTACTGCCAATATCCGTGATTTTAATAAACTGGTCCATAATCTGATACAAGCCAAGCTTGCGAATACTTTCACCAAGTTTGTTTTTATAAAAACTATCTACAGCCATATTTATATTAAAATCACCAATTAGAATGACAGTACTATCACCATAATCAAGATTGTCTAATACACATTTAATTCTGTCTATAAATATACTATGATTTGAATTGGGTGAATGGTATACTGTAAGTATCAAAAAACCTCGGCCATATATAACAACTTTTGTGCCTAATGTCCAATAATTCCTGTCTGTTACTTCCTCAATAATTTTTGTGTATTTAATGACATCCTTTATATACAGGGTTTCCCAGATTTAAAGTGACATAGACCGATGAGAGATAGAGCACACTTGTCTGAGTTCAAAACACCCCCACACTTACCCTTGAAAGTGAATGGTTTTTTGAGATACAGGGTATTTTATGATTCTTGACTGAAACTAAAATTCATCATATATTTGGAATGGGTGGATGTATTTGGATTAAATTTGGTACACATATAGTGCACTCCTAGTCCAATTAATAGCATAATTTAGTTTGTAAAAATTCCAGGACTCAATTTTTATTATTTTGCATTTAGGGTCAATTACATCACCCTGTATATCAGTTTTTTGTAAATGGCGGATAACTATTGAAATGTCTATGGATTATTGTGCAAAACACTGTCATAATATTCGATGGCATGTTTATGGTTACTTCCCAGCAAAATTTCGAAAATAATGGTGAATGATGTTTAAATTCTACAAAATACGCAAACAACCAGTTAACGTCACTATTTTATTAATTTTACTTATTTAATAATTATTTAATGTATTATTGTTACTTAAATTCGATTCGAATTGCACTTAAAATTTGTACGGCCATATGCAATATTCCATAGAAAAACAGTTTGCTTAAAAATAAAAGTAGGCGTGTGTCAATTCTGACATTTATAGCTTAATACATAGTAATGTAAGTCACCTTTAGAAATTAAGTCTAAGTATTCAAAGAAGTCGTTTGAGTTATTAAAATAATGTTTTATATTAACAAATCTACTATATTAATTTTAAGATGCCATTCCAATTTACAAATGAAGAATATGCAGATATGATTTATGTGTATGGTTTTTGCGACGGAAATGGAAGAGCTGCAGAGAGAGAATATGAAAGACGTTTTAGAAATCGTCGTACACCAAATCGTACAACATTTTCAGAGGTGTATCAATTTAGTAAGGAACGTGGGCAATTTCCCTCACAGGCAAAACATGAACATGTTCTCAGAGATTTTCAACAGCGAGAGGAAGTATTACAGATTGTTGATATGAATCCAACTGTAAGCGTCAGGAAAATCAGTCATCAATTAGAAATTCCCAGAACAAGAGTATGGCGAACTTTAAAAAAAGAAAATTTATATCCTTTTCATGTTCAAGTAGTTCAATGACTTGAAGACGGTGACAGGGTTCCGCGTTTAACATTTTGTAGGTGGGTAGTTGCACACAGACGAACATTTTCTAGAATTCTGTTCACGGACGAAGCTCAATTCACGCGTGATGGAATAAACAACACCAGAAATCAACATCTTTGGGCAACTGAAAATCCACATGCTACGCTTCAGAAAAATTCCCAACACAAATTCAGTATAAATGTCTGGTGTGGAATATACAATAATCATCTAATAGGGCCACACATTTTTGAAGGAAGACTAACGGGTGAAGTTTGTTTAAATTTCTTAAAAGATGTGTTACCAAATTTATTAGAAAACATCAATGTCAGAGGTAAGTGGTTTCAACACGATGGTGCTGGACCCCATTTTTCTGTACCGGTAAGGGAGCATCTTAATCAACGTTACACCAACAGATGGATTGGTAGAGGGGGTGCAGTTAACTGGCCACCGAGATCTCCTGATCTCACCCCCATGGATTATTTTTTATGGGGCACCTAAAGTCACAGGTGTACAGTGAAAATATTAATACCCGTGAACAATTACAACAAAAACTTTTTAATGTATGTGACAATATTATCCACAATCCGGCTATGATCGATATATCGGTGAAAGCGCCTTTTAAACGTTCACAAAAATGTATTGACGCTGAGGGGTGTTCATTTCGAAAATTTATTATATTTTTAATTAATTGTACCAGTGTATAAAATAATTAGCGTCTTTTTAAAATTTGTGCTGTAAGTTATGATTAATCAAACTGTTTTTCTTTATATTTTTTCCTTTTTTCTGTTTTTCGTTTTTCTTTTTAAGTAACAATAATACATTAAATAGCTGGCTGAAGGACCTCGGTCGATGGCCATTTGGAGTTATCCAATAAAGAACTTATTTATTTATTTATTACATTAAATAATTATTAAACAAGTGTCTAAGTAAAATTAATAAAAAAGCGACGTTAAGTGGTCGTTTGCGTATTTTGTAGAATTTAAATATCATTCACCATTATTTTCGAAAATTTGCTAGGAAGTAACCATCAACGTGCCATCGAATATTATGACAGTATTTTGCACAATAATCCATAGATATTTCAACAGTTACCCGCCATTTACAAAAAACTGATATACAGGGTGATGTAATTGACCCTAAATGCAAAATAATAAAAATTGAATCCCGTCCTGGAATTTTTACAAACTAAATTATGCTATTAATTGGACTAGGAGTGCACTATATGTGTACCAACTTTAATCCAAATACGTCCACCCATTCCAAATATATGGTGAATTTTAGTTTCAGTCAAGAATCATAAAATACCCTGTATCTCGAAAACCATTCACTTTTAAGGGTAAGTGTGGGGGTGTTTTGAACTCAGAAAAGTGTGCTCTCTCATCGGTCTGTCACTTTAAATCTGGGACACCCTGTATATTAGCACACCACCTGTTTGTCTGCTTGTAGAAAGGCAGCATTCATATTTGTATCCAGCAATTGTTATCTCATTATGTAATATTTCATTGTTTATGCGTTTCCATTAAACAAAGTATTGACGGTTTGGCTGACGCCACTATATATTCTAATTCATCCTTATGTGTTTTAAGCCCCTGAATGTTTAGATACATTATTTCATTGTTCTTTGATTGCAATTTTTCATAATTTTTTACTTTCTTGCTTATTGACTATTATTCTCACATAGCATGGACATTTTTTATCAAAAATTGAATGATTTATATTTATTCTAAAATTCACTTTTTCATTCATGTTTTTACAATTGTTTCATTCACTGAATTCACAACTACAACCCTAGACGCTCATCACCAACTTGATACAGTATACACCGACTTCTCGAAGGCCCTTGACAGATTGAATCACACCATACTCTTAAATAAGCTACGGATCGTAGGATTCGACAAGGAACTACTACTTTTTCTACCAGCAAAAATAACAAATGCTGAAGAAGACTGGTCAAATTTTAGAGGAAACGTAACAAAGTAACTACACTAATACGAAATGCTAAAGAATGATACTATAACAGTCAAATAGACGAAAATAAAAATAATCCTAGAGAGATGTGGAAAGAGTTAAAGTTACTTCTAAATGGTAAGAGAGACCGAAGTAGAAGGAATATGGTTTGAAGGAAAAAATGCTTATAAACAGAGCAGACATAGCAAACAGTTTAAATGATTTTTCTATAGAAAGTATTAAAAAATAGTGGAGGAAATAGAGGATACAAAAAAGATCACGTATGAGCCTTAAGTTGGGTAAACAGGGTCGAAGATAAATTTAGTACTTTCAAACAAATAACACTTAGCGACTTAAGAAATATAATAAGAGAACTGCCAAACAAAACAAGTAGTGCGGATGGAATAAATACAAAATTTTAAAACTCTCTTTTGATGTAATTGGAAACCATCTGTTGGACATAATTAATTTATCATTAGAATATGGAAAATGCCCAAGAAGTTGGAAGAAGTCAATGGTTATACCAGCAGAAAAAGTGACAAATACAAATTTATGCAACGAACATAGACCAGTAAATATGCTACCATCTTACGAGAAGGTACTGGAAATAGTTGTGAAAGAACAAATAATGGCATACCTGGATAGTAAGAATCTACTCACAAAATATTACTTCCACATCCAAATTTCCCATCCAAGTCTCTTTAAGTGAAAGCATCCTGATATATATTTGCACTCCAGTACGTGGAAATAATTGCTCAAAATAAATAAATAAGTAAAATTAGGGTGAAGGTGGCTTATGTCCAAAAATTAGTTCAAGAACTTTCGCACTCTTACACTAAATCGCAATTTTAATGTGTTAACGTCAATAATGGGAACGGAGGTGGCAGATGTCATAAAAAATTTAAAACCTTGATTTCTGGTATATACACCAAATCTTAAGTTTCTGTCTTTAGTGCCTTTGCAAATGTACTACTCGAATAAAAATTCTGAGAAAGTTATCATATGGCAGAATCTGAAGCCATCGTCTACTAGATACTGTCGACCTGTCAGATTGCAGTTCCAAAAAGAAAGCCCCGAACTTGCAAGAAACGAAATGTCGTATATAGAAGATCAAATTAATGCCTTGAATCCTACAGTATAGAAGAGTATAGATAAAAACATACAAGTTAGTCACAATCTTTCATTCACAATGGTAGACAGAAAAATATGTAATGGGGTGACTTACACAGAATCCACACAAACTTGCTACGTTTGTAGAGCAACCCCTAAAATGATGAACGACTTGAGTGGTGTTAGTAAAAGAGATGCTGATGCCGCAACATTTCGATTCGGTCTGTCAACATTACAAGCCTGGATTCGCTGTTTTGAAACTTTACTCCATATAAGCTATCGTCGGGAAGTAAAGGTATGGCAAGTGAGAGGAGAATAAAATAAAATAACAGTAGATACTCGGAAAGCAGGGACCTCTACCCTTATTGGTATTACATGCCCGCATCAGTGCATAAGATACATCTACATGGTGCTTCCATAATTTTAGCCGCATTGCTGCCAATTGGAATGATGTCAGAAGCGCAAAAATCAAGGAATAAACACTTAAAACAATACTGCGAATATCATTCCCGTAAAATGTTCAGGAAACACGAATTCTGACTTAATTAATCGCCTTTTAGCTACCTCCAATCCTATATCTTCCTTGCATCAGCAATGTATACAAAAATCAAAAAGGAAGAATTTCCCTTCAGAAGTTATCGCTATGTTAAGTCCTGGAGAAGACATTGCCACACAAGTAACACCAACTGTCGTACCGCAAAAGCAACACCAGTGCGATAGTGAGTAAATTTAGTTTTTTATGAAATAAGATACATACAATTATAATTGATAAGAATTTTAATTCCTTCTATTTTGTACTAACACAATATTTTCTCATCTATTTATTTACATATTAATTATATATTACATATTACTCACAAAATACTGCTGGTTTGTTTTATGTTATCTTACCTGATACCAAAACTACCAGAAACCTTAGTAGAAATACGCGACAAATAGTTTTGGCCCCATTTCGGCTCGTTTCCGACCTCTGTGCATAGTCCATACCGATTTGCCATAGCCACCGTTTCTTGTCAGAGTTTTATATTTACAAAGATAAGGTTACTTTACTGAAATACATGTATCGAAGTGAAAATTTAAAATAATTCCGATTCAATGTATTAAAATATTATTACCGTTTTCCGAACATTCGAAATATATTTCAGATTAAATATAAATTATTAATAAAGTATTGTGCTCTGTTAAAAGCATTTTGGATTCTCAGGTTTTGTCCGAATAACTATGTTCAAAGAATTTTTCTTAATAATAATAATACTTTATTCATCCAAGGATCAGAGACATAGGATACATCAGAGATTGAGTAGTGGCATAAAGCTTAGAACCACATACCATACCAAATATCAAATACATGTAGAATAATGACAACAATAATAATAATAAACATGTCAATTTAAAAATTCAGCAACACTGTAGAAACTGTGTTGTAGAAGTAGGTTTTTTGTTTTGATTTTAAATTTGTTAACAGACATAGTTTTGCCTGGGCAACTTATTATACAGCAGAATGCCTTTATACTTTGGGCTTTTCTCATACGCACTAATCCTATGATTTGGAATTTCCAACAATTATCCATTACGTGTGTTATAGGTATGTGATTCGCCAAGTTTTTTTAATGTTGCGATATTTTTGTGTGTATTAGTAGTTGTTAGATGTATACACATGGAAGCGGTAGGATTTTAAGATTTTTAAACAACGGTTTACAAGATGATCTGCCATCAGCATTTATAATGGGCTTGTTCCATGACATTCTTTTTATATGGTTTTTATACTTTTTCCTATAGTACTCGATATTCTCATTATACACTTAAAATTTCGTATTATTAACTTTTTCCATTCTCGAGATATAAGGAGTTGAAATTAGCAATAGTTGCAAAAACCGAGCGCTCATTTGTGACGTCACTATACGCAAGTTACGTAAGAAAAATGGCTTTCTGGGACCTTTCAAATTTAACCTGAAAAGTCGAAAAACATGGAATTTTTAAACACTGGTAACTAAATAAATACGTCGAGTGGAAGTTCGTTCTATGTGTCTACGGAAAGGAGAAGGTCGGCGATGAATTATAATCGTAAATTGCAGGGTCGAAATCGAAAATTCGTTCTGGTAGGATTGAGAGAAAATTGTAATTTTTTGACATTTCACCAAATTGTCCTCCTTTACTATCAAGTAGTAAGCAAAACAAACAATACTTCGAAAACACTTATAATTATAACCAATAAGGAGCATCAAGTGTATTGAGATCGCCGAGTCTATGCGTATAGTGACGTAGCGCCTGGCCACGCCCCATTTTCGCGAGATGGAAATTTGTAATAGTTTTTAAGATACTAAACGTGCAAATAAGATTCTGATTTTTTGCAGATCCATTAATTTATACTTGCACTTTCGATTTATGAAATAAAAAAAAAAATGCCGAACAAGCCCATTAATCTTATAGCACGCTTTTGCAATATGAACACTCTAGAGGAGTCTGTTTCAGCTCCCCAGCATATTAAGCCATATGATAAAATAGAATGAATCTGGGTAAAGTAGTATGATTTTAACACACTTTCATTAACATAGGCTCTGAGTTGTCTTAAGGTGAAACATAATTTGGATATTTTATTACATTATCTATTTGATTCTGCCACTTTAAATTACTGTCAATATTTAGCCCTAAGAAGCAATGACAAGGTTTTTGCTGTAAGCTCTTATTTTTAAACTTTATTAACAGACTTTTGTCCAATCCATTTCTCAGCTCGAAGTTTACAAATACAGTTTTGTTATTGTTTAATGAAAGTTTGTTTCCAACATACCAATCGTTTAAACGTGCAATACCAGTAGATATCTTTGCCCGAGTCTCATCCTGATTTTCAGTTGCTGCCAGAAAAGTGTTGTCATCCGCAAACATGACAATTTTCCCAAATTCCATAAATTGAGGTAAGTAAAGTAAAGTAAAGTAAAGTAAATTTATTGATGTCAATACATTATTACAATGCTTACATAAGTCATTAACAGTTTCATATTATTACACAATCACCACAAAATTTAAAAGTTGCATTTTTTTTTTTAAAGAACGAAAAAATAATTTTACAATACATATACATGTTTGTTTGTAATATTATGACACAATCACCACAAAATTTAAAAGTTGCATTTTTTTTTTTTTTTTAAAGAACGAAAAAATAATTTTACAATAGATATACATGTTTGTTTGTAGACGAGACACGGCTTTCTCGCGGCACAGAATCCCCTAGGTTAAAAACGTGGTCTACCATAAATTCTGCTACACTGTAATATGCCCTGTTTAAAAGACCATTTTTTACGATATTTAAAAACTTATTTTTAGGCAATTCTCGGATTTCATCTGGTAGTTTGTTATAGAACATGGGTCCATAATAATTTTCAGCATTCCTACTTCTTGTGAGCCGTAAATATTTTATTGACAAGTTATGTTTCTTGCGTGTTTCATAATTATGATGTAATTTGTTTGAAGTATATTCTACTTTATTTTCGTGTACATATTTTAGACATTCATAGATATACATAGATGGGACCGTTAATATTGTTAATTCAATAAATTTGTTTCTAACATTTGCTCTATAATTGAGCTTTAACATAAATCTAATTACTTTTCTTTGAATTGAAAAGAGTCTTTTTGTATGACACGAGTGTCCCCAACATAGGATTGCATACGAATATGTTGATTGGAATAACACGAAATAAGCTTTTAAAACTACGTTTAGCGACAATATGTGAGATAAATTTCTTAATAGATATGCACATTTACACAATTTTGGACATATATATTCTATATGAGCCTGCCATGTTAATGTTGAATCCAGGATTACCCCTAGGAATTTTACCGATTTCCTGCTGTCCATGTTTTGCTCCCGTAGGGTAAATATTATACTTTCGGTTTTTGCTTCGTTTAAGCTTAACTTACTTGTATCAAACCAGTTTCTTACTTTTAACTGTGTCTCACCCAATTTATTTTCTAGGGAGAATTTGTCTTGATCAGTGTTTAATAAAGTGGTATCATCGGCAAAAAGTACCACATCTGCGTCGGGTGCACATGCATTCAAATCATTTATATAAATTAAAAATAGCAGTGGACCCAACACAGATCCTTGTGGTACTCCATGTCTTACCTTTTCAAGATTTGAATATTCATTGTTGTAATAAGTTTGTTGCTGACGATCAGTTAGATATGATGAAATTAATTTTACAAAGCAACAGTTTACCCCATACATTTTTAGTTTATCTAATAATATATTGTGTGAGACACAGTCAAAAGCCTTTGTGAGGTCACATAATGTGCATCCCACAAAAGCAAGATTTTCGAATCCCTCATTTATTATTGAAATGACTTTGTTTATTGCCAAAGTTGTAGACTTTTTATTACGGAAGCCAAATTGGGCAGCAGAGAAAAGGTTATTTACTTCAAAATGATTACATAACATGTTTTTTAAAAGTTTTTCATACATTTTAGAGAGTATTGGCAATAATGAAATTGGCCGATAGTTTTCTGTTTCATTTTTGTTTCCTTTTTTAAATATTGGTATTACTTTTGAAATTTTCAGGCACTTTGGATATAATCCTGCTTTTATGCTTTGATTTATTAGACTTGTTAATGGTATTACTATTAAGTTTTTTATCGTCTTTATAAGATTTACATTTATATCATAAATGTCTCTACTAGGATTTTTTTTTAAACCGTTTATTACATCACGTACTTCATTGAATGATACCTCTTTCAACTGAAGACTACTTTTATTTGTATGCACAATATCTATGAAGTCAACTGGGTCTCTTCCAGAATGAGGAATATCTGATATTATGTTTTCTGCTATTTTAGAAAAATAGTCATTAAATGTGGAAGCTGTGATATTTATTGATGAGTTTGTAGTATCATCTTTTGTACTATTTCTATTTTTGTTTATAATATTCCAGGCACTTTTTGACATATTTGAGGAATTTTTTATATAATTATCATTATATTCAATCTTGCATTTCCTTATTTTTTTCTTATATTCATTTCTATATAATTTGTACATATATTTGTTTTCCTCTGACGGTGTCATGCCTGCTGCATTTTTTAGAAAATTTAACCTTTCTCTCATATCATATAAATCTCTATTAAACCAAGGTGCATATATTTTTTTATTTTCATGAATGATTTTTTCTTTTTCGGGAAAAGACTCATTCGCCGCATCTTGAATTTCTTTTAAAAAAGATGTAAATTTTTCATCAATTGTTAAATGGTTATTATTTATAAAGTCCCAGTTTGAGTTTTCAACAATATTATAAAATGCAAATAAACCACTGTCAGTTATTGGCCTTTGTTTGATTTTAATGTGTTTACTTTTTTTTATTTCCCCTTGTTTTTCAAAGATAACTGCCTTGTGATCTGAGAGGTGGGTTTCAAGAACATAAGTTGTATAATTTTCAGAGATATTAGTTATTACATTGTCAATGCAATTTTCTAATCGTGTATTTTCTTTAATAGTTATGGTAAGACCATGCATCTCAACAAAATCACGGAAGTCAACGGTTTGAATCTCATTTGTGTTAAATCTAACATTGAAGTCTCCATTTATTACTACATTTTTTTTGCTCAGTTTACATTTTATCAGTACATCATGAAGTATGTTTAAAAATTCCTCAAAATTTCCCTTTGGTGACCTATATATAGTTATTATTATTAAATTGTGGTCTAACAATTCTACCGCCGATAACTCGCATGTAAGTTCAGTTGATAGTCTACAAATGTCATCTCTAGTTTTTATTTGAAAATTTCTTTTGGTTAAGATTAACGTACCACCATGAATGTAAGTTGAACGTGAGAAATAAGATGTAACATTATATCCATGTATACTTAACAGTTGGGATTCCGCCTCGGTGAGCCATGTCTCGCTAAAACATAAAACATCAAAAGTTACATTTTTAAAATTACATAAATCAGCTAAAAAGATTTCAAATTCTCCGATCTTATTTCGGAGAGATTGAATGTTGTTGTCATTTATATAGATACTAAACAGCAGGGGCCCTAAAAACAGACCCCTGTGGTACTCCTATAGTGTTCTCAAAAGCCCTCGAACACTCACCATTCACCTCTACATCGCACGACCTATCTTTGAGATAGCTGCTGAACCAATTGTAGGGCCCACCTCGCACACCATAGCACTCCAATTTTGCTAAAAGAATGCTATGGTCCACAAGGTCAAACGCCTTGCTCAGATCCAGGAACAGCCCTATAACATTATCACCAGAGTTTAAATGTTCATAGAGCTCATTTAGAAAATCTACCACAGCGTCAGCAGTTGATAACCCTTCACGAAAGCCAAATTGTTGTTGGCACAATATATTTGATTTTAGTAAAAAACTTGACAACCTATATGCTATGATTTTCTCTAATATTTTAGAAAAGCTAGACAAAAGAGAGATTGGCCAAAAGTTTTCCAGAAGCAATTTCGACCCCTTTTTATGTATATGTTTAATTTTTGCCATATTTAGCCTATTTGGAAACAAACCTGTTTCCAGTGATATATTAAATAAATAAGCCAACGGCTTGCTAACTAAGTCTGCAACACTTTTTAACAAGTTAGAACTAATTTCGCCTATCCCAGCTGAATTTGATGAAATAGTGATTTGATTATATCTACAATCTCGCTTTCATTGGTTGGTGACAAAAATAATGTTTTGTTATTTCTAGTTTAATTTGGGTTGCGATTTTTCATCATTATCTCTTACTTGCATTGGGATATCATGGAAATATTGACCGAACTGACTGCTTATTATTTTTGCATCTTTAATTGTATCACCATTTACCTGTATCTTACTTATTTCATCAGGTTTATCACTATTGCTTCTGGTGTTATGCTTTATTATATTCCACGCCGTTTTTGTCATATTTTTAGAATCATTTATTAATTTTGTGTTATGTAGCTGTTTAGCATTGGCCAGTACTTTCCTATATATCGATTTATACCGTTTATAATGAAAATGTGTTATAATACAATACCTTTAGCTGTTTTGATGATATTGATATTCCCCTAGTTATCCAACCATTTGTTCTTGTTTTAATGCTTGTTCTTTTTAAAGGAAAAGCCATTTCGAAGTAATACCTGATAATTCTCATAAAAGTATCAAATTTCTCATTGAGCTCTATTTCTTTTAAAATTTCTAACCAATCCTCATTTCTTAAATAATGTCTAAATGTATGTATATTTTGTTTATTCATCTGTCTAATAAATTTACATTCTTTTCTTTGCACTATGTCTTCAGAAAATACTTCTAATAATTGTGCTGTATGGTCACTTAATGCAGAAAGAATTACCTTACTCTGACTGTCAAACATCTGATTAAAACATATTCCTATATTATCTATACAGGTCTGGGTATTTGTCGTGATACGAGTAGGTTCAGATATGGTTAAACTAACATTAAACATATTTAAGGTATTAATAAGTTTTGAGGTTTCAGAGTTTGTTATACACAAATTTATATTTAAGTCACCTGTAATAATGAGATTTTTGTTTTTATCTGGCTTTTGCAAGTAAGACAGACAGTTGCCCAAACACCCCAAAAACTCATCGATATGACTACTAGGGCTTCTATAAACATTCACTATTGTAAAAATACTGTCACGGATTTGGCACTTTATGGCACAGCATTCAAAAACTTTTTCTACACTAAATTCTTGGACATTAATTTCCTCATAAGCTACACTTTCTTTGACTAATATCATTACTCCACCATGTATTGCCTCCTTACGGCAGTAATTGGTTGCGGTGCTGTAACCTTCAATTTTGACTGAACTTGCTTGCATGGGCTGGAGCCATGTTTCACTTAGACAAAATATCATAGTTATGTTCATCTAAGAATACTTCAATTTCAGGTATCTTATTGTTAATGCATTGAATATTTTGATGCATTACCGCTAGTAGTCGCGTTTTTGGTGGACTACTTAGGTTATTGATGCGTTTGTCGGTATTGGATTTCCAGTTCTTTGTGGAATCGGTTTCGATAAAAAAGAATTTTTAAATTCAAAATCACGTATACATACCCCTTTTGGCCAGAAATCAGGATCTTTTACTGCGCTTACCAAATTCTCTGGTACCCCTAACTTGAATGATGAGTTTTTGCCTGCCGTTTTTAGTTTGATAACTTTAATTTCTTCCGCTGTATCAGAATCTGATAAGTATTCTTTCATATCCTCAACACTTATATCTGAGCCGGTTACACTCTCAATGTATATCCACGTCAATCTTTGGACTCCAACTATCTTATTGGATTTATTTACTGTATTTTTTCCTGTCCCATAGCAAGATGTATCGTGATTATAGATTCTTCTTTGTTTCGTAGCTGCCCGGTTCGAGCCTTGACTGCATTTTTTTGTTACTTCAGCCCATGTTGATCCCTGTGACTTATTACTCTCTGGGATACTTTTAGATTTCAAGCTTGCTTTTGAAGCAGAACTTGAGGTGGCTTCCCTTTCGTGCTCTGGTATCAAGCAATCCTTTTTTGTTTTCTGTTCATTATTTTCTGTTTGCACATTTCTTTGAGGTATATCTGTATTTGCTTGTCTATGTGTAGTTGGAGCAGTATTATTTGATCTGGTTTCATTGTTATCAGATGTTTTTAACATTTGCAGTTGGGAAAAAGCCAAAGCTAAATCTTTTTGACTTGCCGCTAATTTGGCGGTTAAGTCTGCAATTTTTTCCAATAATAATGCGTTGTGCTCTTTAATGACAATGTTCTTTTCTTCTGTTTGCCAATAGAGGTTTTGTAACAGCTGGTTTTCACGCTTTATGTTGTCCACATTCACATTTTTATTTATTTGACTGTTATTTACCACATGTTCGTCTTCCGACATAACCTCACTTTCACAACATTTCATTCTTGACTCATCTATCATCAGTGGCGTAATTCGGGGGTGGCAAGGGGTGGCAGTTGCCACCCCAGAATTGTCCAACCCAATATTTTGCCACCTCAAAATTTTGAATTGAAAATATAAAAAATTTACAAACAATTGTAAAATAAAATTTTACAAGCATGGCACTTTCTTGATTCATTATTAATCAAGCCTTAATTAGCGCAGAAAAATAAAATATTTATTGGAACTTGTATATTATAATGTTAAATAGAAATAGTGGGAGTAGCAGGCGTAACGTAATAAAATGGATGCGTAAAGGACGAGAATGAGTGACGTCACGTCCGACAGTGGCAACACTGTTGCCGCAACAGGAGTGGGGTGGGCCACACTGTAGTCTTTTGTCATTGCTAAAGTGTTGTCCGTCCTGTCGAGTCGTCTGCCTGTTGTTGGTGTGCTCTTTTCAGCTTTTCAACAAAAAGCGATCTACTTGTGTAGTATAAGTACGCGTGTGTTGTTTTAGTTTTCTTTTTGTGCTTAGTTTATTTATTGTCAACAATATCGACTGAGACATGAGACATGGTAAGTTAATTTCAATTAATGACTTAACGCTCCATGCCCTAATGCATGCACACTCTGTAAAACAAGAATAGATAAGGAAACAAAAACAAAGTAATACCATTGCCTATAAATGCCTAGATAAATTCCTATTATAAATATATGAAGGTTCTTTTCCTACTCTTACTGTTTTTTTTTCCAGGCTCAGAAGAATAAAAAAGTTCAGAGTTCGTTGCTGTCTTACTTTTGCTCAGGCCCAGCAAATAAAAAGAAACGGTATTTAAAAGATGAACCACCAGAAGAAGGTCCTTTGAAAGATGAACCAGAACTACCTGTAGAAGATACGTTAGGCTCATTATTCACTCAGTCGTCTACAACTACTAAGGACAATACTCCTGCAAATGAATGGCGTAGACCAAGTCCCAGCTGTTCCTCCAGTAGCTCCAGTTCAACTAACCGATTGTCAATTGAGCTAATTAATAAACGTGATCCTGCTCATGGTCCAGCTTTGGCTATGGCGCATTTTAGGGAAGGCTCATTTCAACCACGTGATTTAAATTTTCCTAAAACTGATGGAAGAAAATTTAGGCCAGAGTGGTATAACATGTTTCCTTGGTTGGAATACAGTCCTCTAAACGATAAAGCATTCTGTTTTGCCTGCCGTGCGTTTTACAACCCAAAAGAAAAAAAAAACAATGCAGAAGATGTGTTTACAGTCAGTGGATTTTCCAAGTGGAAGAAAGCTATAAAAGTATTTGAAAATCATGAAAAGAGTAACTCGCACAGGAGTAGTAACACTAAACTCAATTCTCTAAAAGAAGCAGACAAAAGTGGCACTGTTATTGAAAAAGTAAATCAACAGTATTCAGAGGAAGTACAAGAAAACAGATTGTATTTAGAAGCTTTATGCGAATCATTGATATTTTGTGGCAGGCAATCTATTGCTCTAAGAGGCCATGATGAATCTGCGGATTCTAAGAACAGAGGAAACTTTTTGGAGCTGATGAAGCTTCGTTCAAAAGATAATAATTTAATAAAGAAGTTCTTCATTGAACATGGAAAAAATTTTCAGTACTCTTCAGCGACTTTCCAGAATGAGCTACTGTCCATTATTGGAGAAAAAATCAAGCTGCACATTGCCAAAGAAGTCAAAGAGGCAAAAGTTTTTGCCATTATAGCTGATGAGACTCAAGACATAGCAAAGCACGAACAAGTAGCTGTTGTCTTGAGGCATGTCAATGATAAGTTAGAAGTTCATGAGTCATTTATTTTGTTTTATCGTGCCACAAAAACTGACGGCGAAACACTCGCAAATGAACTTAAGAATGTTTTGATTTCACTGGACTTGAACATTAAAAATCTGCGTGCTCAGTGCTATGATGGGGCCTCGAACATGAGGGGCCCATATAAAGGAGTGGCAGCTAGAATTATGGAAGAAGCCCCAACGGCAATGTACATTCACTGCAACGCACATATATTGAACTTGTGCATTGTAAGCTGTTGCACAAGCGTGACTTCAATAAGAAACACGTTCTTTGTACTTCAAAGTCTTTACAACTTTATTCAAAAATCAACTAAACGACATGCTGTTTTTGAAAACATTCAAAAAAGTGCAAAAATCTTTTGTGGTGGGGCAGCAACATTGAAGTCTTTAAGTGATACCAGATGGGCTTGCCGTGTTGAAGCAGTGCGTTCTTTGTTAGATAATTTTGAAACCACTCTGGCGACTCTACAAGAAATTACACAGACAGACCCTGACAGTGGGGGACAAGCCAATGCTTTGTTAAAAAGTATGGAGGACTTCAACTTTGTATTTGACTTACTATTACTAAGGAGAGTTCTAACACAATGTGACTTATTGTCAAAGACCCTTCAGGCAAGCAGTGTGACCTA
Organism: Stenurella melanura; assembly: GCA_963583905.1. Classification (NCBI taxonomy): domain Eukaryota; kingdom Metazoa; phylum Arthropoda; class Insecta; order Coleoptera; family Cerambycidae; genus Stenurella; species Stenurella melanura. Next base: position 130,352,412 of record OY757309.1, on the reverse strand, counting down.
CGAAGTTGTGAAATCTGTAAAAAACAGCACACTTGAAGTGTTACAATCCTTCAGAACAGATGTGTTTTTTACTCAGTTGTTCAATCACTGCACAGAAATCGCTGACAAGTGCGGGTTTAAAGCAGCCGAGTTGCCAAGAAAGGGCAAAATTCCCTCCAAAATTGGGGGAGGGAGTAAAGTTCCATTTGAATCTGTAGAACAGTATTACAAAGTTTCAATCCTTTGGCCAGTTATTGACATCCTAAACCAGGAAATAGAGGCCAGACTTCAAGAAAACAACCTAGATGTACTCAACCATTTAAGCAAAGTTTTAGGTGGAACTGACGTAGATATAGAAAGTGTAAGGTATGTGTGCAAATATTACATTTTGGACAGTGAACTTCTTCTATCTGAACTGAGATGTTTTTACAATATGGAAGAGTCAAAAAACAAAAATATCCAAGAAAGAGCTGACATTTTTGTTGAGAAGTCTTTGAAAAATGTGTTCCCTCTGCTTTTTGAACTGTACCGTTTGTTTTTTACAATTCCAATGAACTCAGCATCCTGTGAGAGGTCTTTTTCTTGCTTACGGCGGTTGAAAACATACACCAGGAATACGATCGGCCAAGAGAGGTTGTCCTCGTTAGCTCTTTTGGCTATCGAGAGGAGTGTTGATATAGACATTTCCAAAGTAATTAACGACTTTAATTCAAGCCAAAAGAGAAGACTTCATTTTGTATAAAAATAGCTTGTGATGATGACACTGAGTAAAAATTGAATAAAGCTTTGTTTTTTGTATGATATTTGCTTCATTTTTACTTACATGATAAAAGATCAGGCAGAACACTTAATCAATTAAAAATAGGCCTACTCTTGAATTGTATGTAAATGATATCTACTTTAAATAGTTTGGCTATTAATTAAAGGTATTAACAATGAATATTTTAGGTAAATAGAAAATGTTAGCAATTATTTTGTGGTGAAAATAGTCTGAAAAAGCTTAAAAACTAACAATTTAATGCCAGTTTTTTTTAAATTTCCCGGGAGAGGTTCCGGATCCCCCTTACACATGGGGGCATTCCATACCGCCCAGACCCGGTATGCCTTGCCACCCCAGTTAAAAAGCTGAAATTACGCCCATGTCTATCATTGTAAACTTGAATCTCGTGCAGTAACTTTTGTGGTAAGCTGCCCCACAATTAACACAAATTATTGCAGAACATGCTCGAGTTTTGCAACAACTGTATACTAAGTTATTTTGCTTCTGTTTTGGAACTAAATTTGCGTCCGCCATCGACATCGCCAACGCGCGCGAATTAGGCCCGTACCTTGAAAAAAAAGAACAGATATTTCGAGGGAATACCAGTAAAACTGTTTCCGCTCCTACTATTTTAACTTAAACCGTGGTTCATGTTAAATGAGTTAAAATAATATCCGCCTTTTTGTCGGAGTGATAGAAACTAGTTTTCCGTATATTTTATTTTACCTATTTCGCACTTTTAAAATCTGTTGCATTAAGGTGGCCATTTCCTAGAAAGAGACATCCGATAGGGAAATATTTATTATTTTTGCCCATAACTTTTTTCTCTTAGTACGTGTATCTAAAAAAACTATAAGAGTACATAAGTGGAACCATAACAAGACTATTATGAATTTTCACTCAATAATTTCAGTGGTTTGCAAAATAGCTAGATTTAAAACTACGAAATAGGAAGATTAACATAATTTTTAAATTTAAATCTAGCTATTTTACAAACCACTGAAATTATTGAATGAGAATTCATAGTAATAGTCTTGTTATGGTTCTACTTAGGTACTCTTATAGTTTTTTTAGATACACGTACTAAGAAAAAAAAGTTATGGGCAAAAATAATAAATATTTCCCTATCGGATGTCTCTTTCTAGGCAATGTTTTCAGAAATTTGTTATAGTCCGGGACTTAGGGAAGAACTAGAAATCCTGAAAAATTAACTATCTTAATATTTTGATACATAGAAATTTTGCATATTATCAGCTCTGACAAAATACCACATGGCCGAACCGAATTCATTTAAAACGCTTAGCTGTGGAGTTTGAGGCACTTGGCAGACATATCATGAAATGTTAAGGTAATTTTAACATTTCTGAACCGAACCGAAATAACACCGTTATGACTATTTCTGTTTGTTTGTGTAGGCAGAATATTCTCCGCCGTAAACCGATATCAGTTAAAAACCGTTTTATTTTCCGATCCGAGTGTAACTTATGTTACACAAAGTACCGAATCTGATAACCGTTTTATTTTCCGATCCGAATGTAACCTAGATTACACACCGCATCGAATTCGATAACCATTTTATTTATTTGGTATCAGTTTTATGTAGTTTTGCCAAGTTCCTCAGATTTACATTATGATCGTTGATTTATTCGTGATTATTGCTGTAGATAATCTCTTGCTATCGCCTGGTAATTGCACACCCGTTGTTTTTTTTACTGCTTCGAAGAACATGCCTCAAGTTCAACGGCTAATGCTAGTGATGCTGATACTGATACTGAAACGACAAATATTATAATTATTAATGAAGAGTCAAGTTTATTATCACCGCAAAAGACGCAAACTGCATCGTCAGAAGAAAATGGAAAACAAGAAAATGTTACTGCTTCCACTTCTAAAACTGAGACATTAATTGTTGAAGGTGAATTACAAATCAGTAAATCAGTGGAGGACTTCAATACAGGAAACGACCCAGCAGAGTGGCATATAGCAGATACAAACCTAATTATTGATTCAATTCTAAAAAATCCACCACAGCGGAATGTTGGATGAGTTAGATTTTACTACGTCTGTGCGAAACTATGGTAAATTTAATCGTTACGCAAATAGACAAATATATTTCCTCGAACTGTTTTATTGGAGAACGGCATAGAAGAGAATGGTTATTATATTCTGGAAAAATCACATTCGTATAGATTCTCATGAAAAATCTACAGAACACAAAAACAATGCAAAGGCATTTATAATGAGAACTAAAGGTGAGGAAAAATGGACGCAGAATTGCATCGGCAATATCTAGCTGAACGAGATTATTGGAAGGTTTTACGGAGTGTAATAAGTGTAACGAAGTTTTTGGCAACACGTGAACCTGCCTTTAGAGGTGCTGAAGAAAAAATAGGTTCTCCAAACAATGGAAATTTTTTGGGCTTATTGGCACTTATCTGAATATGATTCATTCTTTAAAAAATCACATACAAAAATATGGCATTATAGGTACAGGTGGCATTTCCTATTTATCAAAAACCACATATAATGAATTATTATATTTAATGGGAAATTCTATAATAAATGAAATTGTTAAAGAATTGCATCGAAACAAATACTATGCCATAAGTATCGATTCTACGCCAGATATTACCCACCATGATCAACTGACTCTCATTGTCCGTTATGAGAATGAAAAGTGTATTTCAAAGGAACGATTTGTAAAACTTATTAGTAATTGAGGGCATAAAAGTGCTGATACGGAAAAATATGTACTCGACATGCTTAGTGAATTAAAGGTAGATATTAAGAATTGCAGAGGTCAGTCGTACGACGCTTCTAATATGGCAGGTTTATATAGTGGACTTCAGGCTCATATAAAAGAACATAGCGATCTTGCATTATTTGTTCCCTGTGCTGCACACTCCTTAAATTTAGTTCGAGTTGCAGCAGCAGAATCCTGCTATATGACAACTGAATATTTTATGTTCGTCCAACAAATATTTAACTTTTTTTCTACTTCTACCAACAGATGGAATATTTTGAAAAATAATTTAAATGAAGATGTGACAGTGACAAAAGATGGAACAATTTTAGATCCGTTAATACCTAAATCTTTTTCTACAAATACAAATAATGCCGTGATAAAGGATAGACAGACAGACAGTTTATTCATGTGAGACATAATACAATGTATACACTTGTCAATAGATTAAAAGTAATGTTAAAATATTAAAAAATTTTAAAAATACATTATATACTTACAAAAAACATTAATAGTAAAAAAATTATTAAAAAACTGCTTAAAGATCTAACAATATCAAGTTACCTATATGTTGAAAATAGTCAATAAACTCTTGGACTTCATAAAAAACCTCCTCTTTCAGAAAACTTTTAATTTTTTTAATAAATTTTGTATCGTTTAGATTTTTCCATTCATTTGGTAAGAGATTATATAGTTGTACTGATTTATACCTGTAACTATTAATGTTCTTCGATAAACGGAAAAATGGAGCCACTATAGATCTGTGTCTAGTATTATAGCTAGTTTGAATGTGGTATTCCCTAACATGGTTATGTGCATAGATAATACATTCAAATATGTACTGATTGGTGGAAGTAAGTATACCTAAATTTTTAAACAACGGTCTACAGGTGTCATTAAATTTAGAATTTGAAATGATTCTTACTGCTCGTTTTTGCAATTTTAAAATTTTAGCGGCATGTGAAGATCCTCCCCAAAGTAAGATACTATAGCTCATTACGCCATGGAAAAGAGCATGATATGTCATTAAGATAACACTATTATTCACTAAGTTAGTTATATTTTTCAATAGATAGATGCAACTTGACAGCTTTTTGGATAGGCTATCTATGTGAGCTTCCCAGGTTAACTTACTATCAAAAATTAGACCTAAACACTTTACAGGATTATTATTTTCGATGCAGACATGAGGGTTTAAGTTGAAAATAAGTGTTTGAGTTTTCTCTTCATTTAACTTTAATTTAATATTGTTAAAATAATCCTGAGCTTGTAACTGTGTTTCCTCCGACATACTGATAAGATGTTTTAAATTTCTATTAGCCGAGAGTAAGGTGGTATCATCAGCATATTCAATATTTTTACCAGAAAGACTGGTTGATATGTCATTTACATATATTATGAACAAAATTGGTCCTAAGATGGATCCCTGGGGTACTCCATGCTTTAGAGGCTTTAGTGAGGACTTCATAGTACCATGACTGACACACTGATATCTGTTCATAATATAGCTTTGAATAAAAGTTAGAGCAGGCCCTATGATGCCATAACTTTCCAATTTTATTAACAGTATTTCGGGGGAAACATAGTCAAACGCCTTGGATAGATCTAAATATGATGCCATGATCATATTTCCATTCTCAAATTCATCCATAATAAAACTTATAATATCTATTAAGGCAGCAATAGTAGATTTTCCACCTCTATAACCATACTGATTACAATTTATCAGATTATTACTTTCTAGATAATACATTAACCTAATTTTATATGCTAACTCTAACAATTTTGACAGGATAGGAACTAATGAGATTGGTCTGTAGTTGTTTTCAAGATTTTTATCTCCTTTTTTGAAAATTGGTGTTACCTTAGATATTTTTAAACAGTCTGGAAATACACCTGTCTCAAAACACATGTTAATTAGATGTGTAATCTGTGATAAGAGTTCCTCTTTAGCTATTTTAATCATGTCACTATTTATGCCATAATAATCTTTACACTTCGATGTACTTAACATATCTATTAGGTCACCAACTTCCAGCTCAGACACTGGCTCCAGGTAAAAGGAAAATAACACTTTACTATTTCTTATGTTGTTAAGGTAATCTAAGTTGTTGTGGTTAAGAGAATTTGTAATTTTACCTGAAATATTAACAAAAAAATTATTTAAGTCTTCTACAGATATTTTAAGAACAGTTTCTTTGCGTTTGTTCTGATTTATGATTGACCATGCAGTCTTTTGTTTATTGGAGGCGTTTGCAATAGTATTAGTGTTATGATTAATAGTTTCCGCTTTTAGTGCTGTTTTATATTCCGTTTTAAGCTTGTCGTAGGATTCCTTGAAATGACTGTCAAACTTGCTAAAATCATGCAACATTATGAGGTTATTTTTCATTAATTTGATATGTCCACTGTACTTAATTTTGTTGTGTCTTATTTTCCCCTATTTGAGGGGGAAAGAAGAATCAAAAGATGTGGTAATGTTATGAATGAAGATTTCAGACTTTAGGTTAACATCCCCAGTTTCAAGGAAATATGACCAATCTGAGTTGGCAATTGACGATTTATAATTTTCTTTAGTTAAATTATTAATTAGGTACCCTGTAATATTGTTTTTCATTATTAGAGTAAATTTTTGTAGACTCGACATAAGAGAAACTCAAACAATTATGATCAGATAAGTATGGATTATATACATTGGTTTCGCAGTAAGAACGATCTATGTTAGAAAAAATATTGTCTATTCTTGTTGCAGATGTATTCGTAACTCTTGTGAAGTTACCAATACATTCGTACATACCAAGTGAAATAAAGAGGTTCGTTAAAATTTGCGAATTTGTTGATTTTTTGGCAAAATCGACATTGAAATCTGCACAAAAAACAATTTTTTTATCTAAATGTATTTTATCCAAAAAAGCTGTCAAGTTATTATTGAAAATTTCAAAGTCGCCCAACGGAGAACGATAACAGCAGCATACAGTTGACTTAAACTTACATAATTCAATCGCACATATTTCAAAATTCATATCCATACACATTTTGTCAGCCCATTCACATGAGTTATATTTTAAACCATATTTGATAAATATAGCGACCCCTCCATGAATATGGTTAGATCTTGTATAAAAACTGGCCAAAGTATAACCGTTTAGAGAAACTTGTTTGATTTGTTCTTCGGAACACCAAATTTCGCTGAAGCAAAGAACATCGTACTTGTTTTCTGAAAGGAATAAGTTAAGTTCCAACAGTTTATTGTGAAGGCACTGAATGTTTATATAGAAAAGTGAGAGCTTATTTTGACTTTTAATAATGTCCATAGGTTTCTGTAAATATTTATGAGTTTTCACGCATTTTCCATCATTTGGTCTTGTTTGGCTGCTTCTAAAAAAGATTCTGGTTTTTCCTTATCATCGTCAGTAATGATATTCCTTGTTTTATATTTTTCATAGTGTCGATTGAAATCAAACCTTTTGTAATTAACACCTTTTGGCCAAAAGGATGGGTTGTAGAAATCATTTTTATATATAAAGTCTGCAGCAACCATATAAGATTTAACCTTCCTGGTTCTTTTAAATCTTTAACAATAAAATCATCAATCTTATGTTGAGTTTTCTTCACTAAAAAGTTTTTTATGTCTTCTTCAGTAGTGTCTTGTGTCACTTTATATATATACATCCATATCTTTGGTTTTACTCCTTTAAAATTTTCATCTTTATCTTCTGATTGGCCTATGTTTCTTCTGTGGATTCCTTTTTTTCTTTGAATTAACTGCCAGTCATCATTTTTCCTATTTTTTTCTTGTATGTCAGTTTTTCCCTGTGTGTTGACTCTTTCATTTGCACCTAAACTAATTATTTCATTCATGATACTTTTTTGTTGGTCTTCTAGGACAGTTAAATTGTGCTGTTTAGAAGTACTAGGCTTAATTTTTGAAACAGACTGTTTGGCGAGTTGTTTGGGAGTCCCTGTATTTGTTTGTTTAGAAATTCCAGCTTCTTTATTTATAGTCAATGTTTGCGGTTTTTCTACTGATAAATTCTGTGTTTTTTTTCCTCCCTTATCTTTAGCTATTGTATTTATTTTTATGTCTAAACAGTTTATTTTTTCTGCAAGTGATTTAAAATTATATTCAAATTCTGTTTTCAGTGTTTCACAAAGCATTGTTAATAGTTCTTCTTGCAATTTGAAAGTTTGTTTTTCCATTTCTTTATTCATAGTTGCCTTTAATTCCAAATTTTCAGTTTCCAGGATTACAATTTTTTCTTTAAGCAATTTAATCTTCTCTCGTAAGTCTGTATTCATTTCTTTTAACAGTTTATTTTCACATGTAGTCGATTTTTCCATTAAATTGTCATCTACTGAATCTAGCACTTCTATCTCTTTTAGTTTTTCTTCATATAGAGGCTTATCACAGCACTTCTTTGATTTTTTTATTGCACAGCTGTTATGAAGAACTGCTAAACAATTTATGCATCTGACTTTTTTATTTACTGCTGGTTTATTACAAAAATTGCAGAGAGCATTTATACTATCACTTTCACTTTCCGCCATTTTGAATGAATAGATATAACTAAAGATTGTATATAGAGAGCAGGTAAAACAAGCTAAAGCAAATTTTAATAATAACAGAATCAGTAACACCAGTAACATTATGAAAGAGAGCTGGAAAATAATAAACGAAATGAAAGATAATACAAAAAAATATGATTCATTTCACATAAATATTAATGGCGAAGAAATTGTAGATAAAACTAGACCAGCCAACCATTTTAATAACTTTTTCTTAGATATACAAAGCTCTAAGCCTGATACGAATAATCTCAAATTCGCTCCTCATTCAGAAAATATGTTTTACTTATATTGTAATGGTATAATTTATTATTCTGATAATAATTAATAGTTAATAAAAAATGATACACCTTTGATGTAGATGGTCGTGTTTGCTTTAAATAGATATATAATGTCCAGGTTTATCACAATATCGTACCACACCATATGAGATGGAAGGGTTCATTATGAAAACAATGTTAAAGCCAGCTGCGGGTATTGATGAAATTTATGGTAATGCTTTAAGGATAATTAGCGACCTAATAAGTATACCGTTGTCCTATTTGATTAATGAATCATTTAGCGAAGGAAAATATCCAGATTCTCTAAAGATATCTAAATCTGTACCAGTATTTAAAAATAAAGGGGCAAGAGATGACATAAATAATTATAGAAATATTTGCTTGCAAAGTCAGCTAGCCAAATTGTTTGATATATGCTACAATACAAGGTTAACTCAATTTTTAGAAGTGCAAAATCTATTAACCACCTCACAACACGGTTTTAGATCCAAGAAATCTACCTCAACAGCAATTGCAGAACTCTGCAACAGTGTGTATGAATGTCTCAATAATAAGCAATTTCCAATTGCACTTTATTTTGACTTATCACGGGCCTTCGACACCGTTGACCATGACCTGCTCCTGGAGAAATTATATCGCATTGGTGTACGAGGTGTCGCCTATAATTGGGCGGCATCATATTAACGAGGGAGAAGACACTTTGTGGTCATAGATAAATATAAGTCAGAGTCAAGAAATGTTCCTCAGGGTTCAACTCTGGGTCCTTTATTTTTTATCATTTTTATTAACGATATAATATATTCATGCACTTCTTCACAAAAAACAATAAATTATGCAGATGATACAAACCAATTAGTAACAGGAAATAATTTAATACAATCAGTTGAAACAGCTAATATATCTGCATTAGAATTTTATCAATGGTGCCAACATAATGGAATGAGTGAACGTAAATAAAACATTTTTTATGGTATTTCAACCAAAGAACGGTAAAGACGAATCTAGTCAACTCATTAAGATGAATCATAAAAAAATTTTTAGGGATTGTAATAGACCAAAAAATGACTTGGGAGCAACATATAGACTATATTTCTTCAAAATTAAGTACTGTGTTTTATTGTAAGACAGCTGCAAGCTACAGTATCTTTGTCCATTCTTAAATTGGCCTCTATTATGGGCTTGTGCAATCTATTTTAAGTTATGGTTTAATTTTTTGGGGACATTCAGCCCACTTTCATAAAGTCTTTGTTATACAGAAAAAAATTATCAGATGTATGGTAGGAGCACATCCTCACACATCCTGTAGACAAATATTTATTAACATGTCAATTCTAACTTTGCCTTCTCTCTATATATATTTAGTTATATTAAATATAAAAATGAGAGAAAATTCATTTAGGAAAATACGTAATGTGCATAAATATGATACACGTAACAGTAATTTATACCAACCATATTCAAGATTAGGTGTCTCTCAAAATTCGCATATTTATCAGGGCATTATATGTTTCAACAGGTTTTTAAATCTTTGTGGTGACGTTAGTATTATTCAGAATTTTAATAATTTTAAGCAAAAACTGTATGAACACCTAGTAGTAGAGGGTCCACACCTTCGAAAGCCGTCAAAATCGCCAAGTAACCCATTCCAGCAAGGTAAATAAATTTTGAGCTCGCATATCGAAAGAGCCTAATGGGCATCAGAAATGGCTTGTTGGACTTTTTTTGGCGCCTGCACAACTTCTCTACAAGAAAAAAAGATGGCGGAACTTTATTTCAAGAATTTGTGTTTTTAAACATACACCTCTCACTAGAAAATTAACTACGTGCGATATTGATCTGGTTTTTTATATTTATATACTACTGACATGAGCGCATATATCAATACTGATAGAATTTCAAAATCACTTATGGTTTTTTTCTAAATAAATCCTAAATCACAAGGACGAAATTTATGTGTTTGAATTTTCGACGTGCGATCAACTATATTAACTGTTTAATTTTTTTATATATTATATGCGAATGAAATATGGTCTAAAGATCAAGAAAGTTTTTGCAAAAAAAATTAGCTCCATATCTTTTACAATTTTTGAGTTACAGACTTTTCAAATTGAATCATAATTTAGATCCATGATACTCCTATTAGCATACAGCTATTATCTGACGTACTGCTATCTAGTTAATTGTAATGCATCAAGATAGTAAACGAATGCATTTTTGATATTGTGTTATTATTATCTATAATTTTACAAAAATATTAATATGTAAAATGAAACTCATTTGGCAGAGGATTTATTAGATCTATAGATTATGAAGGTATTGTATATGGAGATATTATTTATTATATATACCATCATTATACAATATAGAAATAAAATATAAACACGTACACAAAACGTGTAATTTATAAGTAATAATAATAATGCATAATTCACAGCTCAGTAAGCACCGACAAAGCACTATACTATTACTAGTAAAAATTACTGTCTGTTGAACACTGCTCTGTATTATTTCTGCCCTTAAAACAATTGTTAGGAAAGGCTACACATGCAACAGAACATCAAGTAGACGCACATTTTTAGTGACACTCTACTTTACAATTCCATTTTTTGTTTTTTTTAACCACTTGTGGTTTTTTGTCATCATTTGTGGTTTTATTTGGTTATTCTCTATCAGATATCCAAATTTTCTGGGAGAGGTGATGTGTTTTCTTAACCGCTTTTCAAGTCACCGAGATAATTTGTTTAAAACCTAGGGTTTTGTGTTAGGCAAGGAAAGTATAGGGTAATCTAAACCACTTCTTGTGAATATTCTTTACAATTAAAATTATTTCGCAGTAAGCAGGGTTTCACCCTGCTTCGCTAGGTACTTCAGTTGCAAGCTAAGCTAATACCAAACCACTGGACTTAATGACCGTTTCAAATGCAGCAAGTAAGCTCTCTTGTATGACGTAGCGAACGTAAGTCTAATAACTTTATGGAAAATAAATACACCTTGGTGAATCTAAGAATTTAAACTCACTATTGGCCATACAGATTCACATAGGACTTACGACCATCTTCAATCACACGATCGCCAATTGCATCACAGTTATCTCCAAGATTAGTCCAACTGTTTAGATGGCCTGTTTGCTTTAACTATAACTGCTCACTTATTCCCATTCGGAAAGGATAATTGACAGGTCACACAATATATAGACTACCAATAAAGTTTTTACAATATTTTCTTCTTCATATTGTCCACCTAATTATTTATTGATTTTGTGAATACTATAAAATACCCTTTGTTGTCGTATACCCGTCACACAACTTTTGTAGTTTTCCTATTTTGAAAAAATTAAACATACCTTTCGTAAATATTATTGTGTTCGTTTGTTCATGATTTCACTTCAAATGTTTTATGCTGGGCAGGAGGAATCCAAGTTCACATTGTTGGGCAATATTTGTCCTTATTTACACCAATATTCAGAAATGTATTTTATATGATTGGCTTTACTTTTGATATTATGTATAACGTTATTCCAGTTTGGAATGGGAATTATGTCTGTTATGGCGAATGCATAGGATTCTGATGTTTTCTTAAGTCATACCATACCGTTTTTAAATATGAAGTTTGGGTCAATTTTTATTTTTTAAACTCAATTTATTAAAACTTATTAACGATTTCGTACTGTATTTGCAAGTTTAGATATACTGTCCTAAACGAAAATGACGTAACTCAAAATTTTCTAAGCAAATTGGACGTACTTCAAAGTTTCCTTGTTAAATGACAGACTTTTTTCAATAATCAATAAACAATTATTTTTACATCTGCCTCATAGAATTAAATCCAAACATAGAATGAATGAATGAATGAAAACAAGGAGTGCTGAGATTAGCGGCATAAAATATCAAATATCTCAAGAGGAGCGTATACTGAAGTACGCCATTTTGGCTTAGGACGGCAGTATATTACATGTAACAAATTACATCATAATTTAAAACCATGTATTTATAGCACCGAAATAATTGTCTAATAATTTTCAGACAATGAGTGATCTAATGATCAAGAATAATATAACACCTAAATCAAATTAGGCATTAGACTAATATGTATCTAGACACAATTGCACTGAACGAGCCCTGCCGTAGCTGTCACTTTGCGCGCTATCATAACAAGACATTATTACGGTCGAATTTAAAAATCCATATCTCGAAAACTGTATAAGATATCCAGCTAATTTTTTTTTGCAAAAACTTTTTTGGTATTTAGACCATATTTCATTCGCATGTAATATATACAAAATTCGAATATTTAATACAGTTGCCCACACGTCGAAATTTCAAACACACAAAATTCGTTCACGCGATTTTGGATTTATTTATAAAAAAAACCGTGATTTTGAAAGTCTATTAGTACAGATAGATGCGCTCGTGTCTGTAGTATATAGATATAAAAAATCAGATCGATATCGCAAGTAGTTAATTTTTTAGCAAGAGGTAAACGTTTAAAAACACAAATTTTTGAAATAACATTCGGCCATGTTTTTTTCTTGTGGAGAAGTTGCGCAAGCGCCAACAAAAGTCCAACAAGCCATTTCTGATGCCCCTAAGGACCCTCTTCCTGAATTCGTTTCCAAAAATCATTTACCTTGTTGGAATGGGTCATTTCAATTTTTAAAGCTTTGGACCCCGTATATGTATGAGTAGTGTACTATTTTGACTAGTTTGATAAGTTTTACCTTTGTATGTAAAATTAATGAATGAATAAAGTATCTATCTATCTACATGCTGATCGGCTCGTGCTGATGCTTGTAAAGCTCTATTTGTCTTATATAACACGTTTCGGAAAAGTGTAGAAGAAATAGCCCATAGCGAAAATGAAAAACCTTCCGTAAAAGCAGAAGCTATGGGATTGTTCGGTAAATTTAATTTGTTAGAGACGGGAATTTTAACATCATTTTGGTAAGATGTTTTAGAGAAATGTGTGATAAAGCCAATAAGACTTTACAAAGCGTCGATAATGATTTATCAACGACTATTGCAATTTTTGAATCACTGATTGGCTACTTTAAATCATTAAGAGACTGAGACCAGTTTGATAAATATGAAGAAAGGGGCACACAACTATCCAAAATTATGGAATATAATAAAGACAAAAAAAGGATACGGAAGAGAAAGCTTCAATTCAATGGAACTCATGGGAATGAAACCAACTTCGACGGCAAAAGTAATATTAGAATGAATGCCTTTTTTGCTATTATTGATAGGCTAGATCAAGAATTGAAGAAATGATTGATGGCTTACGCAGAAATAGAAAAATAGTTTTTAAATAAACTTAAAATTATGAATGTCAATGACATACGAAATGATTCAAATAATAATAATAATAATAATAATTTTATTGCACTCAACACAGACATTAGAGTTACAGTTGTATAAGCCAGTCAACACAATGAAGAAAAATATCATGTACTTATATATATATATATATATATATATATATATATATATATATATATATATATGTCGGATTGCGGAATGTGGGATCAGTTTTTGTATATACATGCGGAATGTGAGATCATGAGATCCGATGCCCGGATCTCAGATCGTAATTGTCTATTACTTGGTGTATTTAAGGTGTCAGGATGCTATAGGCAACATATTATGCGGAGCTCATTTTCCTTGTTTTCTCCCATGTATAAAACCGTAGCAGTTCTGTGTTTGACAGTATGGTGGCGCAGATGCTACTTATGTATTTAGCAAACAGGTACCTTTTAAGATCAAACGAGATCCGAAATTTGGCAATGTTGTTTGGATTTATTTGTAGCAGCAAATACCTTTGCTTTTATATAAGTACATCAGCTTTTAACCAAATAATATTAAACGCAACGGATTTTAAATTAGAACGAGTGCAATGATAATGGAAACTTGAACACGAAGTAAACGACATGTCGATTTAGCGTTAAAACAAGGAAGTAAAAGTTTGCGTTACTAGGCAGAATAATTAATTTCTATATGACACAGAGTGTGTTAATTATTCAGTATTGTAAGGTGGTTTAAGTACTTTGTGGAGAAACTTGCGCGAAGTCTCGAAAGAAGACCTCGTGTCCGTGACTTCCCTTGGATTTTGTTGAAAAGGTCTATTTAAAAAAAATAAATGTTTATGTACCTAATTAATTTATTAAATTAGGACAAAATTCTAACGGGAACGTATTTGAAAAATAATTACGATTTTTGGTTATATATGTGATTGCTTCGGGTTTGGGTACAAATAAAATCTAATTCTTCTATTACTTAGGTATAACACAAAATGATTTATTTTTACGCTGCAATTTTAATACACTTATAATACGTAAGCTTTAAACATTTCCTAAAAAATTGCTAAATCCGAAAAAATTAACCAAACTGACACCAAAAGTTTCAAACCCTTGGTAAAAAATATAGAATTTATCATTTCTGAGCATTAGTGGCATAAATATTTTAAAAAATCATAATAAAAGTGATACCCGAAACAAAGCATTACTTTTGCCCTTTCCAAGATTTGTTTGCCTAATATCGCCTTTTTATTTTATTTTAATGATAAAAATTGTATCTGGGACCTTGTGTATGAATTGCAATTGGGTATGGCTCTCTATACAGTTTTAATAAGGTAAAAGATATTTATTTTATAGATACATAGAACCATAGAAGGCAAAAACCATTGACTGATACATTCATTACAGTATCTCCATAATAGACCGGGAGCTATGCGGTCTTTTTGAAAACTCATCGTTGCGTGAATTTTGTGTGCGTTAATTAATTTTATCGAACATAATTCATGTCAAAATAGACTTAATGCATATGTCAGACCCGTCAGTTTGGTTATAGTCCAAGATAACGTGCAATTCGCTATTTTTATTTTCATTCATTTTATTGTCATTCAAAATTTGTATTAACTCCTGTATCAGGTGAGATCGAACTCCCCTGATGTTTTCATCTCTTCTAGTTGACAGTTGGTGTATTATTTCCATATTTGTTGGTTTCCTTGTAAATCAAAATTTAATTTTTGATAAAACTTTAATATATTTCATGTTTCGTTTGTGCTAATTATGGCCGAGTTTTCACCAATAAAAAATAGAAAAATATTGATGAATTCCAGATATCACAATACAATATTCCCATATATTTTGAACTGCTGGACACGAATTTGAGGTGCTAATTGTTAAGTTTCTCACCATTTTTTTAAATCGCGAAAAACATCGTATTTAATGCCTAAATATGTTTGTCGCGATTTAAAAAAAATGTGCGAAATTTTGCAATTTAGATCCCAAATCGTGTTCGGCGGTTTAAAATACATGGGAATATGGTATTTTAATCTCTGGATTTTTTATGTACGTCTATGAATAAATCATTTAGATAATAAAGTACTTCCAAGTATTTTCTAACATTTTAAAGTAAATTATTTTCTGTTTGCATATAGGCATAAAACATATTCTTTATATATAGAATTTGGCAAATAGCAGAAAGCAATTCACGGAAAATAAAAAGAAACTCTATCTAAAAATATTAATTTCCAATCTTGGCATTTCATTGATAATCTGCATTCAAAAATGAATTGGTCTATTTCTTATGTCACAATTCTTATTGTAACACTAGCATCCACATAGCCTCTCAATAGTGCAAGAATATAGCATTTCAAGTTTACTTCTGTTATTAAACAAAATAATAAAAATAAAAATATGATTTTTTTTCAAATTGACACAATTTGGTTTTTAAGGATGGTGGTAACATTTCCTTAAATCCCTATTTACTTAAAAAGTGACTCCATTTTTCCGCTAATTCTATGGAATAAATTAAATAGGTTTATGTGCTTTCAATTATCTTGAAGAGATGCACAACTTACCTAAGTTTCAAATAAATCGATTAATTAATAACTGATTCACGAAGGTATGTAACCATGAAAAGTGTAGAACTAAGCAATTTAAAAAACCGCTGCCTAAGGGATCACTACTTCCACATCCAGATTCTCCATCCAAGTCTCTTTAAAGGAAAGTATTTTGACTATATTTGCACTTTAGCATGTAGAAATAATTGGTCATAAAACTTTAATAATATTTGAGGCAGATATCAAAAAAAATTAGAAATGTTGATTTCTAGGATATACGCCAAAAATTTTCTGGACTCTTATTAGCTTCCTCCACCTATTGTCCCCAATACACCCCCCCCCCCCTTTAACGGAATCATCACAATATATAATCTAGTTCCAGATGTCGTTATAATACCTACGCGTACCAAATTTCAAGTGAATATGTCAATTATATTTTATCAACCCCTTTAATAATGGTGTGGAGGTAGTGGAGGGGTTCAAATATGTTATAAAAAAATCTGAGGCCTTGGCTTCTAGTACATACATCAAATCCTAAGTCTTTGTACTCTTACCAGCTTGTTTCACTTATTTCCCCATATTCACCCCTATTTAACCCCCAGCCCTTCAACGGAATCACATCAAAATGTAATCAAGTTCCAGATGTCGTTATAACATATATGTGTACCAAATTTCAAGTCAATATCTAAATTTTATTTTATCAACCCCTTTAATAATGGAGTGGGGGCCGTGAGAGAGTTAAAAAATATTATTAAAAAATTAGAGGCTTAGTATATACACCAAATCCCAACTTTTTGTACTCTTACCAGCTTGTTTTACTTATTTTGCCATATTCAACCCTATTTAATCCCCAACTCTTCAACGGTATTATTTCAAAATATAATCTAGTTCCAGGTGTCGTGTACCAAATTTCAAGTGAATATCTCAATTTTATTTTGTCAACCCCTTTTTTTGATGGCGTGGGGTGGTGAGGGGGGTATGGAAATTTTATAAAAAAATCTGAGGCCTTAGCTTCTAGTATATACACCAAATTTCAAGTTTCTGTACTCTTACCAGCTTGCTTTACTTATTTTCCCCTATATATCTCTATTCAACCCCCAACCTTTCAACAAAATCTTCTCAAAATATAATCTACTTCTAGATATCGCTATAATGTATACGTGTACCAATTTTCAAGTGAATGTCTCAATTTTATTTTATTAACCTCTTTCATAATGGAGTGGGGGGCGGTTGGTGATGGAAATATTAATAAAAAATCTGAGGCCTTGGCTTCTAGTATATACACCAAATCCCAAATTTGTATGCTCTTACCAGGTGGCTTTACTTATTTTCTCCTATTTACCCCCACTCTTCACCGAATAAGTTCAAAAAACAATTCAGTTCCAGATCTCGTTGTAGTACATATGTGTATAAAATTTCAAGTCAATATCTTTAACCCTTCCAGAGATATCGTGCGCACAAAAAAAAAGTTACAGACCGACAGACAGAATTTTTTTTTTCGCTCAAATTTAACATCTCGACACTTCATGATATTCCAAACCTATTTCAACAAAAAAAAAATTGAAATTTTTGTTACGATTACTAACTATACTTCCACTCCACTATGTGGATGTGGAAGTAATTATATATTTCTACCCAAGGCAAACATATAACTTTCTAGCATAGCACGCTAACAAAAATTTACTTACGTAGTAGTTCTTCATACAATATAGATATTAGTTTTATATAATATATAATTTACACTACTTGTTAAGCCGACTTTTTCTTTTTGTTAAATCTAGTCCTCTCACAAGGCAATAGCTTAACACGCAACCGCGATTGATGGCGCGGTGCTGTTAAATGTACCATATAGTAAAAAGAGGCCGACTAGAATAATAATTACATGGGTCATAGAACGTCTGTCTTGATGTTGTGTTAATATACCGGATGGTCCACTTTTGTAACTTTTCAATTGACGAGGGAATTATTTTGAAATTTGGTACAGTGAGATATTTAACATTAATTGACGCAAACGATCGATTTCCGGTTTCGATGCAATTTACAACAAAATCAAATTTTTAAATCGTACAACCTTTATATTTTTGCAGCTGTGGATCCTACTGGCCTAAACACATATGATATATATTTCGATTTTATTTTTTTTTGTTTTAGTACCTACAAGTACAGCGATATTAGTTTCTCATTAAGAACTATATCTATTTTTGAATGGAACTTTTGTGTTAAAATTTGTTATTCAATTAGACTATTAATTATTTTGAATTACTTGGCCCTGAGCAGGTTTAACTTATCAAACCCACTTAATATCACTACAATAAATCTGAAATAGTCCACTGATCCATTCAAAAGTTACAAGAGTGTTCGTATGGTCTGTGCCACCTGGTATACAACTGCTTTGTATGAAGTATTTAGCAGACTCTTTTAAGTTTAACCAATATTTTATAACAGCACATCCCTGAAACAACTTATAGACAATATATACACTGAGTGTAAATAAGGTCATACTATAACAAAAAGAGATCCGTAAAGTGGGCAACGTTGCAGGATCTCGCGTGTCGCAAAATTACGTAGATATATTTTTGTATTTCCCAACGGATCCCATATTATTCTATTTTACATGGATCTCGTAATGTTGCAATTCACCTACTATTATAACTTTCACAATAATGGATAAATCTTACCCCTCTTATTAAATTCTAGAGACTATTTTTGCCGTAATTAAAAGCCCACATTGTCTTGTCTCTAACTAATTTTTAACGGGTGGATCTCAGGTTGTCCATGTATATCATGGATCTCGGATTACTCTTTTCGGAGTATATATATATATATATATATATATATATATATATATATATATATATATATACGCATATATATAAATTCCCCCAGAAAATGGATAACAAAGGGTTTAAAGATTTCATCAAACAAGCTAAAAGATTTATACACATGAACCTTATATGGAGACGAGAATATGAAACTTTATTATAAAAAATACAAGTCAATTTATAGACAACTTTTACAAAGAGCTAAAAAATGTATAAGAATAATTTAATTACTGATACAAAAAATAAATAAAAAATGGCATGGAATATAATCAAGCCAAACAACAATAAATACAAAAATGAACTTGTTTTAGACATAAATAATATTCTCATAGATGATAATTATATTGTAGGTAATCATCTAAACAAATATTTCAATGAAGTACCTAATTTACCTCAACAAAATTTCCATGAAATTCGTATGAAACAAAATCCATTTTCATTTTATTTTGAACCTGCAACTGAGTACGAAGTGTGGAGTATTGTGCAAAATCTGAAAAATTCAAATTCCTCAGGTGTGGACATTAGCACAAATTTACTAAAAAAATGTATAATTCCAATTTTGAAACCATTAACAGAACTATTAAACTGTTCACTAAGTGAAGGAATTTTTCCAGATAAACTCAAAGTTGCCAAAATAGTACCTTTATTTAAGTCAGGTTGTAATTTAAAGGTCGAGAATTATCGACCAATATCAATATTAAGTTCGTTCTCTAAAATATTTGAAAAATATGTGGCACATAAAATTACAAAATTCTTTGAAAAGCATAAGTTGTTCAATAAAAATCAATTCGGATTTCGTGCTGGTCTTTCTACGACAACTGCTATCATACACTTCTTGAATAATCTATATGAGAACTTAGATAAAGATAAAAAAAAGTGTCGGTATTTTTCTTGACCTGAGTAAGGCGTTCGATCTTGTATGCCATGCTAGCCTAATAAGAAAACTTGAGGGCTACGGTATAAGAGGTGAACCACTAAATTGATTTAAAAGCTATCTGTGTGGCAGAGCACACTTTGTTCAAATTAATAACTGCAAGTCTGACATCCTTGAAACTTCAACAGGAGTACCACAAGGGTCAGTTTTAGGTCCTTTACTGTACATTATTTATGTGAACGATTTTATTGTGGACGACTCTATTTTATTCGCTGATGATTCATCTCTTTTAATATCGGAATGTAATATAAAGCAAACTGTGGACAAATCTAATGTAAGGCTCTCACAAGCTCAAGAATGGTTTTCGGAAAATAGGCTTATTCTATTCTAAATAATAAAAAATCTCTATTTCTAAGGTTCAGCAACTTAAAGAAAAATTATGAGGAGTCTTTTAATAAAGACGAATAGTGGTACTATTAGGCAAGAACAAACTGTTAAATTTCTGGGCTTACATATATCAGACAACTGTTCATGGTCTATACACATTGACAACATTTGCAAGCGAATTGCTCCAGCTTGCTATTGTATTAATCAGTTGCGGGATGTTGTTGACAGGTCGGTCTTGATTATGTACTATCATGCGCAGTTTCATTCTATAATCTCGTATGCCATAATTGCCTGGGGAACTGCGAGCTATAGTATCAGTCTTCAAATTACAAAAAAAAGCTGTGAGATTTATTGTCGGATTAAATAAACGCGATAGCTGCAGGACTGTGTTCAAGGAATTGGGAATATTAACATTACCCTGCACTTTGCTATTGAATCTATTAATATATGCTAAAACAGAACTAAGTTTGAATACTCTCAATAATTATCACTCTCATAACACAAGAAATAACACAACACTGGAAATACCAATGCATAGATTAACAAAATACGAACAAAGTCCAAAATATCTGGCAATAAAAGCATATAATCATTTACCTGTTAGGTATAAAAATATGCAAATAAAATATTTTAAATCAAAACTTAAGAAATTATTAATACTTAAGTGTTATTATTCTTTAAATGAATACTATAACGATAGAAGTCTGTGATTGTATTTTTTTTTCTCTATTCTTTTTTTGTGTTCGTATCTTTAACCATTATTTAATACATGTTTTATATATATTTGTATAATTTTAATTTGATACCTACATAGTTTGACTTAGTTTATTTATGTATAATATACTGCTTATATTTCTATGTACCTACATTTGACATATCCCATATCATGTATTTGTGATCGATACCTGGACCAATAAATTATTATTATTATTATATTACTAATTACGTATAGGTACTGTATACAAGTTAAAATATCGCAAAAAAAGAAAAAATCTTAAAAATACTATACAGTTATTACAATTAAAACTTACTATTTGTAGTTTAAAATACTTATAGCAATAATAATAAAATAAAAAATAAAAAAAGAAACAAATAAGGAGACTATACCAATATTGCTATTCAATTCTATTATTTTAAAACTCATTAACTGTGTAGGGTTCCAATTCACAAAGTAATGATAAAAGTGTTTTTTTTATTTTATTAAATGGTTCGTTGACTTTATATCATTTGGAAGATGGTTGTAGAGTTTTATAGACATCATTCGCAAGCTGAATATTCAAATGATTTGGACGAATGTTTTGCTGAGGAATATATTGAATTCAAATATTTTGTTCAAAACATGGAAAATATCGTTAATGTTAGAGACATGTTAGTATTTATCAGGAAAAAACATGTTATAACCATGAAAGATAATTTTCTACTTTGAAAAGAACAAAAATATATTTACGAAATGCCATTAGTTAAGAAGGACTTAATAATTTATCTGCGCTATCAATAAATCATGACTTAACTAGTGAAGTTAATTTTACTGATATTATAAATAGTTTCGCCAGTAAGAAATCCAGAAAACGTATATAATAGTTATTTTATGATACAAGTGGTAAAACTGATGTTATATTTACAAAATATTTGTTTTTATCATTTTGTCCCCAGTCACAAAATAAAACATCATTTTAAACACTATCATAAATAACCCTGAAGATAATAGTGTAGGTTCAGCAGTCATTACACCCACCGCCACATTGAAGTTTCGTCTCCCAAAAGGCAGTAGCGTATATACAGGAGAATTGTTCGCAATCTACCAGGCCGTTATAAATGTCATGAATAACTACAGTGAAGACAGCTACATTATCTGTTCAGACTCGCTAAGTTCTCTTCAATCGTTGAGTCACCTATATGCTGATAACCCACTAGTCTAACTGATCCAGCAGATGATATACCAATTACACCTACTGTGAGCATAACATTTTTGTGTGTTCCGTCCTATATTGGCATCCCGGATAATGAAGCAGCTGATACAGCAGCCCGTGACGCAACAGTATCCCCTACTGTAGAAACGTGCGACATCTATACGCAATCCGATCTAATTTGCGTGTTTAAAAGAGATTAATGAACAATGATGGCAGCAAAAATGGAACAGCACCAACACCAAACTTAAAAAAATTAAATCAAAAGTAAACAGTTTTTTGTCCCTACCATCAAATCGTAGAGCACAAGTTAAAATCTCCAGAGTATGACTAGGACACGCACGTTTCACGCATGAACATCTACTATCCAGAGAAAACCCACCCCTTTGCGAACTCTGTCACAAGTATCTCAGCGTTAAACACATTCTCATAGACTGCCCAGAGTACTTAGAAGAGAGAAGAAATTGTCAAATCGGCAAATTGATGAAGCTCTAGGGAACAATCTCCAAAATTTAATGAGCACAATAAAATTCTTAAAAAATATTAACATTTATAATAAAATATAAATGTGTAGGCTGAAGGACTTCGGTCAATGGCCATTTGGGTTTTTTTACTCAATAAAGTACTTTTATCATTATTATTATTATAAATGTGTATCAAATTGTTCCATATGCTATTAAGCTGTATTTTCAGTTAATGAAATTCTTAGTGCCTTGTATAGTACTTATCCATAATAACATAATGTAAATTATATGTATACATGCTAATAACCCTTAGAGGTTGATGCATTTGAAACAATAATAAAAACTTTCATAAATAACTATTATACTTACTTGTTTCTCTTTTTACATTTAATGCTTTTTTTCGTTTGTTTGTGCTGATTATATATTGTTTTTTATATTACTTTACCTATATTATAAATAAAAACATTTTTAACATTTTAAAAGTTTTGTATTCAGAGGGGATGGGGGCGCTATAATATAGTTGCCTATGGGCAAACAAAGTCATAATCCAGCACTGGGTTTATCCTCATCAAGATAGAGATCAATCAGCTCTTCTCAGTAGATTTAACATTCCCTCACTTGAAGCTAGAAGAAATATCTTTCACTACAATTTTTGTTCAAGTTGTGTAACAATCAGATGGACTGTGCTGAACTGAATGCGCTCAACTTAACCTACTGGTACCTAGATTTAATACTAGGTCCGCCTCACTATTTTACCTTAATAGGGCTAATTCAAATCTGGGCTTTAGGCCCCCCCTTTATCGCATGTGCTCACTGTATAATCGCCTATCAATCCATTTAGATATCTACCACAATAATCATCGTCAATATTCTAATAAAGTCAAAGAATTGCTTTTATCTCATCAATAACGAGCTACTCCCAATCAAGTATTACGGTCAGTAATGCGTGTGTGTACGCAGACGGCGATTGGACTGTTAATAATCTTTTATTCTTTATTTTTTAACATGATTGTAACTTTATTCAATTATTATGTTTTAATTGTACTGTTGTCCTTAAATTGTCTTGTAAATGGGTTATTTCCTGTTAGTCAATAAAGCTTATTATTATTATTATTACTTGTTGAATATAAATGAATTAATTTAAAAAAACAGCTTGTTACAAATCTGTCATGCACATTAACAGTTATTGCCTCTAGAAAGGCACCAACTGACATGTATGCCAATCGTATTTTTGTAATTATGGAGTGGTAATTAATTGATAAAGAAAAAATCAGCTTGTTACAAATCTGTCATCCACAGTGAAATATCTCGCAGGTTAACACTTTCTGCCTCTGGAAACCTACCAACCGATATGTATGTCAATCATATTTTTGTACTCATTGTGTGAGAAGTAATCGTTAAAAAAATATCAGCTCTATACAAAAACTTTCACCAACCATGAAAAGTATGTCGACTTTCAAGAGTCAACTAGTGAAGTTTCCACCACAAAAAAATTTTCTCTTATCACTTTTTTTGTCTGCGAAGCTCTAAGGAACAGGATTAATAATGTTTTCAGCTTTTACAAATATGTTAGGTGATTGCACTCTGGCTCCCTATTTGATATCTGAAAATGCAAACTTTGTAGAAGTAAAAAATAAATATCTTAAACGGCAACCACTTTCAAAAATTCAAGAGTGCTCACTGCTCACCCCATCGACGTCCTTTCGCCATACCAGCCATTCCTTCTTTGGGAAGCGTTAAACTAACATCTTGGCATATTTCCAACCTTGTGAAAATGGGTATGTTGTCGAGGCCAGTAGCTCTTAGACTATGTTGCAGTGGCGTCGAGTGAAATAAAAATCGTAGGAAATATAATAATTTTATTTAGATATCAACGTTGATATGTGAGATAAAGAAAACTGTAAAGGACTTTTTGTAAGGAAATTTCACGAAGCGTTGCTTAAAAAACAATTTTTGCTATGTTTAACCCTGATTAATCGTGAATTTAAAAATTCAGATGTTTATAACTTTTATATAAACAAGTAGACAAAGATACTTTATCTCTGTAAAGACAGTTGAGTATTTTTCTAAAGAGATTAAAAAAAAAAAAAGAAAAATATTAACTGTTCGATTTTATATCATTTTTTTTTAACATTCCATTCAGCCCCTAAACGTTATATAGGTTTTACAGCCAAACCATCAGAATTACGGTATAAACGCATATAGCCTTTTTTAAGCAAAATTTTAAGCTCTACAATTTTTATCTGAAACCTTTTTCCATATCTCCCATCGTTCTCAATCTATACACAAAAATAAACTATTTCATCCTTTTTCTGCCCTTAAGGAAAGGGTGGGGCTAGTAGTATATTAGGCTTTTTTTTACATCTCAGCTCAATACAACTTTTCCCGCAGAGATGTCCCTCTGGACACATTTTGCGATTTAACCTACCCATTTGCTTGGTCTATTATGTACAGTATAAAAATAGGGCGGACAAAGGATATTGACACATGATAATTGTTTTTCTGAAAATAAATAATTATCAATATTAAAATGAGAACAATAACTTGTATGATAATGATCAGAAAGTAAAACTAAATTTCCCAAGAGCTGACTGAACATAAATATAATTATTAAAAATATCACTTCTATAAGGAAATTAGATATTCAGACCTTGCATTGAATAGTTCAAAACTATTTCTCACTATAGTTTTTGCAGAATAACTTACGTAATTCAAAAACTAATTATGTATATACATGGACTACTCTAAGTTATAACCCATTTTCTATAAGGGCAACCATCCTTATGGAAAATGGGTTATTCTAGATAACGATTCACCTATTTCGAAAATTTACCATTGTTAAATTAATAAACTAGCTACCTGCCATTGCAGGCTCGGAAACTGTCCCCAGCTTGTTGGTACTAATAGATTGTGATGTTGGTTTTGAGGTATTACTTGAATTACTCTGTACAGGAAATGAAGCCTGCTTCGTAGTATTACTTGACGTACTTTGTGCAGTCTGCTGTTTTTGATTTTGTTCTGAACGATTACCTTGCTGCTGCTGATCTCGACGTTGTGGTTGTCTGTAATTTCCACGATATCCACCACGGTATCCCATACCCCTATAGCCACCACGTCCACGATAACTTGAAAAAAAAAAAAATATGTTAAATTTTATATACATTTAAAAAATAATGCATATTATGTCACCTCTTGCATTTATAAGAACTAAACTTGAAACAATAATCTGCATATGTAATACATTTTCTAAAGAATAAAATTCATCAAAACGCAATTAATTAGCTAACCAAAACATTTTTTTGTTTTAAACTAGCATGAAGGGTATGAAATGAAATACTGAAATTTAAAAATGTTTGCCAGGATACGGTAGCCGCTTTGCTCTAAAAATCTCTAAATAATGGGGTATTTAAATATACCCAACCATTTCTTAATTATATCTCAGTAAATATTAGAAGATCGATTTAATATATAGGACAAAACGAGGGATAAGGAAATTTGACAAACATAAGGTTCTAAACATTTTTTTTGTGACGATTTCACGATTTTCAAGTAAATATATAAAAAACACTGTGAGGTTATCACTGTTTAATAGTATCATAGTCAATGTATACATCAGACCTTGCAAAAGGTCATGTAGTTCTAATTTTTTAATATATTGTAAGGAGCTTTGTCAATGGTAAGAAATCAAGTTTGCAGCTTCGAAAGTCTGTGTAAGCTGCACAATGCTCAAAATACAGCGAAACTTTTGCACTTGTTTCAGTATTTGCTCAATATCTCCTAAAGTATGCGTTCCACAGAGAAGAATATTATTCGTTTTTTAAAGTAAATTAAATTTGCTACAATGTAAGCCCAAACCGAGTTCTATGCACATTCAGAACTTTCTGAGATACAGCTGTTCAAAAATTGGCAATTATCTATAAAAAGTGAATAAATTTCGTTGACCATCTTGCCAAACATCGGGACAAGTACTCATCCCGCGAGGAGAGTCATAGGCAATGAATTTGTAGTAAATTCATTTAGCTTTAATTTGTGCTCAGAAGGACTCCCCTCGTGAGTGGAATTTGGCTGCAGAAAAACTGCAGTCAGTTCCATGAGGTGGGGATTCTTCTGGAGGATGTTAGCCGACTTTGTAGTTCCCTACCAGAAAGGGGTAGAGGTCGTGCCTCATCCGCTGAAGACATGCAGAAAAAGAACAGTCCCTTGCGGGTATTGTGTGGCTGAGAGGATATAAAATGAGCTTAAGATATGGACACACCTAGCTTCACATTTGCACTTTTCTGGAGGTAGACGTTTGTTGCAGCTGAGCCGAAACCATTGCGGAGGACCAGGAGGTCCACGTCTTCTCACAGTAGTTATGATATGATAACACAGTTAAATATTAGACTTTTAGATAGTGCTATGACAATGATATCCCGATCAGCGTCTTCTTCGGCAGCTTTCACTGCAACACGCTACTGCTTAAATGCATGGCAAAGCAGTGCGAAGAGACGCCTCTTGTTGTTATCATTGGCCAATAGTTTTTCGTGAGGTACTTGGATGATGGTGGACTTCTCAAAAAGCATATCGCTGCAGGAGTGAGCAACAGAAGGTCGCACACTTTCAGCACATTTTGATATTTTTGTTGGCTCAGAGTACCCTTGAAAATAAATGAGACATAAAACATTTTCTTTATAGGATTTTGCAAACAGTATTGGAGCCTATATACTCTATGCATGTTTAAAAGTGAATTATTTATTATTTGTTTGCTTATAGTAATGAAACATTTTCTTTATAGGCTAATAGATAGGTGAAGATCTGTTGTTTTTTATCAGTCAATGTCAATTATAATTATTTTATACCATTCATGGAAAATGTCTTAGTTTTGCATGGAACATCGTTATGAGTGGCTTTAGGCTTTTCTGAAGAGTACCCAATAAGGACGAAAAACGTTTCAAAGGCTAAGCATTTCCAAGAAACTGAATGAGATTTTATGAAAATGTAATTCATTTGAATGAAAAAAAATTTTTAAAGACAAGGTACGTAAATAAATTAATTTCAGGCCTTTGTTCTCATTTTTAACTGAATTTACATATCATGTAGATACTAGTTTAGCCTGCTTAGCCGTAGGGGACTAGGTTGGATGATAGTGTTAAAATGAGAATGGCATATCAGAATTTTACTTGCTAGCATAACCAGAAGTCAGGTTATCGAAAGAATGCAAAGATTTCATTAATATTTTTATATATATAGTTTTTCCTTTAGTTCTCATAGATAGCTTTTCTTTCCACTGTTTGCAAAATCCTATAAAGAAAATGTTTCATTACTATAAGCAAACAAATAATAAATAATTCACTTTTAAATGAGAGATTGCTACCGCTAAGTGATATTTTACATAGCTGACACAACCTGAGACAATGGCTCTCACGAAATTGTTGTGGAGCCAGGCAAGTTTATGTGAAAGATATCCACCATCTACTACTACAAATGTATTGGTGCCATTTGGGTTGTTGCTGGAGAGTGAGTCGAATAAAAGCAGAGTAAAAGCTGGACATGGTTCCCTCTCGCATACTCTGTTCATTGAACAATGACATTGGGAATGGTGCCAATAATAATAATAATCAAGTCTGAACTCCTGCTACAAGATATTTACACGTATCTTGTATGCTAGGACACTACTAGGTTGATCCGGTCTTCCAGCAGATTTACAAGCAGCGTGGCACTAAGAAGGGCATGGCAGGTTGCAAAGACAGCCTGCTGATAGACCGCTGTATTACGCAGGATTCTGTGCAGTACAAGCGGAATCTATCTATGGCCTGGATTGACTATCGTAAGGCATTTGACACAACGTCGCACGAACTATTGTTGCATTTGCTCGAATGTCTCGCGGTAGCAGCACCACTAGTGAGATGCATAGAACAACCGTTGCCACTCTGGAGGACTCGCTTCACCATAACATCCGGTGCACAGCGAGTTACGACAGAGCAGGTGGTGTTCAGGAGAGGAGTTTTCCAGGGAGACTCTCCGAGTCCTCTCCTCTTTTGCATCTCACTGCTGCCGTTATCTGTTGAACTCCGCCAAACTCGCGGGTACTACTATGGACCACCCAGTAGTGATGTCAAATACAGGTACATTTGAGTATTTATGATACCCGGTACTTTTCCAACGAGTACCCGTTACTTTGTACCCGCTACCGGTACTGGTATATTTATCTCGTGCCATACTGATACCGCCCTAGGGAATACGTTTAGTAGGACCGATGGCGCTCACTGTCAATAATAAGGCACGAGATCGCTTGTTCCACACACATATTCAATGGTGTTACACGAAAATCGACCTTAACAAAGAAAGGCATTCTGTGGACCTTCAAAAATATTTCGACGAATATTTCTTCCTATGTCCTCTTTTTAACTTTGTTTCAGAATGTTATTTTAATTTTGTTTATTTATTTCTGTTAGTACCTTTTGTTTATTTATTTTAACTTATTATAACTTATTAGAAATGCATGTCCATTTTATTTTTGATGCTTGTGTTCATTTTATTATAACTGTATAAGTCATTTTATATTTTGTTATCGCCTAAAAGCTAAGAAAGAAACTATTAGATTAGGTACGTTATTCAGTCAATACCATTATTAACTTGGAAATATTTGTGCTAATTGAGTAGTCGGTAGCCGGCATATTCGAAAATATAGAGTAGAGTTGAGTAGTCATGCTAACATGTGCTCCTGTAAAAGGTGTAAAACAGAGAATCCAGAGACAGCTGCAGTATGCGAAATGTGTGAAAATGTGTTCTGTGGGCCTTGTGCAGGCATTAAACCAACAGAAGCAAGAGTTTTTACATTAAAAAACAAAATACTAATGTATTTCTGCATAGTGTAAACCAGTGTTAACTGAAAAAATAAACCTAGCTAAACAAGTTGTGCTATATAAAAAACTCATTGAAGATAAAGATATTATGATAAATGACAAACAAAAAATTATAGACATCCTTGAGAACAAAAAGAAAAACGAAAATATAAATACAAATAGGTACTGTTAAGGATAAAACCATCAATAATGAAGCTGTCAGCAGTCCTCAACCAAAAACAGATGGCAATAATACAAAAGCCTACGAAACGGAACAAATAAAAATTATGCAAGATATCATAAATTTGGCTAAACCAATGCCAAATAATGATCCAGCATTGATGGAAAATAAAATTGATAATAAAAATACAACTGATCAAGAACATAATAACTGGACCACAGTAAAGAATAGGAAAAACTTGAATAAGAAGAATTCTAACAAATCCAAACGAACTGTTTATATAGGTACAGGTTCAGTAACTGAGAATAATGAATTTACTGGCAGGGAGGAAAAAGACAAAAAAGCTTGGCTATTTATATCAAGAATACCAGACAAAATTGATGAACTTATAATAAGTAACTATATAAAGAAGAAAACTAACATTAATAATGACCAAGATATCATAGTTAGACATATTCCCACTAAAATAGAATCAGAAAGATAAAATAGTAAGTGTTTTCAAATTGGAGTTAAATATGACCTGTTAGAATTGGTATATGATAGAAACTTTTGGCCTCGAAATGTAGCTTATGAACGTTTTAAATTCAAGAAACGTTACAACAATGACAATCACACTCCCGAAGAGACTGAAAATGTTTTTTTAGAACCATAACTTCACAGAGTACTCCACAAGATATTAATGTTACAAATACATCAAGAGAACTATCCAATAAGAGTCTTTATAATTTTAAAGTACTGCATCTAAACATACAATGCATTAGAAATAAAACAAGTGAATTAGAGATATTTCTTAGAGACCATTATTATAAATTCTTGTTAATAAATGAGCACTGGTGCACAGATGACGAAATTAATTATGTAAGTATGAATAGTTATAAACTTGTATCTAAATATTCCAGAACCACATTATCCCATGGGGATGTAGCTATCTATGCACTGAGGAACTGTACTTGTATAGCTTTGGAGCATATTAATAAACTGTCTGTTGATGTTCATTGTGAACTTGCGGCCATCGAATATCAGAATACCAGACTGATGACGTTATACAGATCCCCAAATGGAGATTTTGACTTATTTCTAGAAATACTGCATAAAGCACTCACTTTGTTATTAGAAAATAATAAAATAATAATTATTTCGGGCGATTTCAATGTTTATTTACATAACGATAATAATTGACAGACTAAATTGCTAATTAATACCTTTAGCTCTTTTGGTATCTCTCAAACATATTTCGGATATTCGAGAAACAAACACTGCCTGGACAACATTTTTACAAATATAGATAAAAACAACTATCAGACAGCCTTCATAGAAACGAGACTGTCTGATCACTTAGGTATACAATTTGAAACAAATATTAAATTTACCACATCTTCAAAGAGAATTACTTATAGATCCATAACTGAACAAGGTCTCAAAGCTGTATCTGTTAGTTAACCAAAATTGGGATTTCTTAGATAATAGCACTATTCAGATAGACCAAAAATTTGAAAAATTCATCAGTCTCATTGCAGATGCAATTGAAACATGTTTCCCTCTAAAATCACGTATAGCTAATAACGTAAATATATTTAAATTAAATTGGTTCAATAATGAACTCCGGGGGATGCGAGATCATTTGAATTTTCTCCACGATTTCTACAAAAGCAATCCCACTAGAGGTAATAAGCTCATATATAATAATTATAGGTCTGTGTACAGAAGGGAGGTAGGTAAATGTCGCTAAAACTACATCCCATGAAAATTTTATAAACAACCATGGAAATCCTCAGCAAGCAATGTGGAAAATTGTAAATAGCAATAAAAATAGACATAACAATATTACAGGTAAAATATCTTGCGATGAATATAATAACTATTTTGTTAATATTCCAGAGGACATTTTAAAAGCTATGCCTACAACAAACAAAACATATTCAGATTTTGTAAAAACCGTAACGGAACATCAATTTAGCTTTTCCAACGTAACACCGCAAGAAGTACTTGAAGCAACAATTTTGTTAAAAAATAAGTCATGTAAGGATGTTTATGATATAAACACCAATATCATAAAGTCTATAATTCATACAATAATATTTCCATTGACAAAATTAATCAATATGTGTATATCAAACAAAATATTTCCAAACTGCTTAAAAATCTCCAAGGTTGTACCAATATATAAAAAAGACGATATCCATGATCCTTCTAATCACAGACCGATTTCTGTTATCCCATATTTTGCTAAAGTATATGAAATTATTTTAAAAATCCAGCTAGTAAATTACTTTGAAAGTAATACTCTTTTAACACCAGCCAGTACGGTTTCAGAAATAAGTTAACAACCACATTAGCCATTGATAAATTAACTTCTCTTATAAATGCTGGTTTCGAGGACGGTAAATACGTATTATCTCAATTCCTAGACCTCACTAAGGCATTCGACTGTGTCTCATGACATCCTACTGAATAAGCTGAACTACTATGGCTTTACTACAGAAAGCATATTATTGTTAAAATCATACCTGTCTGGATGTCAGCAGTATGTCAGTTATAATGGGACTAGTTCTAGACTACTACCAGTAAAACATGGTGTTCCCCAAGGGTCCATCCTAGGACCAATTCTGTTCCTTATATATATTAATGACCTTCCAAACTCGGTAAACCAAATAGAGACTATTCTATTTGCTGATGATACTAATCTAACAGACATAAACGGAAACTTAGAGGAAAGACATACAGTTGAATGTACAAAATTGGTTCCTTGCTAACCGCCTGAATTTAAATACCTCAAAAACAGAGTCAATGATATTTAGTCTACGAAACATGGAGGAAATAGGCAACCCAATATATATTAAATTCCTTGGTCTACACTTGGACCCAAAACTATCATGGGATGAACATACGTCACATGTTTGTAAAAAAGTTTCTAAAAATATATACCTACTCAGTTCTATAACAGGCAAAGTTACTCAAAATGCATTGGTAGCCGCATACCATGGTGTGATTCATTCAATAATATCATATGGAATACTGGTATGGGGTCATGCTCCTACATCTAGTAGCGTGTTTTCTGTACAAAGAAAAGCTGTACGAATTATATCTGGACTTAACTATAGAGACGATTGCAAAGAACAATTTAAAAAATTAAATATACTAACTGTGCCATGCACTTACATATTACAATGTCTCATGTACATAAAAAACAACCTAAATAAATACATGTCTAGGAATGAAATACACTCATATGATATTAGGAATAAAAATGATATACATCAAAACTTTTTACGCTTAAAGAAAACTAGGGATGGCACTGGATATTATGGAATACAATTTTATAATGCACTGCCTCCAGCAATAAGACTTTGGAATACAATTAAGTTTAAATCCAGACTTAAAAAATATCTTGTCACAAATGCTTTCTACAGTTTTGAAGAATTTCTATCAAGCGATTTATCCAAAATTTAATTTTTTTTTTAAAAGTGGTCCTTAATGAATATCTCTGTTTCATCTTGTTAGTAATTACTAACTATTAATGTATTTTATAATTTTAAGTATTATTATATATTGTTCGTTGTACGAGTGTCTTTTTAACATTTTACATAATGTATCTAATTTAGTGTTTTAATTTTTTTATGTATACATTTTAATCTTGATTATACGTGTTTTTTAAATTCTATTGTATCTACTATTTTTTTGACTTGTGTAAACACTTTTGTGTATCTGACATCAATAAATGATTATATTCTATTCTATTCATTACATTTACAATATTTAAAGTTCTCGAATACCTGCACGTGTACACTCGTACTAATACCAATACCGATTTGGATTTACCTATGCCATTGTTCCTATAGTTTCTCATTCATTAGTTCATTACTCATACTCATACTAAGATAATACCAAAGTAACGGGTACTTTTTATACTGTCGACTCGGTAATAGGTACTTCTACAGTAACGAGTATTTAGTACTGGGTAGGTAATATATTGACATCACTACCACCCAGCAACCTGAGGCATAAGGTCACCCATCTATTTTATATGGATGACCTCAAGTTGTATGTCTCCGAAGAGCGTGAACTTCACAATGCTCTAAGGGTGGTCGAGGAGTACACACGGGCCATTGGCATGGAGTTCGGGTTGGACAAATGCGCGGTCGTCCATCTCAAGAGAGAACGGTGCGGGGACTTTGCTGAAGACGCGCAGCTCGCAGACGGAAGCATCCTAAGACATCTGGATGCCGGAGAGACCTACACATACCTGGGTGTGCAACAACATCACATCCAGGATGTACAACAAGTGAAAGAATCTCTCCGCGGCAAGTATAGATGCCTACTCCGAAAGATTTGGTCATCCGAACTTTCGGGGAAAAACAAGGTGTCTGCGACTAATATGCTTGCCGTTCCTGTTCTGCTCTACTCCTTTGGGGTCGTCAAATGGACAGTGGACGAGCTGCGCCAGTTAGACAGAGGTACCGCAAGATGATGAATATCCATAGGATTATTCATCCTAGATCGTCCGTTCCTCGTGTGTACCTCCCACGTCAACGGGGGGGCGGAGGACTCTTGAAGTTGGAGTGTATGCATGGCAGAGTAGCACAGAGTATGGCATGCAATGTCCCAAGGAGCTCAGACCCACTTCTGCAATTGGTGAGAGATCACGAAAATGCAGGGGTAGGTGCAGGACTGTTTAAGGCGACAAAACGAGCCGCAGATGAACTTGTATTCGACGACAGGCGAGGAGGCCGGCGCGGTGCTGACCCAGAGTCAGTCACTGAACTTCTGTCACATCGCCTGAAGGCCCAAACAAAAGCTGCCGAACAGGAACATCTGTTTAGGCAGCATGTCGATAAACCCATGCACGGTGTATTCTATAGGAACCTAGAAACACTGGGTTTATCGACAAGGCTGACATTTGCCTTTTTAAGGTCAGCTGGGCTAAAGTCGGAGACCGAGGGATTCATTGTGGCCTGCCAAGATGGTGTAATTAACACGTTGGTCTACCGAAGCCGCGTAATGGGTGTAGAGGTTCCTGATATTAACTGCAGGACCTGCCGTCAGGCACCGGAATCGCTCATGCATTTACTGTCTGCATGCCCAGTATATGCGATTTCGGCCTACATCCATCGCCATAACGCGGCGTTACGGATGCTGTAGAGGTGTTTCAGAATCTCATGAGCCGCGAAATGCGCAAAAGGCAAAGTTTAATCTGAGTAATAAGTATGTTTTTGAAGGCACTGGAGGCTGCCTTGCTGTATACATAAACAAGAGCTCGGGATAAATTGTAAACAATAAACATAATATTTTTAAGAAGTGTAACCGAGTCAACAGGACGGATTATGTTTCTGCGCATATGAAGGTCACAGCTCATGAGGTTTTAAAACACCTCTACTATCATTTACTACACTCGTACGGAGTAGACCAAACAACAGTGCTGCCTTACGTCCCCGGAGACATTGAGTCCTTTGTCGAAAACGAGAGGTGCCGAATTTATTGGAACTTCTCGTTTCCGACAATCAGGCTAATCCAAGCCAACAAGCCTGATATAGTCCTCCTCGACCATCAAAACATGGTGATGTTTGTGATCGACTTCTCAGCACCTGCTGAGCCAAACATCGCCTTGAAAGAGGAGGAAAAACGGACCAAATACCGTGATCTCTAGTACGAGCTCCAAGTGCTGTACCCGGGCTACTCTGTTAAGATGGTCGTCCTAATAATCGGTGTACTCGGAGGTATGAAGCCTACGCTGCTTTTAGAACTGAAGACAATACCAGTCTGTCAGAAATCAGCCGAATGGCTGGCAGGCCAGATGCAGAAGGTGGTTATCTTGGGGTCCCTTCGTCTACTTAGGGCACACGATTCAGAAATTTACCGTCACTAACCCCACAGGTCGTGGGGAGTGACTGTAATTATTGCCGGCGCGGCTACCGTGTGGTATTTATTTATTTATTTATTTATTTATTATGTTTTATTTCAATTGCCAAAATACATTGGATATGAAACGTCTTTACAAATTAACTCCAAATATTAAATACAAAAATATATATACAATATTTAGATTAAGATTTATAAAATATGGCTTGTAGAGAATTTCCTTCTTAAGAATATTGCACCTAGATGACTTAACATCCGTATGTGCAGCAACATACAAAAATTAAAACTAAAACTTACACTAAACTAAAAACTTACACTAAATTTAAGGTAAACTATATAGTTACACTACACAGATTATAATATAGGAGAGACAAGGAAAGACAATGAGAATAACGGTTAGAATGGGCAATTAGGTCATATGTTAATAATAATAAACATTTTTTATTTTCAAGTAACGCCACAAAATACATTATACATGTATAGCAACATTAAGTAAAATAAACGTCGGCACAGAAACACTACATACTACATTTATATCTACAAACAATATATTACATTTACTATTTAATTACATAGGTACTCTGATATAGTATAAGGTTCCAAATTTAATAACAACCTAAAAATTTTATTTTTAAAAATAGGAAAGCTCTCAATAATTTTAATATTATGTGGAAGTTTATTATAAAGCTTTATACAACTATACTGCACATTTTTCTCTGATAGTGTCAATCTGTGTATAGGGTACACGTAATTAAAGTTTCTTGTATTATAATATTCTGCAGGTAAAAATTCATTAAAAGAGTTTTTGTTTTTAAACATAAAGAGTAGGATCTCTTGAATATATATGCCTGTGACAGTTAACATTTTATTTTCTTTAAATTTTCCCCGGCACGACTCTCTTTGGTTCACTTTAAGTATACTTCGGAGGGCTCTTTTTTGTATTGTAAAGATCCTATATATTTGTGTACTTTGTCCATAGAAGATAATCCCGTATCGGATTATAGATTCAAAATTAGCATGGTAAACCATCTTTAAAGATGTTAAATTTATATATTTTGATAGAATTCTCAGACTGTAACATACTCTATTTAATTTGTTTTCAATATTTGTAATATGTACATTCCATCTGAGAGTGTCATCAATATGGACTCCTAAAAATTTGGTATGTTCCACTAATTCAATTTTTGTGTTTGTAAGAGTAATGTCCTTGGGTGTTTCAAAATTTCCTTGTTTAGTTTTAAATAGTATTGCGTTAGTTTTAGTTTTATTGAGTATTAACCTATTATTAGCAAACCATTCTGAGACTGTAGTGTAAAAGTAGGTGGCACTGGT
Organism: Stenurella melanura; assembly: GCA_963583905.1. Classification (NCBI taxonomy): domain Eukaryota; kingdom Metazoa; phylum Arthropoda; class Insecta; order Coleoptera; family Cerambycidae; genus Stenurella; species Stenurella melanura. The sequence goes on along the minus strand of OY757309.1, from coordinate 130,315,594 downwards.
GAGAATTTCCATGAAATTTGGGGCAGCAACTAACATACTAGTGTCATCAGCGTATTGAATGAAAGTAACATTATTCCTATCGTTAATATTTATAGTGAGATCATTTACAAAAATTATAAAAAGTAAAGGTCCTAGAATACTTCCTTGGGGGATTCCAAGGCTAATAAATAGGTCATTTGATTTACTTGTGACATTATCTTTGGTAATAACTACCCTTTGCCGGCGATTTGAGAGGTATGATCGAAACCACTGCAGTAGATTTCCTTTCACTCCATAGTTATCTAATTTGTTTAATAAGATCTTGTGATCAACACAATCATATGCCTTGGATAAATCTAAAAACAGGCCTAAAGCCATGTCGTTGTGTTCTAATGATTGTAGTATTTTCAAATTAAAATGATAAACCGCAGTATGTGTCGATTTACCCCTGAGAAAACCATGTTGAGTGGTAGTTAGCAAATTTTGTAATATCATATGATTCATAAGTCTATCATACATTACTAATTCAAATAGCTTCGCAAAAGAAGGAAGTAAACTAATTGGTCTATGATTTTCCATTTTGGATTGGTCACCATTTTTATAAATTGGAATTACCAAAGCAGTCTTTAACTTGTCTGGGAAAATGCCATATTTCAAAGAGTTGTTGATAATAAATACTAAAGGCTGCACAATTACTGGTATGCATAGTTTTAGTAAACTAGCGGGGATACCATCCTCCCCACTGCTCATTTTATTTTTAATTTTTATAGTACATTATAGAAAACATAGGAATTTATTTGGATTGTTATATATGTATTGGGAGCATTCTTGGTTAAATTTTTTTAGGATTGTTATAGATTTTATTTGATTGGGTATTAGATTATAGAATTTGGGAGCTAGATAATTTATAAACCGTTTGTTGATATTAGTATTGTTGTTCGGTATACTTAAATGTTTGTTAATTTTACATCTGGTATTGTGAGAATGCTTAACGAAGGTTTTTATGTTTGGGTTAGTACTCTTATGCACGAATGAACAGACACAGAGAATGTACAGAGATCTAATGTCCAGTAATTCTTTAGAATACAGTAGTCATGTAGGAAATATTTTATCTTTTTTATTGATGACCTTCAATACATAATTCTGGACAACCCTTAATTGTCTAAGGGAAATATTGTAGAGAGCACCCCAAGCTAGAGCACCATATCTCAACAGGGACTCAACCAAAGCTTTATAAATTGTTACTAATAATTTTTTACATAGGATTTCTCTAAGAGTATAAAATTTAAGAATAGGTCTCCTTATATTATTAGTAAGTCTAGTAACATGCTTATCCCATTTAAGGTGAGAATCAATAATAAGCCCAAGGTATTTGGTAGAGTCAACTTCGTTGAGTTTACTATTTGCGTCGTCTAGTTGTAGACAGTTGAAATTGGGACGATTTGCTGAGGTCAATGAGAACGCTATATAATTTGTCTTAGTAATATTCAAGGTTAGTTTGAATGTATTAAGCCATTGCATTATCTTCGTAATGCCAATTTCTGCAAACATTATTAGGAGTGAGTCTTGTTCTTTCATATACTCATCAAGATCATTGACAAACATTGCGAACAGTAAGGGAGATAAAGCTGCTCCTTGTGGAACACCGAAATTCATTTCCCGACTGTGTGAATTACTGTCTTCTAACTTCACATAAACCTTTCGATTTTTCAAAAAAGATTCTATCCAACCATTTATATCACCTCTGATTCCCATTTTGTGAAGTTTATCTATTAGAGAATCTGGGATTATACAATCGAACGCCTTTGTGAGGTCGAGGAAAAGGCCTAGGACAAATTTATTTTTATCTAACCCCTCATATATAAACTGCAAAATGTCACAGTGTTACGGCCAAAATTCCCACTAGAACAAATTAATCCATAATTGCAAGACATATATATACGAATGAATAGCGACACCTCTAAAATATAGGCTTATACTGTTTATGCCGAAGAAAACTAGATTTTAATTCCAAGCCGCCTAGTTCTTATTTGAATTTTCGCCGAACTGGCGGATTTCGTCTATTTAATTAGACATGTCATCATTCAAAATTGATATTTATTTCGATTTACGGCAGCGCACGCCACCTGGTAGTAGGCAATTGATTTCTTGCCGTAGACATTGGTAGGGCTCGCAAATTTGGTGGTGGAAGGTATAGTCATCTCGCGGTGTTAAAGGGAACTAAATTAGGCTGGTAACCGTTCTATAAGATAGATATCTGTGTCTTTTCCCGGAGTGTGTATTTTTATTCATTAGGACGGCAAAATATGTAAATATCAAACAAATAATAATTGTAATTAGTAGCATGAAGGAGAGACACAAATAATGTATGAAGTAATGTGAAAATATTTAATTATTATTAATATTTCCTTGAATTATGTGGAGGCGACATCTACCGGGAAAGGAATGAATGAGGCTAGGAAAAAACTCTGATTGCGCCGTGGGTATCAAATTTGTTAGTGGAGATTTGACATTCATTTCCGTTACAATTCGTTTGGTATATGGTGGTCGTGAACACCAGAAGCTTGATCTGTAATCATCCGCTTTGGGAATACTTTTTGGTGATATTTCACGAGTGATTTTCGACTAGATATTGTTGATTAGTTGATATTTGTGGTGATCTAGCGAAAATCTAACCAGTTATTGGGAATATAAGCCACCAAGGGTGAGTAACTTTATCTTTGTTAAATTCCACGTGTGAAAGAGCATTTTTCTTTTCATTCAGTACCCGTCCTCAATTAGTAAGCCGCCTGGGAGCCGTTGTATAGGAGAACTTCGATAGAACCCTTCAGGGAGAAGGTATGCAAGTTTTTTTGAGGGTAATATCCACGTGTTGCTAATTTGCGCTAAATTTTTAATGTAGGGTTCTAGTACTGGGAGTGCACTGGTGAGAGGTTTTGCACTAGGAAAATCCAAGTGGCCGGAGGAGTTATAGTGGGGAAAATTTCTGGTAGAGAGGTCCTGATAGGAGGAGTCCTAGGAAGTAGGAAGATCCTAGGAAGATTACGTAATTTCCCCCCGTTTCGTGGCTGTAACTGTGAGTAGTACCTTATTGTAACAATCGTCGTAGGAACATAGGAAGGTTTGACCGCCTAGGTGTACCGCAACCTTTAGGGAATGTTATAAATAATCGTTAAGTGGTATAGTGTAATTTTATATAAGATAATTGGTTGTTTTTTTTTACCTGCCTATAATAATAATTAGTGTAAGTTAGGTACCTAGTAATAATTATAGAAAAGGGTAGATATTTCGATCTTGTCTGACGTTCTTTTTTGGTGACAATTTTTAGTAATTATCTTGACGTAAAAAAAAAAAGGAATTATAAGTCGTTTATGCTGAGAGAAATTTTTAAATGATCAGTTAAGTCACGAATTAACGCAGTACTATTATCTCCCAGCTGGGGAGTGGTTGGTCAGAAATATTTCATATTTTTAAATTTTTCCAAGGACGGCATATTTTTTTTTTTGTCCGCCACACATGCACCCCGTGAAATAGCTAGTTATTTTACCCCCAGCGAAAAAAAAAACGCACCATAAACACGTTTTGTTGAGCAATTTTTAATTTGTGGGTTTAAGATTGCTATTAGATTTTTGTAGGTACTCACCAGAAATATTGATTGTCATCGACAGAATAATTTTTTAGATTTTCACAAGATTTCATTAAGTCCATAACCATCGACTTAGAGTAATTTTTACAAGTCTCACGGACTTAGAAAATTTTTGATTGTTATCGACTTAGAACAATTTTTAGATTTTCATAAAATTTCATTAAGTCCATAACCATCGACTTAGAGTAATTTTTACAAGTCTCACGGACTTAGAAAATTTTTGATTGTTATCGACTTAGAATAATTTTTACCGATTTACATAAAATTTCATTGTCCATAACCATCGACTTAGAGTAATTTTTACAAGTCTCACGGACTTAGAAAATTTTTGATTGTTATCGACTTAGAACAATTTTTAGATTTTCATAAAATTTCATTAAGTCCATAACCATCGACTTAGAGTAATTTTTACAAGCTTTCACGGTCTTAGAAATTTTTGATTGTTATCAACTTAGAATAATTCTTATAGATTTTCATGAATATATATATATATTTAAATTTTAAGTGGCTATCGACTTGGAGTTATTTTTGATTGTTATCGACTTAGAATAATCCTTATAGATTCTCATGAATATATATATTTAAATTTTAAGTGGCTATCGACTTGGAGTTATTTTTGATTGTTATCGACTTAGAATAATCCTTATAGATTCTCATGAATGTATATATTTAATTTTAAGTGGCTATCGACTTGGAGTTATTTTTATGGAATCTCATAAAGACCTTTAGGATGGTCAATGACTTGTATAGACTTTAAGTATTTGTTAATAAAAAAAAAATAATCGAAAACATACCTAGGTTTCATTTCCACCGATTGAGGGGGCATACAATAAAGAGGAGGGGGGGATTCTACCATACATCCGAATTGACAAATATGTGATAGTTTCGTGGTTTGTGAGGCTATCAATATACAACCATCTTGATACTGGCTGGTTTAAAACCATGTGGCCCCCTTAAACTTAATATTGAACCCGACCCATCTTCACTGTCGAAAAGCTGGCAGGCAACCTATCCAGTATCGCTGTACAGATTGAGGCGTATGGTAATAAGCACTTATATAATCGGTAAGTAAGAAAAGTATCGAAACTTCCTCTATTAAACTAAGGGAAAATTATACGTCGCAACAGGTGGCAGTGTTTGTGGAATAATTGTTTCTAAATCCGTGTTGTCTTGGACTTAATACCTTATAGCACTCTAAAAATTTTGAAATTTTGTTGTGTATAATTTTTTCTAAGATTTTACTAAAACTAGATACGAGTGTAATAGGTCGAAAATTTTCAATTATTTCATGGCTTCCTTGTTTGAAAATGGGAATGATTGAAGCTGTTTTCCATTTGTCTGGAAATGTACTTGTTCTGATGGATAAGTTAAATATGTAACATAAAGGTTCTATTATAGTTTCCAAGCAAGATTTCAGAACCGAGATTGGGACGCCATCTGGTCCACTAGTTTTTTTATTAGGCATTACTCTTACTACATCGCGAATTTCTTGAGTTGTTATATCTTCAAAGAATACTGATTGTATAGTCCCCTTTAAATCGCTATTATCATAATCAAGGGCGGGGAAGTGATTGTCCAAAGTAATTTTAGCAACAGTTGTGAAGTATTTACAGAAAGTTTCGCATATTTCAGTGGGATTTTCGATTATATTTCCTGAAATAGTTAATGAGCTAATTGCGGGCGACTTTTCCTTACGATCTAATTTATTATTAACTATTTTCCAAACCTCTTTACACGTTATATTTGCCTTTGATATTTTAGTGTTATAATATTCCCGTTTCTTTGCGTTTATTAAGTTAGTGAATGTTCGCTTAGTATTCTTGTAATGGCTTGTGATGTCGTTATTATTTAAAGACTTACTGAGCCAATATAAATCTCTTAGTTCGCTACTTTTAAATCTTACCTCATCCTCTACCCATGCCGATTCATCCTTATTATTTTTTATTTTATAATTAACTAAGTGACAAGCGATGTCCAAGCAGTAATAAAATATTTCCCAGAAGCAGTCCCAAGATTTGTTTGTGTTGGTAATATTATATACATTATTAAAATCACTATCCAATAATAAATTATATAGCATCATTAGATTGTGTTGACTGAATATTCTTATTTTTATTATTTTATCATTTGGTCTATTAGGTACAGTTATTTGATCAAGAGTGAAAGTGGTTATTTGTACTTTGTGATCTGAAAGATCAATGTCTAGGTTATGTCCTGTAAATTTTTTTATATTAGTGGCTACATAATCGATAGCTGATGATGAACCATTTTTTTCATGTGTTGGTTCAACTGGAAACGTGTTTATTAACTCGAAGCTTGCAAACAAATCCAAAAGTAGATGGCTGTTTTTGTTTGTTTGGAGACAATCGATGTTGAAGTCGCCACACAAAATTATATACTGACAGGATTGATTGACCCACAACAAAGCTTCATTCAATATCTGCAGAAAGGAGTCCGCTGGAGCCGTAGGCGAGCGATAGGCGCATACAAACGCGAGTTTCGAGTATGCAATTTTTAAGCTTGCAGCACACACTTCACAGGTGAAATCAGCACTTTTTACATTAATTTGTTTCAGTTTCTGTGCACCTATTTCGTTGTTACCATAGATAGCTACACCTCCATGTATTCCAGTTGTTCTGCAATGTTTAGTGATTAACGAGTAGCCTTCGATTGTTGTTGTTTGTGCTTGTGGTTCTTTTAGCCAATGCTCAGTTATACAAACCAGGTCTGGTTTTTCAGTTTGAAGGTGTAGTTCTACACAGAGAGAAATCGCTTTGGAACATTTTGCACAATGTTGTGGAACAACGTCTTGTTGCATTTTTTTAAACAATTGTAAAATTTTAAGGCACAACGTTATATAGTTTTATACATTTTAATTGTGCATAATTCTTGTGCGTTTTTTTTAACCAATATAAAGATTTAGTTACGATGAATTTATTGGAAACTTCGACCAACAAATTGGCGAAATTTAGAGTAAAATTTATTTATTTTTTCTCAACAAATCATAGCAAATTTAACTTAATTAATTGTTAATAGTATTCTCAAACTATATATTCTGTTGCCATTCTATTTACAATTAGTTTTAAGTAATTGTTTAAAGGATTTGCACAACTTGTGTAACATAAAAGTGTGATTTTATTTTATAAACGGTTGTTGACAAACTTGTGAAAGTAGGAGTCCCAATATATTTATTTCCGCTGAACAATAATAGTAATCTATGCCGCCCGCACAAATTGCACAAAATAATGACATACTGTTTTGGTGATATTGTTTTAAAATTTTGTATAATTGTTTCATTTGTTTCACGTAAATTTTATTGGTTAAAAATTGTACTGACCGCGCCGGCCATGCTACGCATGTACGCGCAGGCAATTACGCATTAGATCCAGGTGATATTTCGCTAAGTGAAGACGTTCACTTCAGAATTATACAAGTACTTACATTTGTGATGGAATTTGTTGAAAACTTATTAACCGAGTGGGGTTTCCTAGATCTAATCCCAGCATTTACAGAGGTAAGTACTTCACACAGAGTTACAGATTTGCATATATGTTCTCTTAAATTAACTTTGTTCATATATAAATATAACAATGGTTTCTTGTTTATATGCGAAGAATGCATGATACCTATCTTCTAATACTTGATTTTGTTTACAGCTTGAGAATAATTTCGTTTTCTTATGCAAAGCGACAGAAAGCTGTTCCTAAACTACTAAACCCAAAAGGCAAACTTGTAAAAGAACTGCTTCAAAACGAAAATAACACTTCTGATGGTAAGCAATACATTTGATTTTGGTGATGAACTGATGTTATTTTTTTTTTAAGAATATGAGGTGACTACGACATAAGATTTATTACTACAAACTGCGTTAATAGAAGCTAAAAAGAAGAAGCACTGGAAGCCTTCCAAATTAGAATTATTAAATGGATTTATTTTAAGCATAAATGTAAGTCACCTACTTCTTTCCAACTAATACTTTATGCATATAAAATTCACTTGTATTTAAAAAAATAGAAATGTTTTTATTTACCATATGATAATATATAAATGCATGCTCTATTATATAAATAGCAGCAAGTAGTGACACACACCACATGTGCTCCAGTAAAGTGGCAATTATCAAGTGTTAAGAGTGTACCAAAAATTTTTAATTTTTGGGTGCTTGTAAACAGCATGTAAAACTTCAAATTGGTGCAGTTTGATTTTATAATAACATTAAATATATAGTGAAATAATAATAAACAAAATCTTAATAAAATTAAATAAAAAAGGATAGCAAAAACTCTAGACACATAGTGTGAAGTAAAAACTGTAAATTAACCAATACAAAAACTGTAAACTAATGCCAGGGGCGTACTTATAGATTTAAATGAATGAATAAGTAATTTTCATATTGGCTGTTTTATGGATATGAGTACGGAAAACAAATATCTCATGTAAAATGGATAATAAATGTTTTAAATGTAAATCAATAATACCAGCAGACACAAAAAAACCAATCATTTGTGATATATGCAAAGTGGTTCTATGCAAAGGATGTTCACAACTTTCTTCTAGTGAAGTGAAGGTGGTGGAATTAAGTCAAAGAAAAATGATTTTTTCGTGTCCAGAATGTCTTATAAAACCGAATGAAAACCTAATCAGTAAGGAAATACAAAAATATGTGGAAATTTTATGTAAAAAAATGGAAAAAATGGATGAGTACATAATGAAAATTGAACATCTTTCAAATGTTATCGAACAGAAGGACATAAATATGAAAAAATTTGTAAAGGAACAGCTGCAGGACTTAAAAGATAACACTGAACGTCAAATTAGTAATTTGAATGACTTTTCAAACAAAAATAAAATGGACAAAAACAAGGAAATACAGAAAAATGCGGAAGTTAAACAAACCACCCAGCAAATAAACAACAAACAAACTACCCAATTAATAGCAACAAAACCAAAAATGATGACATCTCCAAACCCGAATACTCACAAAGCAAGTACATCATCCGTAACAACCAGAACTGAAAAACTAAATCCCACTAAAAGCTACTATGAAATTGAACAAGCGGCACAAAGACAAATAGCAAACAATATAATAAACCTAGGACAAATCGATAATTCCAGCATAAACACAAATAATACTGAAAACTCAACCAGTCTACTATTAAATGAGCAACCAAAAGGGGATGATAAGTTCATTGAAGTTAACAACAAAAAAAAAAGAAGAAGAAAAAGAGGAAACATTGGTACCGCAGATGATAATCAAGAGGATGAAAACAACTTTGAAGGAAGTGCAGTGTGGAAAAATAAAAAACACTGGTTGATTATTAAAAAAGTTAAAGACCATGCAGATACCGAAAAAATTAAGGAATACCTAGAAAAAAAATTGAATGCTGAGGAAGAGGAGATAAGTGTTAAATGGTTAGAAACATATTATAAAATGAAGGATAACCATTGTTACTTAATAGGGTTCGACAAAAAATTCATGAACAATATATATGACCCAAAATTATGGCCAAAAGGAGTGATTTTTGAAAGATTCGACTTTCGAAAAGGGGAACGATTTCTGGATAAACCCAAACGCCAAAAGAGTGGGGTAGGAATAAATATAAATGAGCCGCAAGCTACGAAAGAGGATTTTCACACGGAATAGATGAAACAAATAACACAGATGGTCTAACTAACCACAATCTACTGCATGAAAATCAAAATAGGAGTGAACTTTCCAAAGGTAAATTAAACATTTTACATCTAAATGTTCAGTGCCTCAGAAATAAATTATTAAATGTAGAAGAATCCATGTCAAAAATAACAGACTTACATGTTTTATGTATTACAGAACATAGGCTACAGGAAAATGAAATAGAGACTTATAATTTCACAGACTTTTACTTAGCTAGCTATTTTTGTAGGAAAATATATACACATGGTGGAGTATCGATTTATACCCAAAAAAATATTACAAGCCATGATTTAAGTTCCATCACTTCACTATCAGTTGAGAAAACCTGTGAAATAACCGCAGTACACTTAAAAAAATTTAATACTGTCATTTTAGTAGTATATCGATCTCCCATAAATCCATCCATTGACCAAATGCTAAACATCCTCCAGTCAAGCCTTCAATTCTTAGAACAATTTCCAAATGTAAACATCATCCTTACAGGAGATTTTAATATTAACTTTTTGGAACACAGCATGAACAGAAGTAAATTCCTTGACATAGCAAATACATTTGATCTAAGACAAACAATATTTGATTTTACTCATGTACACATGAAAATACAAACTTGCCTCGACAACATATTCACAAATGCTCACACATATGATGCCAAAACACTAGATCTTCTCGTTTCAGATCATAAAGCTCAGATAATAAAAATAGAAACATTCTCAGAGATGAGTGGAAACGACAGCACCAAAAGTAATACCAGAAGAAACTACAGCATGGACAATCTTCAAAACTTTAAAAATCTTTTACAAAAAGAACAATGGGTAGAGGTATACACAGCGAACTCAGCTGAAATAAAAATGGAAGTCTTTATGAAACATTTCTTATTTTATCATGAATTATCATTCCCAACTAAAAAAGTTAAAGAAAACAAAAATAAAAGCTGGATCACACAAGAAGTTATAGTAGCGAAAGAAAAATTACTGTTTCTACATTCCGTGTACAAAAGCAATCCTACAGAAGGTAACAGAAATGAATATAAAAATTACAAATCATTATATAACGATTTACTCAATAAGGTTAAGCAAAAACATAATATGGAAACGATTTTCAACTCAGATAACAAATGTAAAACTACATGGAGTATAATAAACAATGAAACAGGCAGGAAATATAGTCAAAAAAAATCACCAGGTGAGAACCTTACGCCAGATATACTAAACAACTTCTTCACAAATTCTAGTGAAAACAGCCCAATAGACCTCTGCAGAAATAAACAAATTACTAATATTAATTCAATATTCTTAAGCCCACTGAACCCAGATGATGTTCTCTCCATAATAAAACAACTTAAAAACAAAAAAAGTGAAGATATATATGGCATAAGCATCCACTTAATGAAACATGTTGCTGAACACATCATCAATCCACTATGTCATATAATAAACACCTGTCTCGAAGAAGGTACCTTTCCGAGTATCCTAAAAAATTCAAAGGTAATCCCTATATATAAAAAGGGTGATATCACAAATCCTGAAAATTTTAGACCCATTACATTATTACCAGCTCCATCAAAAATACTCGAACTAGCAATTTATAAACAACTCTATGAACATATGGAACAAAATAAATATTTCTCCAGAGAGCAATATGGTTTCAGGAAAAATAAAAATACCTCAGATGCGATACTAAAATTGATAGAAAATGTATATGAAGCTTTTGAAGAAAAACAATTATGCCATTCTATTTTTATCGATCTCTCAAAGGCCTTCGATTGTGTGTCACACTCAATTTTAGAAGAAAAACTCGAATATTATGGAATACGAGGGCCAGCGCTTCAACTGCTTAAATCATACCTAAAAGATAGACCACAAGTAGTACACTGCCATGGAAAGAACAGCGCACCACTATATATAAAACGAGGCGTCCCCCAGGGATCAATTCTGGGCCCCCTATTGTTTGTCATATACACCAATGACTTACCAGACAATATGAAAGTCAATGATGTTACTTTAACAACCCTAATGTATGCAGATGATACTACTTTTAGTATAAGAACACCGAAATACTCAAACCTCGAGGACATCAATGAAACTGTGCTCACAACAGCCAAATTGTGGTTCAACAACAACGAACTTTTCCTCAATGAAAACAAAACAGATGTTATGTCATTCTCAGTAAATAATTCCTCTAACCTATCCACCAAATTCTTAGGTATTAATATTGATGCCTCAATGACATGGGCAAGCCACATAGACAGTTTATGTAAAAAACTCTCCTCTATAGTATTCATGCTTAGAAGGATAACCTCCATCATAAACGCTGAAGCCGCACTTACCTGTTATTATGCCATATTTCAATCCACAATAAAGTACGGAATATTATCCTGGGGAACTGCAGCGAATATCCACATCCAAAGAATACTAATTCTGCAGAAAGCAGCGATTCGAGGAATACTTAAGAAAAGTCACCGTGATTCCTGTAGACCATTATTTAAACAATTAAATATAATGACTGTATTTTCTTTAATAATTTATGAAAATGTCTACTATGTAAAACAACATTTAAGTGATTTCCAAACATATAGTGATGTACATGACCATAATACAAGGCATAAAGAAAATTTAATCTGTCCATACACTAGACTAAAAAAAACCGAGTTCAGTGGCCTAAAGTTCTATAATGCCCTGCCCATAAATATAAAAGTGCTTGGTGTAAAAAAATTCAAATATGAGGTAAAGAAACTTTTAATCAGTGCCTGTCTCTACAATATACAAGATTTTTATTCGTTTTGTAACACTTATACTTTAAATAATAATATGTAATTTTAATTTACCAATTTTAATTGTGAAACTTTAAATGTTATAAATGTGAAATGTGAAATTTTAACTTGAAAGAAGAACAGTGAGTTCTTCTTTCTTTCTTTACTTTGTTCCTTTTGAATATCGTCTGACAGTTATCTTGTTATCATTGTTTAGTTTTATCTTTCTTAATCATATTATTACTTTAATTCCATAATTAATCAATTAATTGTAATCATCACTATGTATCATTGTAATGACTTGTCTATAAACAGTACTGTTTCCCAGATTAATAAAATTATTATTATTATTATTATTATTATTATTATTGTTGTTCTGTTAAAATAAAATATTTATTCTTCAATTTTTTTTTATTGAAATCCTTTAGGAAATAATATTTCACAATCTGTGTTACAGAATAATACAATTAAAATGAAGTGGATACATATAGTGTGTGAAACAAACGGTGAACCAAAAAATATATACATAATTTGGAGATTATAGAGTAATAAATTGTGCAAAACTAACCCCAGTTCATACATTACTGAATAACAGCTTCTTTTAATTAAGTGTATAAATTGTGCAAAATGAGTTATAAAATTGACAAAATAAACATACAGTTTGTGGATTTCTCATTTAGAAATTGTGGAAAACTAAAAACATATTCTCTTAAAAAACTATAAACATTGTGTCACTTAATACAATACAATACAATACAATACGTTTATTCATGTTAATATACAGGTATAAGTATTTACATAAGTCAAAATATAGATAAAAGAAGAAAATTATTACAGTAAGTATACGACTATTTTAAAAAATAGATAAAATAATTTAGTTAAAACATAAAACATTAAAAGTTACTGTAGTTACAACATATTTAAAAACAGCTATATCAGTTAGGTACAGTGTTTGATTTCCTCACAAATGTCCTCAACTGTAAATAAGGCCTTACTGATGAAGAACATTTTAATTGTAGCCCTGAATTTATCCATGGGTAGCTCTCTGATTTTGGGGGGAAGACTATTAAAGAGTTTAACTCCAAAGTGCTTTATACCTGTTTGCCCTCTTGTTAATCGTGTGAAGATCGTTCTTAAATGATCCTTGTTCCTGGTCTCATGATTATGGACTTCTTTATTAGATACGTATTGATTAATATGCTTTTTAATGTATGTTAAGCATTCCAAGGCATATATACAGGGAAATGTTAAAATTTTAAATGTTATAAAAAGATCATGCGTTTCGCTTCTATAATCTACCCCAGCCATAGCCCTGACAGCTCTTCTTTGTAAACCAAAAATTCTGTGTCTGCAAGAGGAGTGACCCCATGCAATAATAGCATATGACATACCAGAATGGCAAAGTGCAAAATATGCTGACCGAAGAACTCCTGTTGAGACAGTTTGCGATAACTGTCGAAGACAGTATATATTTTTAGTGAGAGTAACGGCCAGATGCTCACCCTGAGTGTCCCATTGCTGTTTTGGGTCCAAGAATACTCCTAGAAACTTTACAGAAACTGGGTTATTATCTATACCACTCAGATCACGAAGGGAGGAAGTCATGACTATCGTTTTATCTGGGTTTAAGCGTAATCGATTATTTGTGAACCAGTTTTCTGCCCTTGACTGTGCCGATATACTTTTAGCTTTCAGAGAGTTTAGGTCAGTATCTTTCAATATCAGTGTAGTGTCATCTGCATATAATAGACAGTTTACATCAGTGAGTCTTGAAGACAGGTCGTTAATGTACAATAAGAATAACAACGGGCCCAGGATAGAACCCTGGGGCACACCAACACTTACATTAAGTTCTTTAGAGTTAACTGAGCCTAAACGTACCGACTGAACACGATTAGAAAGATACGACTGCACAAGTTGGCGACTTGCCACACTGAAGTTGTATACAACTAGTTTGTCGATTAAAATGTTGTGGGTAACACAGTCAAAGGCTTTACTGAGGTTGCAGAATACTGCTGCTGAATAAAGACCTTGTTCAAAACAATCGATAGTGTGTTCTGTAAATTTCAGAATGGCATCTGTTGTGGAGAGCCGTTCCCTGAAACCAAATTGGTTGTTATTTAAAATATTGTTCCTTATTAAATACTCATCAATACACATTTTCATGGCTTTTTCGAATATTTTAGAAAAGATTGGCAAGATGGAAATGGGCCTATAATTTCCAATGCTATTAATGTCACCTTTACTCTTATAAATGGGAACTACTGATGCGATTTTAAGTAGTTTTGGAAAAGTTCCAGTCTTGAAACACAGATTAATTAGTTTACAAATTGGCGAAATCAAGACATTTTTTGCGAACTTAATCAGGGAGACATTTAGACCAAAAACGTCCACTGAGTTGCTATTTTTCAACGAGTTGATTATATCCCTAACATTATTCAGGGTAATTTCTTTAAAACTAAAAGTATTCTCGATGTCGATATTTAGGTCAAATAATCTGGGGTCTTCTACTGTTGCTGGAAGTGTATTTATTATTTCCTCTGCTATATTTACAAAGTAGTTATTGAAGGCTTCAGCAGAAATATTGCAATTTACCTCATTTCTTTGTGATGCTGTCCTATTAGAGTTTATAATATTCCACATTGTTTTAACTGGATTGTTAGCATGACGAATAAAATTATCGTGGGCATCTATTTTTGTTTTTTTTAAAGCATTTCTGTATGTTAATTTAAATTTATTTCGTTGGTTTCGCAACTCAAAACTTTCTGGGTATAAGTTACACAATTCATTTAAAAAGTGCAAATGATTTCTCATATCTTTTAGATCTTGAGTGAACCAGTTCACATGAATAAATTTGTCATTCGGGACTTTCTTTACTTTGCATGGGAAACAAGAGTAAAAACAGTCCAGTATGATATCTAAAAACTTCTTGAATACTTCGTCTATATTATCAGAGGGATCGTCAAGAAAGGAGAAATCACAGTCTAATAATCGTTGATAAAAAAGGTACTTACCCTCATTAGTAATTAGTAAGAGCACAATTATTTGTAAATATGTTTTACAAATGAAGAGGTTCAGATGTGAATGTTTGTTTAGGAAACCTTCAGAATATATTTAAAAATTCCACACAAATTGTAGAAACTAACTTAATCTGTTCAGAGATTTGTTCCACAAGTGGAATAAAATTATTATATTTTTATGCAACCATAATTCAAATTTGTAAAGAATTCAATTTATGCGATTTTTAAGTTTGTACAAAAATTTCACACAATGTTAATGCATAAACTGTACAAAATCATTGCCCCAATAATGTATTATTTATTTGCACAAATTGTTCCTGTCACCATTTTAAGACCAATTTGGAGTACAATTTTCTACAATTGTGGTAAAATATCACACACATTTTTCTCTGTGTAGGTTCGGAATTTTGTTTGCTATGCATTGGATGTTGGTACGTAGCACTTTTAAATGTAACGATTCCGCCCCCTTTGAGAAGCTCCAGATTGATGAATATTCCGTCTTTTCCATTGGAAGTTTTTTGAGCGCTGTGAGTAGTCGGTTGGTTGTTTAGGTATGTATACATCGATATAGAAGCCTTCTGGCCAGAACTCAGGTGACAGATACTCTCGTTCTAGGGATTTTGGGACCCCTAATTTGAAGGAGGCACTTCTAGGATTTCTAAATTTGGAGTTTAGTTTCTCACATTTATATAGGTGCGCATAGTCCTGGTTTAAACAGTTTATTATATCCTGCGGTGAGGTATCGACATCTAAGTTTGGCAGGTATATCCATGACAATTTAGCAAGTCTTTCCCCAATATTTGCATTAGCAACTTTTAGGTTCGGTTTACTTGGGTCAGCGCAGATTTTTCCAGACTTCATAGCATACTCATCCTTGATGCCTACACTAGATCCCTGTGTTTCTTTTAAAGAGGATGCGGTATCATTTTTGTGTGATTTTGATCTGTCCGTTTGCTTGTTTTTCACTTGTAGATATTTGTGCTTCATTTTTTTCACTTCTTTGAGTATTTTCATTTACCGACTTTAGTGGTGCCAATTTTAGTTTTAAGGTTGTTATTTCTTTTTCCAGCATCTTAAATTTGTTTTCAAACTCGGATTTACCTTTTTCATAAATAAGGAAGAACAGTGCATCTTCACCAGAGCACGTGTTATTTGTCTGAATGTTTTTAGGTTGTTGTCCTCTTCCAGTTAGCAGCTTAATCATATTTTTATTGGATTCGGTGAGATTGGAGATACGTGTATTGATATCGTCAGTTTTAGCCAGTATTTTTTCCTCCAAGTTACTTAATAGCTGTGGTACTTCATTATTATTATTATTGCTTTTGTGACAGTCTCGTTTATTTCTTTGCCATTTATTTGTCCCGAACTTGCTGAAATTGTGGGGAGCTCTTTAGATATACAATCTTTACACCAATAAATGATACTCCTTCTTTTTAACGCCACTGCTCTTACCTCTGTTGAAGATAGACTTGCACAATCCTTGCATAATTTATTATTGCAGCGATCACATGGAGCTAGGAGCTCATCTTTGGTTTCAGCTTTATCACATTTCAAGCACTGAGCCATTTGCTTTGTGTTTAGATTGATCAGTCCTATTAAACTACAATGTTGAAGATTTATTGATTAGTCCTCGTATAAGTTGGCTTCCTACAGGTTTGTTTTTACAACTATTACTTTGTTTTTGTGAGGTAGTAAGCAAAAACAGCTTTTGATAAAATGGTTATGGTCTTCAGAATGTTTTTGGTTCAGTTTTTAGCACATATATTATGCACTTCTGCAATTTTTGTAAACTCAAATACTTCCAACACTAATGCTCTAGTTGTGAAAATTACAGGTTTTAATTTACAGTATTTCCTCTGGAAAATTAGAAATTTTGAGGACTGACCACTGACACACTCACTCACTATCAATTTGTGGAAATTAATCGGTCGGAAAACACGGAAGCCCTGTCCAATAGCAACACTCCAGCAATCGCACACTTCGAAGCTCTCTGTCACAGAACCTTTGAAGAGCCAGAAAAAGTGTGCCCGGCAATCAGTTCGGAGGAAGTTCAACAAGCTCTTGTTGGTACTAAGAACTTCGCTGCTCCGGGTCCAGACGGCATAACCAATTGGTGGTAGAAAAAATTCCCTTCCACCCACCGTCGTCTGGCTCGACTTTTCAACTCGTGGTTGAATGAGGGGCAGCAGATTCCGGACTGGTTTGTTGAGGGACGCACTGTGCTAATCTCCAAGAAGGGAGATTTGTCCGATCCAAGGAATTATAGGCCAATCACCTGTCTGAACTCCTGCTACAAGATATTTACACGTATCTTGTATGCTAGGACACTAAGGCAGGTTGATCCGGTCTTCCAGCAGATTTACGAGCAGCGTGGCGCCAAGAAGGGCATGGCAGGTTGCAAAGACAGCCTGCTGATAGACTGCTGTATTACGCAGGATTCTGTGCAGTACAAGCGGAACCTATCTATGGCCTGGATTGACTTTCGTAAGGCATTTGACACTACATCGCACGAACTACTGGTGCATGTGCTCAAATGTCTTGCAGTAGCAGAGCCACTAGTGAGATGCATAGAACAACTACTGCCGCTCTGGAGGACTCGCTTCACCATAACATATGGTGCACAGCGGGTTACAACAGAGCAGGTGGTATTCAGAAGAGGAGTTTTCCAGGAAGACTCTCTGAGTCCCCTCCTCTTTTGCATCTTTTGCCGTTATCTGTTGAACTCCGCCAAACTCGCGGGTACCATTGTGGACCACCCAGCAACCGGAGGCATAAGGTCACTCATCTATTCTATATGGATGACCTCAAACTGTATGCCTCCGGAGAGCATGAACTTCAGAATGCTCTAAGGGTGGTCGAGGAGTACACGCGGGCCATTGGCATGGAGTTCGGGTTGGACAAGTGCGCGGTCGTCCATCTCAAGAGAAGACGATGCGAGGCTTTGCTGAAGACGCGCATCTCGCAGACGGAAGCATCCTAAGACATCTGGATGCCGGAGAGACCTACACATACCTGGGTGTGCAACAACATCACATCCAGGATGTGCAGCAAGTTAAAGAATCTCTCCGCGGCAAGTACAGACGCCTACTCCGAAAGATTTGGTCATCAGAACTTTCGGGGAAGAACAAGGTGCCTGCGACTAATATGCTTGCCGCTCCTGTCCTGCGCCAATTAGATAGAAGTACCCGCAAGATGATGAATATCAATAGGAGTATTCATCCTAGATCGTCCGTTCCTCGTGTGTACCTCCCACGTCAATGGGGAGGCCGAGGACTCTTGGGTCTGGAGTGTGTGCATGGCAGAGTAGCACTAAGTATGGCATGCAACATCCTAAGGAGCTCAGACCCGCTTCTGCAATTAGTGAGAGATCACGAAAATGCAGGGGTAGGTGCAGGACTGTTTAAGGCGACAAAACGAGCTGCAGATGAACTTGGTCTCGTATTCGACAACAGACGAGGAGGCCGGCGCGGTGCTGACCCAGGGTCAGTCACTGAACTGTAGCCACCTCGCCTGAAGGCCCAAATTAAAGCTGCCGAACAGGAATATCTGTTTAGGCAGCATGTCGATAAACCCATGCACGGGGTATTCTATAAGAACCTAGAAACACTTGGTTAATCGACTAAGCTGACATTCGCCTTTTTAAGGTCAGCTGGGCTAAAGTCGGAGACCGAGGGATTCATTCTGGCCTGCCAAGATGGTGTAATCAACACTTTGGTTTACCGAAGCCGCGTAATGGGTGTAGAGGTTTCTGATATTAACTGCAGGACCTGTCGTCAGGCGCCGGAATCGCTCATGCATTTACTATCTGCACTATCTTTTTTTATATTTACATTTTATTAGTTATGAGCTAAGTTTGTTTAACTGACCTGTTTTATACATCTGTCCAATGAAACGGAATAAAACTTACTTACTTACTTACTTACATGCCCGGTATACGCAATTTCGGCCTACATCCATCGCCATAACGCGGCGTTACGGGTGCTGTATTACCATCTACGGCAGTCGTACGGAGTAGACCAGACACCAGTGCTGCCTTACGTCTCCAGAGACATCGAGTCCGTTGTCGAGAACGAGAGGTGCCGAATCTACTGGAACTTCTCGTTTCCGACAATCAGGCTAATTCAAGCCAACAACTCTGATATAGTCCTCCTCGACCTTCAAAACAAGGTGATGTTTGTGATCGAGTTCTCAGCACCTGCTGAGCCAAACATCGCTTTGAAAGACAAGGAAAAACGGACCAAATATCGTGAACTCCGGTACGAGCTCCAAGTGCTGTACCCAGGCTACACGGTCAAGATGGTTGTTCTAATAATCGGTGTACTCGGAGGTATGAAGCCTACGCTGCTCTCGGAACTGAAGACCATACCAGCCTGTCGGAAATCAGCCGAATGGCTGGCAGGCCAAATGCAGAAAGCGGTCATCTTGGGGTCCCTTCGCCTACTTAGGGCACACGAATCTGGAGTGAACAGTCACTAACCCCACGGGTCGTGGGGAGTGGCTGTTATTATCGCCAGGGCGGCTACCGTGTGGTATCGGTCGGAAAGCACGGAAGCCCTGTCCGGCAACGGTGAAACCGAAAAAAAAAATAATAATAATAATAATAATAACTTTATTGCCGTATCATCTTACAAAGATATTGACGTCATTAATTAGGAATAAAAGATAGATAGCAATAATTAATAGATAAACCGATCAATAATAAACACTAGATGTAAAATCTTATGAATTAAACGATTAAAATAAATAAATAAAACAGAGAGGTAAAAAATTCACAGTACGTATCCAAAAGTGTAAAAACATAATGCAATAATGCAGTTTAAATTACTTATTGTAGTATTCTCGAATAGAGTAAAAACAGTTGTCGAGAAGGTAGCCCCTTACATATTTTTTAAATTTGCTTACCGAATCAATGTGTTTAAAAGAGTTAGGTAGGTGATTGTATATATCACTACAAAAGTAATAGGGACTTTTTTTATACACAGACAAAATTAATTTTTGAAACAAACAATTCATACCCGAAGTGCTCTTTCAATTCCTTATACAATTGTCTTGTAATGCATACCCTCAGGAAAATTGTAAGTGGATGGATGTCTACTCTCTTCATTGCCACTTTCACGAAGCTGTTGATGGATGCCAATGTGAATATTTTGTCCTTGTATTTGAAGGTTATTTTCCCGAATGTATTAGCAACGATTTTCATTACTTCTTCGATAAAAAAAAAAAGTAAAATGGCGGAATCTGAGATTGTTGTGAAGGAAACCTCTCATTGGAAATATTGCAAATCAAAAGTGCAAAAAAGTGTTTTGTGAATAAAGTGAAAGGCAGCGTATCATCCCAGCTGTGTAAAACGTGTAAAACATACTATCATGGAAGAAAATGAAATAATTTGCTGTGACGTGGGTAAAACACGTGAGAATGAACATAACCCAGATTATGATAATGACATTCTAGATTTACCAAATTAAGAAAACTGTGAACTTTCTGGAATAGAAGCATTTAAAATCGAAAACAAACTGTTAAAAACTATATTAAATCATAAAAATTACATAATAAAACAATTAGAATAAAAAATAGCTGATCTGAAAAGAGAAGGAGAATATCACAAAAACATCGAATATTTATCTGCTCAAACTGTCATCATTCCTGATGAAAATAATGCCTCTTCTTCCTCCTCTAACTCTGACACTCTGCCTAAAGGCAAACAATCTCAAAATAGTGATTCATCAAAGCCAAAGAGCAAAATTAATAACAAAAATCAAATAAGTAAAGAGCAAATAGCGCTTGGAATTATGGAGGCACAAACAAAGAACATCCTTAACCAATGTATTGCCCTAGGCAAAAATGATGATAATACAAGTAAGCAGGCACAAAATAGTAATGTCTTGAAAACTGCTAATAATCAACAGTTACATAGACAACCAAAGACTATTATAGGAACAAAAATACAATCACAAGATATATTCAAGGCAGTGGAAAAACAGGACCTAATCTGGTTGCGTGTTTCAAACTTTAAACCTCAGCTATCCTCGGGTAAATTAAGAAATTATCTACAATCAAATTTAAATACAGAAAACATACTAGTTAAAAAATTGACAAGAAACCCTGAAGAAGCCCTATTCAGCTCTTTTAAAATTGGAGCTCCAAAAACGTTGACTGAAGAACTTTATAGTGAAAATACATGGTTTGACGGAATTAACATCACAGAATTTAAAAATAAAGGCACATACCAATGGCAGCATATATCAAAACAAGCTCCTTCTAGACCAAGATTTCTTTTTTGAGGACAACAGAATAGAGAAAAAAGAAGAGGAACATCAAATTACGGGAAATATTGAGCTAAAGCATCACATAAACTTATCTGTGTTTTACATAAACATCCAGTGTCCACAAAACAAAATTTTAGAATTAAACATGTTCCTTTCAGACTATGACATACTTTGTTTTAGCGAAACATGGACTTGTGAAGATCAAGCACGTCATATTCAGTTGAATAATTATGAATTAGCCACTTACTACTCGAGATCCAAATTCATTCATGGGGGAGTAGCAATCTATGTGAAAAGAGGCTTAGATTTTAAGCCATGTGAGTTTTCGAAAGATTACTGCGAATAATTAAACATTGAAATCTGTGCTATAGAGTTACGTAAGCCAAAGTTAATTATAGTGTGTTGTTATAGGTCACCCCTAGGGGATATCAATACCTTTAATAGTAAATTAATATCATTTTTAGACAATATACCCATCAGCACGAAAATTCCCGTCTTGGGAGATTTCAATGTTGATTTCACTATGAATACAAAGAATGCTCAACTAATTCTGAACTCTTTTATATCTTTCGACATGCATGATTTTGTGAAAGAATACACTCGAATAATGAACACTTCCTCTACTAGGATTGACAATATTTTCACGAACATCGGTGATATATATAATAATAATAATAATAATAAAGCATTTATTGTGCATATATATATATAAAAAGAAACATACACACACAAAGGACCAGGCACATTTAAATGATTTTAACCTAACCCTAAAAGATGTAGTCAATAGTACAATAAAAAAATAAACAATAGACACAATAAAATACAGCAAATACATAGGAACCTTTTAAAAAAAAGAAAAAAACAAATAGATGTATTTACATATACATAAAATCTTACTTAAAAATTTTGTCAAGTCAATATTATTTAAACTATTATCACATATAGCTTGCTTTAGTTTGGACTTCAATGAAGTAACAGAGATGTTGTGGAATTCAGTAGGTAAATTATTTAGGATATAAGATGAAATATAAGAAAAGCTTCCTGAAAAAATAGCACTATGATGTAAGGGTACTGTGACCCGGTTAGTAATGTTTCGTAAGTGTCTGTTATGAACCTGATCAAGTCTTACAATTTTGTTAGATAAGTACTCAGGCAATCCTGTTTGTACAATCTTGTTAAGAAAACATGAGTAATGCACGAATCTAGCTTCGTTTTGTTTAAGTAGGCCCAAGTCTCGGATGTAAGGTGTAACATGAGCGTAACGTGGTATATCAGTTAAAAACCGAATACAATGATTTTGCATTCTTTGAATACGCATTTTGTTTTCAATAGACAGACACGGGCCATATACTATATCACCATAGTTCATTTGTGACATAATTAAATTATTAATTAGCATCTTTCTCGTCCCAACATCCAAAAATTCTTTGAATGGGAAAAGCTGTTTTAGACTTAAATATGCCTTACGACATATTTGGTCAACATGTTTGGTAAATTTAAGCTGATTGTCAAAGGTAACTCCTAAGTTTCTTACATGCTCAACCGTTGGTATTTGCTCATTATTAATAGTAAGTGAAAAATCCGTGACTCTATTAATATTTTGGTTAGAACCAATTAGAATGTGTTGACATTTGTTTGGATTTAGCAGCAAGGTATTATCATAAGACCATTGCTTTATTTTTTCTAAATCAGAGTTAATTTCATAAACTGCATTTTGTACATTGTCAGGTGAGAAACTACTACTAAGCGAAATGTCATCCGTAAACATATAAATATTACAATATTCAACAACATGTTGCAAATCAGAAATAAAGATAGAGAATAGCAAAGGGCCCAAAACAGATCCCTGCGGTACACCAGAAGTAATAGGACGAGAAGCTGATATTTCAATTTTTTCAGAAGTTTGAAGAATAGTACATTGCTTTCTATTAAATAAATAATTGTTTAGCCATTGTAAGCAGTTATCTCTAATACCGTAGTAATGAAGTTTTGCTAAAAGGCAATTTAAATCAATTGAATCGAAAGCCTTGGTGATGTCAAGAAGTGTTAAAGAATTAAGCTTATGGTTATCGATAGCCATGATAAAATCATCTGTCATTGAACATAGAGAGGTTATTGTACTGAATCCTTTTCTGTACCCTGATTGTTTAGATGGTAATATGTTTAAAGCCTCAACATACCCAGTTAATTGAATATGTAGAGAAGCTTCTGCGATTTTGAAAGGTACAGGCAATAAGCTGATAGGCCTTAAATCAGATAAATTCTCAATGATGGAATTAGGTTTTTTGGGGATTGGTTTAACAATTGCCGTTGTCCACAGATCAGGTACGTTACCGATTTCGAATGAAGAATTAATAATATGAGTAAGTGGCTCGACTACCCAAGTGAGGGCTAGCTGCAACATTCTAGCAGAAATCTTATCATGACCCATTGTATAAGGTTTTTGTTTTAATATCAATAGTTTGATAAAATCTGGTTCAACAGGAATATACTCAAATTTGTTTTCAGAAAACACTTTAGAATAAAATGTACTTAAAGAGTTGGGTTGGGCTGATAAATTAGGTATTGAATCGAGGAAGAAGCCATTAATATCGTTTGCACTTCCCAAGTTTGGTGATAAGGAAAGAGATTTATTTTTGTTATCATGTATATTCCACCTTCTGTGATCAGACTATAATAGTCTGCTGTCAAAACGATGTAATTGTAAGGTTTCTGTGAAATACTTTTTTTTTTCTAATTTTAACGAGTAGTTATAGTGATTTCGTAGAAGGCAATACTGATTTCTGTTTTCAGTAAGTCTAGTCTTTCTGTACTTCAACCACGATTGCCTTTTTTGTTTCCTTAAATCACGTAGTGTCTCGTTAAACCAGGGTTGAGATTGCCTTCCACTACTACATGTAATAAATTTAACAGGAGCATGAGTATCAAACAGTTTTATTAAACAAGAATTGAAATATTCCACTTTATCATTCAAATTCGGTATGAGATACACATGATTCCAGTCAACTAAATTGCCGTCCTGTTGAAATTTTTTAATATTAAAATTCTTAAAACATCGTATTGGTTTCTTTAATGAACTCGAAGTGCTATGTAGTAGTTCTAATGTACATTCAATTAAATTGTGATCAGCCAAACTAAAGCCAGTTACTTGTGTTTTAATATTAAGATCAGAATTTGATATTATCACGTCAATAAGTGTTTCAGTTTTATCAGTAATGTTGGAGTTTCAATGGTTTGCTTACAGTTATATTCAAATAACAATCTATTGAAGAATTTAGTCATTATATTATCATCCATTAAATTAATGTTAATGTCTCCTAAGATAACAAAATTTTCAATATTCGCTGCAGCAAAGTTAACAAATATGTCTGACAGTATTGACAAGCTAGCATAGTTTACATCAGGTGGACGATAAATGACCCCCAACCCTAATGAAACCTTACAAAAAATAAGTTTTACAATTAAAAATTCAACAAGTGATGGTTCCTCTAAGGGAATCTCAATAATGGTATATTTTATACTGTTTAAAATGTATAGTACAAGTCCTCCACCCCTAGTAACACGATCACGCCTTACTATAGTATAATTTGGAATTTGATACATTGAATCTGGAAGATCAGCATTAAGCCAAGATTCACTAATAGCCACTACAGAGTAAGAGTTGTCAAGTATAAAGTTTTTTAAATCAATAAATTTATTACTCAGGGAGCGTATATTCAGATGACAAGCACTGAATTTGTTTTGCCGTTTAACAAAATTGTTACCAATATTGTTCTTCATACCGTCTGAATTGATTATGTCTCTAAAAAAGACTCAGGCCTAACATCTCTGTGTTTTTCCTCTCTTATTATATATTTTACATGTTCTTTAAAGTTGAACCTTTTAAAGCCCACTCCTCTAGGCCAAAAGCTGGGAGTATAAAATTCATCTTTAAATTTAAAATCGGCTCCTACCATATAGCACTTGTTTTTACTATTGTCAAAATTTTCCATTTCATTTTTTAATTCGTTTACTATAATATCCGTTTCTTCCTCGCCTGTCTTTCTTTGTATATATTCTGCTATATCATTTTTGGTAACATCAGATTTGACCCTATATATATACATCCACACCTTAGGCTTTATTCCTCCAAATTTACTTCCGCGGTCTTCTGCCTGACCTAACTGTTTTTTATTTGGTTTTCTTCTATTTACTGTTGTCCAATTTTCTGGTTCTTTATTATTAATCCCTAGCTGATTGTTTGAAATAGCCGGCTCTAAATTTATAATTTTATTCATTATTTCTATTTGTTTGTCTTGCAGTGTATTTAAATTACTTTTTTGTATCTGCATAGCTATTGATTTATTAGAATTTGCTTCTGTTAGTTGTTTGGAGGCCACTTTATCATATGAAGTTTTTGTGTTTGAACATTTTTTTGGTGTAGTTTTTCCTTCTGAGTTGCTAATTTTAATATTATGTTCCTTCAAATTTGTATTTTTAAGTTTCTCATTTAAATGATGAACCTTTTCTTTGAGTAATGTATTATTTTCTTTTAGAATCGAATTTTTTTCTTCCATCTCATCCAATAGTTTTTTTAGATATTTAATCTCAAGTTCCATATGTGTTCCTTCCTTAGGAGTGACTACTTGTTTTTGTAGAATTTGTTTTTGTAGGATTACAGCTTTTTGTGGATCATTCCCTTCACAGCATATAACCTTGTTTATATCTATTACTTTTAAATTTGTCATTCTTTCAGCACAACTTTTATGATAAACAGAACAACAATTTATACACACTTTAATTATCATACCAAACGATGATGAATTTTTTATAGACTGCTTAACCATCAATAACAAAAAACTAAAAAATTCTGAAGTGAACTACAGGGTGTGCAATTTAAACACCAAATCATTAGAAATGGTAGCGAATATTTATATTAATAACAAATTTGTATGTTTCAAGGTCGATACTGGTGCTGAGTGCCAACATTCTTCCTGCCAAGATTTTTAAAGAAGTGGCCCTTAACGCAAGAAAAATGGATGTAGATGTTAATCTGACAGCCTATGGAAGAAACAGGATTGAAGTTGAAGGATCTACAGTATTAAATTGCAAAATACGTGGTGAGACCTGTTTAATAGAATTTATAATTGTTAAAGCTGATGGTAAGCCCATATTAGGGTTGGAAACATGCTTAAAATTTAATTTAATAAAAAAAGTTGATTTCGTATATAACAAAATTAATAATAAACATAATAGTAATAACGTAAATTTCAGTAGTAAAAATGAAATTTTAAAACTATATAATAAAGTGTTTACGGGTTTAGGTAAATTTCCAGGGGAACCTTATAAGTTTTCTTTAAAAGATGATGTATCCTGCTAGGAGAATTCCTAAAACTTTATTACCTCAATTTGAAATTTATTTACAAAAAATGGTAAAAGAAGGGGTAATTTGTAAACAAACAGAACCAACAGACTGGGTTAATGACATAGTAATTACTGAAAAACCTAATAGCAAATTAAGAACATGCCTTGATCCTTCCGTTTTAAATCAGTATATTAAAAGAGAACATTTTCAGATACCGTCTCCTGAAGAAATGTCAGATTTAGTGGGTAAAAAATATTTCTCAGTATTAGACTTAAAAGATTCATTTTATCAGATAGAATTAGATGAAACATCGTCAAAATTATGTACTTTTGCGACTCCCCTGGGTAGATATAGGTTTTTAAGAATGCCGTTTGACATCAATACAGCAGCGGAAGTATTTCAAAGAAAAAAATACACAAATTTTTGACAGTATACAATTAGAACATGATAGAATTTTAAAACAGGTGCTAGATACAGCTAAACAACATGGAATTACTTTTAATAAGGACAAGTTTCAATATGAAAAAAGGGAAATTAAAATGCTTGGTTTTAAAGTATCTGAGAAGGGTATTGAAGTTGATAGTGACAGGGTTGAAGCTATTTTGAAGGTAAAAAATCCAAAAAATAAAAAAGAACTTTTAAGATTCTTAGGTTTAGTAAAATATTTGGGCAAGTTTATTCCAAATTTGTCAAAGATTTCAGCTCCACTACGAGAGTTGACGCACAATAATGTGGTATGGAATTGGGAAAAAATTCACACTGACAGAGTAAATATATTAAAAAGTATTTTAACATCACCACCTGTACTAACACATTATGATGTTAATAAACCCTTGGTTATACAGTGTGATTCGTCTTCTGAAGGAATGGGTGCTTGTTTATTGCAAGATAATAAACCCATAGCATTTGCATCTAGGGCATTAACTGATTGTGAAAAAAGACATGCAACAATAGAGCGTGAAATGGGTGCCATTTTGTTTGCTGCAGAATGTTACAATTACTTCATTTACGGAAAAAATGTTCAAGTTCACACCGATCATAAACCTCTAGTAAATATTAAAAAAAAAAGAAATTAATAAAGTTCCTAGTAGATTGCAAAGAATGCTTTTCAGGTTAATGAAATATGAACTTACAGTTTCTTATTTACCTGGTAAAAAAATGTATATAGCAGATTTTCTATCAAGAGCAAGTTTAAAAAATGATATGGTTAATCCTAATTCTGAAACCAACTTACTTATTCATGATATAAAGAAAAGATTACCCGTGTCATATACTCGAAAACAAGAATTAATAACTGAAACACAAAAAGGTCCCATATTGTCCTAGTTAAAAAAATATATTAATGGGACTTGGCCGAAAAAATCAAAAAAATTACAACCTGAGTTATTAAAATACTTTAATATTAGAGATGAGCTGTGTATGTATGATGAATTAATTTTTTTCTCAGACAGAGTAATAATTCCAAACAAGCTTAGACATTTTATGTTACAGTCATTACACAAAGGTCATCTTGGCATAAACAAATGTAGAGCTAGAGCAAGAGAAACCATTTATTGGCCGAATATTAGCAATGACATACAAAACTTCATTTCAAATTGTGATATTTGCAGTAGGTTTAGTAACAACAATGCCAAGCTACCTATAATTCAGTCTGATGTTCCTAGTAGACCGTGGGAAAAAATAGGCATGGATATTTTAGAATTTAGAGGAAGTGCATATTTAGTCATAATGGATTATTTTAATAAATGGATCGAATTAAAAAGTATTAAATTTAAAAATGTCAAGGAAATAATAAAAATTTTAGAAACTGTGTTTTCTTTTCATGGGTATCCTGATTGCGTAATGTCAGATAATAATCCTTTTAACTCATTTGAATTTAAAAACTACTTAGACAAAATAAATGCAAAATTAATAACCTCTAGCCCGAATTACCCAAGAAGTAACGGCCTAGCTGAAAAAGCAGTAAACATCTGCAAAAACATGCTAAAAAAATGTCATTATGAAAACGGAAATATTGATTTGTACCTCTTGAAATACCGTAACACTGCAATTCCTGATATAGGTTTATCACCAGCTCAAATGTTATTTAACAGAAGATTAAAAGACAATTTACCTACCGTTGATTCTTTACTCAAACCTTGTATTAATAATCAAAATCAATTGAGAAAAACTTTAAAAAATAGGCAATTAAAACAAAAACGTCATTATAACAAAAATACAAAAAACTTGGCAGGGGGAATAGCTAATGATAAAATATATTTCAAACATAAAAACATGTGGGAAAAAGGAACGATAATCAAGGGCGGACTAACCGACTGCGGGGCCCTGGGCTATTAATGCTTTGGGGCCTTTCCCATCTCCTAAGAGACATTTTTTTGAGATCGTCACGAAGAGATAAATAAAAGATGTATGAAATTATATATATATATATAAACAAAAATTTTTGTTTATATATATATATATATATATATATATATATATATATATGTCAGATTGCGGAATGTGGGATCAGTTTTTGTATATACATGCGGAATGTGAAATCATGAGATCCGATGCCCGGATCTCAGATCGTAATTGTCTATTACTTGGTGTATTTAAGGTGTCAGGATGCTATAGGCAACATATTATGCGGAGCTCATTTTCCTTGTTTTCTCCCATGTATAAAACCGTAGCAGTTCTGTGTTTGACAGTATGGTGGCGCAGATGCTACTTATGTATTTAGCAAACAGGTACCTTTTAAGATCAAACGAGATCCGAAATTTGGCAATGCTGTTTGGATTTATTTGTAGCAGCAAATACCTTTGCTTTTATATAAGTACATCAGCTTTTAACCAAATAATATTAAACGCAACGGATTTTAAATTAGAACGAGTGCAATGATAATGGAAACTTGAACACGAAGTAAACGACATGTCGATTTAGCGTTAAAACAAGGAAGTAAAAGTTTGCGTTATTAGGCAGAATGATTAATTTCTATATGACACAGAGTGTGTTAATTATTCAGTATTGTAAGGTGGTTTAAGTACTCTGTGGAGAAACTTGCGCGAAGTCTCGAAAGAAGACCTCGTGTCCGTGACTTCCCTTGGATTTTGTTGAAAAGGTCTATTTAAAAAAAATAAATGTTTACGTACCTAATTAATTTATTAAATTAGGACAAAATTCTAACGGGAACGTATTTGAAAAATAATTACGATTTTTGGTTATATATGTGATTGCTTCGGGTTTGGGTACAAATAAAATCTAATTCTTCTATTACTTAGGTATAACACAAAATGATTTATTTTTACGCTGCAATTTTAATACACTTATAATACGTAAGCTTTAAACATTTCCTAAAAAATTGCTAAATCCGAAAAAATTAACCAAACTGACACCAAAAGTTTCAAACCCTTGGTAAAAAAATATTGAATTTATCATTTCTGAGCATTAGTGGCATAAATATTTTAAAAAATCATAATAAAAGTTATACCCGAAACAAAGCATTACTTTTGCCCTTTCCAAGATTTGTTTGCCTAATATCGCCTTTTTATTTTATTTTAATGATAAAAATTGTATCTGGGACCTTGTGTATGAATTGCAATTGGGTATGGCTCTCTATAAAGTTTTAATAGGGTAAAAGATATTTATTTTATAGATACATAGAAGGCAAAAACCATTGACTGATACAATTATTACAGTATCTCCATAATAGACCGGGAGCTATGCGGTCTTTTTGAAAACTCATCGTTGCGTGAATTTTGTGTGCGTTAATTAATTTTATCGAACATAATTCATGTCAAAATAGACTTAATGCATATGTCAGACCCGTCAGTTTGGTTATAGTCCAAGATAACGTGCAATTCGCTATTTTTATTTTCATTCATTTTATTGTCATTCAAAATTTGTATTAACTCCTGTATCAGGTGAGATCGAACTCCCCTGATGTTTTCATCTCTTCTAGTTGTCAGTTGGTGTATTATTTCCATATTTGTTGGTCTCCTTGTAAATCAAAATTTAATTTTTGATAAAAGTTTAATATATTTCATGTTTCGTTTGTGCTAATTATGGCCGAGTTTTCACCAATAAAAAATAGAAAAATATTGATGAATTCCAGATATCACAATACAATATTCCCATATATTTTGAACTGCTGGACACGAACTTGAGGTGCTAATTGTTAAGTTTCTCACCATTTTTTTAAATCGCGAAAAACATCGTATTTAATGCCTAAATATGTTTGTCGCGATTTAAAAAAAATGTGCGAAATTTTGCAATTTAGATCCCAAATCGTGTTCGGCGGTTTAAAATACATGGGAATATGGTATTTTAATCTCTGGATTTTGTATGTACGTCTATGAATAAATCATTTAGATAATCCAGTACTTTCAAGTATTTTCTAACATTTTAAAGTAAATTATTTTCTGTTTGCATATAGGCATAAAACATATTCTTTATATATAGAATTTGGCAAATAGCAGAAAGCAATTCACAGAAAATAAAAAGAAACTCTATCTAAAAATATTAATTTCCAATCTTGGCATTTCATTGATAATCTGCATTCAAAAATGAATTGGTCTATTTCTTATGTCACAATTCTTATTGTAACACTAGCATCCACATAGCCTCTCAATAGTGCAAGAATATAGCATTTCTAGTTTACTTCTGTTATTAAACAAAATAATAAAAATAAAAATATGATTTTTTTTCAAATTGACACAATTTGGTTTTTAAGGATGGTGGTAACATTTCCTTAAATCCCTATTTACTTAAAAAGTGACTCCATTTTTCCGCTAATTCTATGGAATAAATTAAGTAGGTTTATGTGCTTTCAGTTATCTTGAAGAGATGCACAACTTACCTAAGTTTCAAATAAATCGATTAATTAATAACTGATTCACGAAGGTATGTAACCATGAAAAGTGTAGAACTAAGCAATTTAAAAAACCGCTGCCTAAGGGATCACTAATTCCACATCCAGATTCTCCATCCAAGTCTCTTTAAAGGAAAGTATTTTGACTATATTTGCACTTTAGCATGTAGAAATAATTGGTCATAAAACTTTAATAATATTTGAGGCAGATATCAAAAAAAATTTGAAATGTTGATTTCTAGGATATACGCCAAAAATTTTCTGGACTCTTATTAGCTTCCTCCACCTATTGTCCCCAATACACCCCCCCCCCCCCCCTTTAACGGAATCATCACAATATATAATCTAGTTCCAGATGTCGTTATAACACCTACGCGTACCAAATTTCAAGTGAATATGTCAATTATATTTTATCAACCCCTTTAATAATGATGTGGAGGTAGTGGAGGGGTTCAAATATGTTATAAAAAAATCTGAGGCCTTGGTTTCTAGTACATACATCAAATCCTAAGTCTCTGTACTCTTACCAGCTTGTTTCACTTATTTCCCCATATTCACCCCTATTTAACCCCCAACCCTTCAACGGAATCACATCAAAATGTAATCAAGTTCCAGATGTCGTTATAACATATATGTGTACCAAATTTCAAGTGAATATCTCAATTTTATTTTGTCAACCCCTTTTTTTGATGGCGTGGGGTGGTGAGGGGGGTATGGAAATTTTATAAAAAAAATCTGAGGCCTTAGCTTCTAGTATATACACCAAATTTCAAGTTTCTGTACTCTTACCAGCTTGCTTTACTTATTTTCCCCTATATATCTCTATTCAACCCCCAACCTTTCAACAAAATCTTCTCAAAATATAATCTACTTCTAGATATCGCTATAATGTATACGTGTACCAAATTTCAAGTGAATCCACTATGTGGATGTGGAAGTAATTATATATTTCTACCCAAGGCAAACATATAACTTTCTAGCATAGCACGCTAACAACAATTTACTTACGTAGTAGTTCTTCATACAATATAGATATTAGTTTTATATAATATATAATTTACACTACTTGTTAAGCCGATTTTTTCTTTTTGTTAAATCTAGTCCTCTCACAAGGCAATAGCTTAACACGCAACCGCGATTGATGGCGTGGTGCTGTTAAATGTACCATATAGTAAAAAGAGGCCGACTAGAATAATAATTACATGGGTCATAGAACGTCTGTCTTGATGTTGTGTTAATATACCGGATGGTCCACTTTTGTAACTTTTCAATTGACAAGGGAATTATTTTGAAATTTGGTACAGCGAGATAGTTAACATTAATTGACGCAAACGATCGATTTCCGGTTTCGATGCAATTTACAACAAAATCAAATTTTTAAATCGTACAACCTTTATATTTTTGCAGCTGTGGATCCTACTGGCCTAAACACATATGATATATATTTCGATTTTATTTTTTTTGGTTTTAGTACCTACAAGTACAGCGATATTAGTTTCTCATTAAGAACTATATCTATTTTTGAATGGAACTTTTGTGTCAAAATTTGTTATTCAATTAGACTATTAATTATTTTGAATTACTTGGCCCTGAGCAGGTTTAACTTATCAAACCCACTTAATATCACTACAATAAATCTGAAATAGTCCACTGATCCATTCAAAAGTTACAAGAGTGTTCGTATGGTCTGTGCCACCTGGTATACAACTGCTTTGTATGAAGTATTTAGCAGACTCTTTTAAGTTTAACCAATATTTTATAACAGCACATCCCTGAAACAACTTATAGACAATATATACACTGAGTGTAAATAAGGTCATACTATAACAAAAAGAGATCCGTAAAGTGGGCAACGTTGCAGGATCTCGCGTGTTGCAAAATTACGTAGATATATTTTTGTATTTCCCAACGGATCCCATATTATTCTATTTTACATGGATCTCGTAATGTTGCAATTCACCTACAATTATAACTTTCACAATAATGGATAAATCTTACCCCTCTTATTAAATTCTAGAGACTATTTTTGCCGTAAATAAAAGCCCACATTGTCTTGTCTCTAACTAATTTTTAACGGGTGGATCTCAGGTTGTCCATGTATATCATGGATCTCGGATTACTCTTTTCGGAGTATATATATATATAAATAAATTAAAAATTTTTGTTTATATATATATATATATATATAAATAAATTAAAAATTTTTGTTTATATATATATATATATATATATATACAGTATTACCCATTTAAGATTGTACCACCCCTTGTATACCCGTTAATTAATGCTTGATTAACTTCAAACTTTGGTGATAAGAAAAGATCGAAATGATTCTTTGAACTTACAATAAAAAAAACTTCATCGGGTGTGGAACATGTCACAATAAGAAAATAAATATCATTACAATTACATTACAATTATCATTTTTGTCTGTACATATAAAAATTAATGTCATTACTTATATCTAACAAAGAAAAGGACACTTAAAAGACAAATCATGACTATTAAAACTTATGAAATAATACATTTTTACATTAAATCAATTTAACATTATTTTACCTATTTCCCTGTCATCATAAAATTCTGTAATGTATAGTAAGGTTTATTGAAAAGACGGTTTTTTAATAAAATTTTAAGCTTGCTTTTCTTGAAACTTCTAAAATTTATCGGAAATTTATTGTATACTTTTATCGTACTAAAATGTACATTTCTTTGAATATATGCATATTTACATCTATCAGCTATTAAATAATTTTTCAGTCATGTATTGTACTCATGTTTTCTGTCACAATCCTCAAAAAGATCTTTATTTTCACTAACAAATATGTGATATATGTCAGTAGCGTGCAATTTTAACGGGGTTTGAAATGTCTATTTTTCAAAAAAAGTATTAGCGATTATTTTAGAAAAAAACTGGTAAGGTATTCTTAATCAGCATATTTAGAAACCCCTTTGTACAAGATGATATCGTAATAGGTTCAAAGGTGTTTGAGATAGTGACCGTCAAAAAACAATTTTTTGAACTAAAATTATTTTGTATCTATCTGTAAAACGGATTCTCAAATCAAAAAAATGTATTCTTTATTTTTCGTTCAGAGTACTGTATTTTACTAGTTTGAATTGATTCTACAAAAAAATAATTATTTATTTAATAATAATAATAATAATAAAAGTACTTTATTGAGTAAAAACCCAAATGGCCATTGACCGAAGTCCTTCAGCCTTTTTTTAACAATATAATAAATTTTGTAATAAGTATGGATAACAGACAGCAAAATTTAAATAGCATGTGAAAGAAAAAAAAAAATCAGGTAAATATGTTACAATGTTACAATTATTATTGACTTTTTATCATGTGGTCCTTATTTCACGAATGTGTTCCCACAGGGTTTTGTCCGGAAACTTCCTGCTGCTGGATCTTTCATGGTTTCTTGTTTTGCACAGAGGTTGAAGTATTTCTACATTGTGGTCATTCTTGGCGAACTTAGTGGATAGTTTAAATAGTCTCTGTGGAATTGGCTCTGTATTAGTTATTTGATAAAGAAGAGTGTTTGGTGGGTTGTGCAAGGGATTTCGTGGGTGTCGATATTTAGTGATGGCTCTGAGCGATGATGTTTCTGCAACATGGATGTTGTTTATTGCTGGTTTTCTGGCATTTAAGTAGATGGGATGACTGTAGTGTAACATTGGTCTGCATATCGATTTGTATGTGTGCTGCTGTCTTTTTGCTGATTCCCTTATTTTTGTAGGTCATGCAGCGAAAGTGTTTGCTTCTAGAGATACACCTCTTTTTTATGGATTTGGTGTGGTGGTTGAAGTTTAGCTTTTGATCTAAGCTTATGCCTAGATATTTCACTATTGTTTGAGAGGTTAAATTATGGTGGTTGACAGTAACTGTTGGCGAATTGTTGTTCGGTGCATGATTAAAAATAATGTATTGGGATTTTGTTGGGTTGGGTTTCAGTCTCCATTTGTTGAACCATGTCATTGTCCTGTTCATTAGTTCTTGCAATTCAGCAACGGTTTTTTCTAAGGTGCTATTATGGCTAATTAGGGCAGTATCATCAGCGTACTATAGGATATATGTATCAGGATTAAAATATTCGAAGTCTTTTTCAAAGTTGTAAATATCGTAACAGAAAATGTTGTACAACAGCGGTGAGAGAGGGGAGCCTTGTGGTAGTCCTTGTTGTGTTTTAAATAATTTGGAGTAACTCGTATTTATTCTAATTTGTAAGGTTCTTTCATTTAAATAATTTTTTACTATGTATATAAGATGTTTTGGACAGTTCAGCACTGCCAATTTATATAGCAAACCTCCATGCCATACACTGTCGAATGCTTTTTTTATATCAATAAGAATTGCCGCACTATGTCGTCCTTCGAGTTTCGCTGCCTGGATGTTTGATGTGATGATTGTCAGTGGGTGCGTTGTGGAGCATTTTTCGCGGAATCCGAATTGGTAGTTGGGAATATTGTGGCCAATAGCGTCAAAGATAAGTTTTTTAAGTAACTGTTCGAGATTTTTGCCCAACACTGGCAGCAAAACTATGGGACGATAACTATCTACTCTATGTTGATTGGTGTTTGGTTTGGGGATGGTGATAACAATTCCTTGTTTCCATTGCGTAGGGAAGTAATGGCTGTTAAGGCAGTATTCGTATATTTTAATAATATAGAGATGTACATTGTATCCCAGTTTTCGAATAATGTTTTTGGATATGTTATCTTTTCCAGGGGCTGTGTTTCTTCCTTTATTTAATATTTCGAAATATGTCTCCTCGTTTATCATATTATTTTGTTCTAGCAGTT
Organism: Stenurella melanura; assembly: GCA_963583905.1. NCBI lineage: Eukaryota > Metazoa > Arthropoda > Insecta > Coleoptera > Cerambycidae > Stenurella > Stenurella melanura. Next base: position 130,279,255 of record OY757309.1, on the reverse strand, counting down.
CTTCTGAGAAAAAATTATTGCACCAATTTCTTATATCTTCGTAAATTGTTTCGTCATATTGGTTGTCATTTTTTATCCTGTAGGTTTTTTCAAAATGTTCAGCAAATAGTTCTGCCTTTTCAAGGTCGCTGTTATAGGATATATCATGTTCTTCCAATGCTGCTATGGATGGGGTCTGTTTATATCTCGACAACTTTCTGATTTGTTGCCAATAGTTTCTTCCATGTTGTTGATTTATCTCATTACAGGCATTTGTCCATTTGTGTTCCTTGTATTCTTGTATTAACTTTTGAATATTTTTGTTGTAATCGTTGAGAAATCTTTTGTAATCTTCATTTTTATTCTGTAGGTAGTCTCTGTACATTTTCCTCTTGTTTTTTATTAGTCTGATGATAAACGGTGGTAATTCGTACAAGTAGAATTTAGTCCTTCTTTTTGGAGAGTTATGTATTATTGCCTCAGTTAATTTTTCATTAAAGTTATTTATTGTTTGTTCATCAATTGGAAGGTGTTGACATTCTTCTACGTATTTTTCAATTATTGTGTTAACTTTTTCGATGTCGCATTTGTGGAAATTGATTCGCTCTTCTTCTACCTCACTTATTGCTTTGTCGAGTTCTATGTTTACCTCTATTGCCAAATGATCAGATCCTATGTCAGGGTAGGTTCAATCTTGTTTATATTGTTTTCAATATTAACGGTGTATAGTAATAGATCTGGTGTTGAATCTGGGTTATTCCTCATAATAAATGTAGGAGGTGTGTCAGCCTTCTTGAAGGAAGAGTTACTCAAAAATGCCTAAAGTTGACGGTCTTTTATTCTGTTGATGTTAAAATCACCTATTATTATGCCATATTTATATAAGGCTGCTTTAGTAAATATTGTTTCTTCAATATTTGATGTTGGATGTATATATACCAAGAATATGTGAATTTTATCATCTTGGAATGGTATTGAAAAATGTGTGACTTCGTTAAGCGGATTGTTTATCCGCGGAGGATTTTCCATTTTCATTTTTAAAATAGGATCTACTTGAACTAGACTTCCACCTCTTATGTTGTTATTTATCACATTTCCGTTAAACTGCAATACATCCCAATTTCTGTAATGCGTATTACTGTTTCCTTTTGTTTTAGTTTCGACGAATAGTGCACAGTTAATTTTATTTTCCTTTATTATGTTGTTGATTATATGTTTTTTTGGAATGTAACTATTTACATTAGCGTACAGTACCTTAAGCATCGACGTGAACTTGAATATTATTTTTTCCAGGTAGTGGTTCAGTTGGTGAGATGGTTAAGGGTTCGTCTAAATCAAACATTAAGATGTACAGCCTGTTCCCCGAAAACGAGGCCACTGTGTCGATGTTGTATTGTGTTACGAATCGTTTCCTTAGCTTCTTTAGTAGTTCTTCTCTATCTCTATTCTTTTCTTTGTTTATTTTTGATATATAAGTGTTTATTATCATGTCATGTATTGTAATTGGTGAATGAATTTTAGAGTTTTTTGTAATTTTTTTATCAATTTCTTGGCTTTTTTTGTTTAGTGGCTTAATCTGTGTGTTAGGAAGGCCTTGTATTGGTTGTGTAGGTCTTTTTGGACATTTGAGTGACCATGCAGCATGTTCTTCTGATCCACAGCCCGTACATTTCATTGGTAGTGGAGAGTTGCATTTGGAATGGTGGTGGGGTCCGTTGCATTTAGTACACTTTAATGGGGTGGTGCATTGTTCTTTAGTGTGTGTAAATTGTAAGCATCGTGGGCATGGTTGTGGAATTGGATCAGGTGGTAGGCTTGGAAAAACTGGGTAGTGTTTATGTTTGTAGAATATTCCCTCATTAAGCAGTTGCTCGCTGGATTTTAAGCAGTTCATTATTATTCGAATCATTAGTGTTGGTTTGTTGTTGACTTTTGCAATTATTCTTTTGCAGTAATGGTGTCTTATGCTCATTCTTTTAATGTGTTCGCTTATCTCTGAGTCCGTTATTTCATGTTCGACTGACCCAATAATTACCGAGTATGAATTTGTAGTTAAAGGCGTGTCTTGATTGGGGGTGTATGAGTCTGAGGTTTCTTGGTAATTTTTTATTTTTTTGTCAGATATAAGTTTATTTAAAATCTGTGTGATTATTTTCTTCTCTTTGTTTGTTTTTATGAGGAATCCTTTTTTTGTTTGTATTATGACTTCATCTGATTGTGGTTGTGCTGCCTCCCATATTTCAGACATATCTTTTCTAGTTATGTCAGTCATAGTGGTGTGGTGATCTAGAATAGGTGTTTGAATTTTTTGTGTAGCATTTCACTCATCCTTGCTGAATAGTTTTTGTGTGTGTATATTGCATTGGTTTTGTTTTGTTGGTTTTTTGTGGATGTATTTATCTCTGTGTTTTTTGTACTGCTAGCATTTGAGCCTAATATTATTTCATTGACATCTTCTTGTGTTAATCTGTTCTTTTTGTTTATGTTTCCTGCTGCCTCTCCTTTTGTTTTTCTTGTGTCTCACTTTCTTCCATTGTCCATTATCTTCTAATTCCATTTCACTATAACTTCCATCACTTTCAGAAGTCATTTTGGTTTAAATTAATTCTTAGTGTTCAGTATCAGGAGTAAATTTAAAAAGGTTTTCACTCTACCACTGACTGTTAAGAACTGTGATTATTTATTTAATAAGGCAAAAATATTAATTATTCACATACCTACCATTTTTCTAACAAATAATCTTCAATAAAGTAAGCCATGTAAACAAAAATTATTGCAAGTGTCAATTTATTTATTATTTTTATTTTTTCTTTGACTTCTTTCTATTATTATGTTTATTTATTTTGTTGTAAAATCAATTTAATCTAGCAATTACATCATTGCGACTGGTTAAATTACTGGATTACGATGCGGAAGCAGACAAGAGCTGTTATATATACTTTTACATTTATTATATATACCGTCAATGAGATCACCATTACAGATCATGGTCAGAGTCATATCGTACTTGGTTCTTAAGCCCGTGTTCAGCGTTCGGGGGCCCCTTCAGCATCCGGGGCCCAGGGCTTAAGCCCCTATAGCCCCCCTTTAGTCCGCCCCTGACGATAATAGAGAAATGTAGAGAACCGAGATCAAATATAGTAAAAAATAATTGTAATAAATTGTATAGGAGAAATAGGCAACACATAATTATAAAACAAAAACCACCAGAATTTACCAATTGCAATAATATTAGAGAACCTTATTATTTACGTAGCGCAAATAAATTGTAAACGTATTATATATATATATATATATTGCTGTGTATCCACACTGTGGAACACTACCTAAGTATCGTGTTTGAAATCATAAATAAAATTCACAAATTTGTATGTATTTTAGAAAATAACCATAACAGTTTTACTTTAACGGATCATACAGAAGCAGGAATATCTGTGGTTTATTTAATTGATTCAAGTTCACTTGTTCTCAGCGAGTAGGATGCAGAGAATGAAACTTTATATTGAATACGAACAAAATATTTAAATAAACATAAGATGAAGTTATTTTAGTTTTAACAAGGTTATTCTAAATAGCATATTAGAAAACATGAACTTGCAGAGACTCACAGTCTCATTTAAAATGATTTAGAATGAATTTGAAAAACAATAAAGTAAATTTTATAAAATCTGACATTCATGTCATAACTTAGGGCTGAAAATTTTAAATTGTGTAGAAACACTGTAAATCTACACAAAATGAATATTGAATGAAAGACTATTACCAGTAGTTGCATTGCAGCGTGAGTAATTCAGAAATAGTAAGTCTATAGATTACAAAACACTGAATGACATTTTAAGTTTTCAGATATTTTCAAATATCATTGCAGAAAGGTGTTTTGTAAATGATATTTCACATCATGCAGAAAGAAAGGACTAATAGTATGATGTTAAATGTTTGTTGGCGTATCAATTTCTTGTTTTAGTTTATTATATCAGTATTCTGTCAGTATGAAAAACTGCAGTACGTTTTTAACTACTAGCATTTTGTGTTTATCATTGCTATTCATCTAAATGTATGAATTAGTATTTATTTGAGATTAGAATTGTTAATTGTAGTTATAAGTAGATTTTAAGAAAGTATATGTAATATGTCAATATATTTCGACTAATTACAATTGTTCACTTAATCCTGAAAAGTAGAATAAGAAATTCATCAGGAAAATTAAAGATTTAAAAACAGTATTCAATTAATGTAAAGAACAAACAAAACTGAATAGTTTAAAAATTAAATTAAAATTAAATTTTGAAATATTAGATCAAAATAGAAAAAAACAATTGAAATATTGGAAATTAACCCAATGAAACGACTAAAAATAACAAGTCAGTTGATCATACATCGCTGAACAGCGAGCTGCGAAAAATATTCATCCACGAATAATTAATAAATTGAAAATAGAAGAAAAGTGGTGAATAAGTTGAAGGTTAGGATATTACAATCCAGATATATTGATATCAAGAAAAATTTGTAAAAGTATATTAAATATAAAAGTGAGTGAACTTAAAAAGTATTACGAAGTAGATTATCCGGAAAGCAGATTTAGAAGAGGGAAGTATTTGTTAATCCAGTTAGCAAATTTATATGGTGAAGAAATTTCAAACGTCAATCAAGTGATAGAAATATTTCAAGGAAATCTTGAAAACAAATTGGAGGTTATAAACAAACGTCAATTCAGTAAAGAAGAAGAAGAAGAAGCCTTGAGAGGTTTAAAAAGTCAGTCCTGTGACATAATATTTCAAGGATTATGATAACCAGTTCGAGGTTATAATTTAACATTACTCGAGTCGAAAGAAAGACAAGGTAAAGCTTTACAATATCAGAAATCCATGGTACATATTTATTTTAAATAAAGGCCATATTTATCATTTTAGTTAAGTTAGATTTTGTTATTTAAATTTGTTAATTACATTCCAAGTTCAAATTTGTTAATAAATTAATACTTTGTTCGTTCAATACTGAGTTTGATTAATTTAGATTGTTATCTTGATCGATGAGCATTTATTGAACCGACTTCGTTGGACCTTGTGTAAGAGTCATTCTATAGATTGTAGATAGTCATGCTAATGGTGTTCTATAGTCTATAATATTAACAGCTTTTAAGAAACTGTTTGGCGCCCAGTAAACTCATTTCAATGCATGCAAGAGCATGCTTCTAGAGGGCAGAATATATTAAAACAAAATGTTTCTGTCTATCACCTCTATGAATCCTTATTTTCATAAGGATAGTAAACCAAACTGCAATGAATTGCTAGTCTGGCCGCGTTAAGGATAAAAATCACACTTTATCACAAAACGCTTGGTTTTGATTGAAACAAATACCAGCCGAAAGATTTATACCTAATTAAAGGCAACTCTCGCACCAGTAGTCTCGGGCCACTTGCAGACTGCAGTTTCGCGCTGGTGGCGCTCGTCAGTGCAAGGCTTCCCGAGACGACTGACACGAGAGTTTATTGTTCCCAAGTGAACATTTCGCCGTTGCAAAACGACGAAATGGGGGAAGCTCCATCTAGCGGTCAATATCTGTCTCAATCTCAATATCTGTCTCAATCAAAACAATATCCCGACATCGGGTGCATGTAAGGTATAAATCTTTCGGCTGGTATTTGTTTCAATCAAAACCAAGCGTTTTGTGATAAAATGTGATTTTTATCCTTAACACGGCCAGACTAGCAATTCATTGCAGTTTGGTTTACTATCCTTATGAAAATAAGGATTCATAGAGGTGATAGACAGAAACATTTTGTTTTAATATATATATATATATATATATATATATATATATATATATATATATATATATATATATATATATATATATATAAATATATTAAAACAAAATGTTTCTGTCTATCACCTCTATGAATCCTTATTTTCATAAGGATAGTAAACCAAACTGCAATGAATTGCTAGTCTGGCCGCGTTAAGGATAAAAATCACATTTTATCACAAAACGCTTGGTTTTCATTGAAACAAATACCAGCCGAAAGATTTATACCTAATTAAAGGCAACTCTCGCACCAGTCATCTCGGGCCACTTGCAGACTGCAGTTTCGCGCTGGTGGCGCTCGTCAGTGCAAGGCTTCCCGAGAGTTTATTGTTCCCAAGTGAACATTTCGCCGTTGCAAAACGACGAAATGGGGGAAGCTCCATCTAGCGGTCAATATCTGTCTCAATCAAAACAATATCCCGACATCGGGTGCATGTAATAGTTCAAGAGCATGCTTCTAGAGGGCAGAATATATTAAAACAAAATGTTTCTGTCTATCACCTCTATGAATCCTTATTTTCATAAGGATAGTAAACCAAACTGCAATGAATTGCTAGTCTGGCCGCGTTAAGGATAAAAATCACACTTTATCACAAAACGCTTGGTTTTGATTGAAACAAATACCAGCCGAAAGATTTATACCTAATTAAAGGCAACTCTCGCACCAGTAGTCTCGGGCCACTTGCAGACTGCAGTTTCGCGCTGGTGGCGCTCGTCAGTGCAAGGCTTCCCGAGACGACTGACACGAGAGTTTATTGTTCCCAAGTGAACATTTCGCCGTTGCAAAACGACGAAATGGGGGAAGCTCCATCTAGCGGTCAATATCTGTCTCAATCTCAATATCTGTCTCAATCTCAATATCTGTCTCAATCAAAACAATATCCCGACATCGGGTGCATGTAAGGTATAAATCTTTCGGCTGGTATTTGTTTCAATCAAAACCAAGCGTTTTGTGATAAAATGTGATTTTTATCCTTAACACGGCCAGACTAGCAATTCATTGCAGTTTGGTTTACTATCCTTATGAAAATAAGGATTCATAGAGGTGATAGACAGAAACATTTTGTTTTAATATATTCTGCCCTCTAGAAGCATGCTCTTGAACTATTACATGCACCCGATGTCGGGATATTGTTTTGATTGAGACAGATATTGACCGCTAGATGGAGCTTCCCCCATTTCGTCGTTTTGCAACGGCGAAATGTTCACTTGGGAACAATAAACTCTCGTGTCAGTCGTCTCGGGAAGCCTTGCACTGACGAGCGCCACCAGCGCGAAACTGCAGTCTGCAGTTTGAATAGAATGCGAAAACACGTGAAAATGTACACATACATGTTTTGGCGCGGTCTTGCGGGAAAACCAACTACTAAAGGAAAATTCCAAATACCCATGTCAATCAAAAATTTTCAGTAGTTATAATGTAAAAAAAGTAAAATGTGAAAAAAGGCGAAAAAATAAAAAATTATATATACCTCGGGAATCACCCTTCTTTATGACTGCGGGTTGTGACAGTTTTTTTCTAATGAAAATACTTTTCAATTGGCCTAGGTCACATTGCTGCACTAAAAAAATCGACCAAAAATGCTACTTCCAACTAACTATAATAAAAAACTATTCAAAATTAAATTCAGCATAACTTAAAGCAAAACTTTTGCAGATTAATAAAAGGATGAAACAATTCAACTCATTTTCACTTCCAATGAACTTTTTGGAGGGTTATGTTTCCACAGAAGTGATAAGTTGATATAGAGGTAAGTAAGGTTAAATCATCAAAATAAGACACATTTGCTCTGTATCTAATTATTTACAAGACACACTGTATAAATGGCACCAAGAGAGTTGTTGATACTTACCTTCCTCGCCTTGTAGCAGCTACACCAAAAGTTTCCGAATTAAGTTTGCGTTCAACTCGCCAGTCAGTTCGTTGTGATTTTCCTTTAGCTCGTTCTACTGCTTCACAGGAAATCTTATCAAAGAAGGACTTATTCTTGTCATAAAATACTTCATGTTCTTCTTCTTGCTCTGTTTCCCCGGCTCCAGTTTCATTTCCAGAATCATCTTTTTTATCTGCATCACCATTGATCTCACTCTTTGTACTCGTACTACCAGCTTCATCCAATTTTACCTAGAAATATCCAATTACAGCTACTGTAAGAATTTCATTATTGACTTTCTTATACCTTAGCTAACTGACTTCTTAATTCTTCGAATTCAGTATTCGCTTGTTCAAAATCATAATCATTTTCAAACTTCAAAGTATTTTTAATTTTATTACTACCTTGATTTGATTGATTTTGATTAGTTCTAAACCCTCCTCTGGGTCTACCCCTCGGCCTAATGGGTCCTTTATTCACCCAATTTCCTCTTTGATTGCCTTGGTTACTTTGGTAACTCTGATGGTATCCCTGTCCTTGATGATTTTGATAACCCATTTGATGATTGGCTTGGTGGTTTCTGTTCATACCAGATCTATTCTGATTGTTTTGAAAAAAATAAATAATGTTACAAAAATTTTGCTCAGAATTTTATTATGAAATTATTATCATTTCAAGTTAAACTACAAAAATATGTTAAAAATATTGCTATCGATTTATTTAATCTTTGGACTTTCAGAAATGGAAAAAATGGCAAAAATTTGATTTTGTGTGTGCCATCCTGATCTATAAGATGGATAATCATATTTCCATCGACGCGTCATCATGGTCTATAAGACTGAGTTAATTAATTTCCGTTAATGCCTGAGCCACAATAATTATTACACAGTGCACAGTGGTCCCGGAATAATGAAAAAGTGAAGCAAATTACAATTTCATACTCTTCCTACATATTACTGAATGGATTAAAGAAAGGTCAGGCCAGCTTTTTCCTTAATTTCAGGTACTTAGATGTAGACAGTTTCGTCCTACCATCCCACAAACAGGAAAATTTTATCGCATGCAGTTCATTGTGTTAGATATGTATTTACTACCTTGAGTTCGAATAATTTCTTTGTAATAATTATAAGAAACCACTTTAGGTATGTAGTTTTTATTTTATGTATTGTTAAGCAAATTGGTCTTCAAGATACCATAATAGATTCAAATCCAACTAAAACAGAAATAGACAAAAAAAAATGAATTCGAATCCCCAAAAAATAATCTGTATATTTACAGTTTTCGATCAAAATATGCAATGTTTAAAAAATTAAATACTAGAGCTGAAACTACTTATACAAAGCATCAACCCCACACCCTCATTTATTTGTCTCACAGAACATTGGTATACCGCTCCAGAAAAATACTTAATGCAACTAGAAACCTATATAATGATGTCGGTATGGTCCCGAAAACATACGATGCATGGACGCTCCTGCATTTTTGTCAAAAATGACTTAGAAGTTGACGAATCCGAAGATATAAGAAACAACAGTATAGAAGGAGATGCTGAATGCTCGTCAATTGTGTGCAGAGCTGGGCAGTACTCGAGTAAATTGTACTGAGTACCCAAAGTACTCAGTAACAAGTATTCACGAGTACTTTAATTTGGATGGCACTCTGTACTCGATATTTTCAAGTACTTTACATTATTAGTTACGCAGGTACTTTTGGCGGCCACAACTGAAGAGTAACGAGTACGAGTACCGACGTGTAACACAGGAAAATCTCAGCTTGTCTTTTTCCAAACAAGTGCACAGGGCAGTCAGTGTCAGCACAGGCGGTGTGAGGTGTTTGACGTGCGAAACTATATCATGGAGTGGTAAGTTGGTGCGTTAAGCTTTGTTAACTTTCGTAGTTCTTCAGATTTGTAGTAATAAATGCAGATTTTTAAAATAAGAACTGACCAAAAAAACAAAAAATTTGTGCTGATTCATGTATCATGTTATAGCTACGGAGTTGGTGGCAGAAATTTTTATATGATCTTATTGTGCGACTAAAGTTGAAAAGTGTAAAGACATCACAATAAAAAGCCAGAAAAACCATTTCAGTCATTATGGCGTTGCTGATTTTTTAATTAACAATAAAAAAAAAACGTTCCTATAAGATTTTATTATGGCAGCCATTTGTTTAAAACAACACTTATCAATATGACATTAATATAAATGCAATCGGCTGTGTCTGTTTTTTGGCATTTTTTTAATTAATTTATGATACACTAAAAATTAAATGATTTTGTCGGTGTACCTTATATCAAAAGTTTCGCAAAGTAATAAGAAACAATAAAACAAACTTTAGTCACCTGTGTACTGCTGTGTTTAAAGAGGGCGAGTTTTCAAAAATGGGTAAAAAAAAATGCTTCAATATTGTTTTAAGGTGTCAGCCACTTTGCAGGAAGCTTTGTTTGTTTGTAAAAGAACATTAAAAAAATAGTGGCTGAAATATGCTCGAGTCGGGTCAAGTTTAAAAAGACCGATGTATGAATTAATATTGCACATACGTTTTAACTATCTCTTGCACACAAACTTAAAGCCATAGCCTAAAGACATTGTCCATGTATGTCTACCAAGATTCTTTCCCGCTTCTTTTGAGACGGAAATATGAAATGTACATTGAGGAGTGAGAAACATAGTCACAATCTCAGCGATTCTGAAACTGTGTGGGATTTGACGACGAATATTATTTATTTTCGTGAACTAACACCACTCTAAATATGAAAAACGTCTTTATATGAAATATTTAAGTTATTTTTAGTGGTAAATAGTGGATATTCATCCGTCAAATGAAGGATGTCAAACCACAATTACAATTTTCTGGTACGTATATATTACACGTTTTAGAGCATAATAAACCCGATCGCGTAGCTCAATTGGTAAGATGCTCGAATATAAATGGGGTTGTTGCGAGATCGATCCCCAAACGCTTCCACTTTTTTTTTTTTTTATTTGATTAATTATTAAAAGTTAATAATTTTCCTTCTAAAATTTTTGTTTTATCAAACTGCGCCGCGAGTTTTGTTAAAACTTTATTTTCCCCAAAAATGTGTCTTTTATTACTACTAGCGTGTGTTCATCTCTAATAAAACCTACTTAATACACGAATGGTTAAATGTGCGTCGAGTAGATAAATTGTTCAAGTGTAGTGTTTTAGTGTTTATGAAAACGTGTCAGTAAGTAAGTAAGTAAGTATTTATTGGTGTCACAAAACAAAAATTTTTACACAGGTCAAAATAATAGAAGTAGAACACATAGTTTGTTGCTACAAAAAACATATAATAAAGTATTAAAAATAGTTAAAATATAACATAACACATTAGCTTTATTTTTATCACAAAAATAACAATTAACGTAAGATATTAATTACAACAAAATAAAAGAAACAGTCAGTCAATCCCTTGCAGTTACATTTACAAACACGTTAAAATTGAGGCAAGATGAGGATGTGTTAGCAAACAATATTTTGTATATTATTATGAATTTCCTGAGTTGAGAAAAATCCATTTTCTACAAGAAATTTTTTAATTGTAGACCTGAATCTGACCGGTGGCAGTGCCCTAACCCTTTTGGGTAATAAGTTGTATAGTTTTATGCCAAGAAATCTAGTGCCAGTTTGTCCTCTGGCGAGTCGTGTAAATTCTGTGCAAATGTTTTCTCTATATCTAGTTTCATGTCCATGCACGTTTGTGTGAGAATGAAATTTGTTCAGATTATCATGTACATATGTTATACATTGCAGTGCGTATATGCTAGGTACTGTAGGTATTTTAAGTGTTATAAAAATATTTTTTGTCTCGTCTCGATATCTTAATCCACCAACTATTCTGATTGCCCTCGTCTGTAAACGAAATATTCTATTCGTACCAGCTGAGTGCCCCCAGACGGGAATAGCATGCGATATACGGGAGTGAATTAAAGCAAAGTAAGCAGTTTTTAAAGTATCTGGTGAAACTGAGTTGGACAATGGGCTTGTTCTGCATTTTTTTTTATTTCATAAATCGAAACTGCAAGTATAAATTAATGGATCTGCAAGAAATCAGAATCTTATTCGCACGTTTAGTATCTTAAAAACTATTACAAATTTCCATCTCGCGAAAATGGGGCGTGGCCAGGCGCTACGTCACTATACGCATAGACTTGGCGATCTCAATAGACTTGATGCTCCTTACATGTTATAATTATAAGTGTTTTCGAAGTATTGTTTGTTTTGCTTACTACTTGACAGTAGGGGAGTACAATTTGGTGAAATGTCAAAAAATTACAATTTTCTCTCGCTCCTGCCGAGACTAATTTTCGATTTTGACCCTGCAATTTACAATTAGAATTCATCGCCGACCTTCTCCTTTCCGTAGACACATAGAACGAACTTCCACTTGACGGATTTATTTAGTTACCAGCGTTTATAAATTCCATGTTTTCCGACTTTTCAGGTTAAATTTGAAAGGTCCCAGAAAGCCATTTTTTTTATGTCACTTGCGTATAGTGACGTCACAAATGGGCGCTTGGTTTTTGCAACTATTACTAATTTCAACTCCTTATATCTCGAGAACGGAAAAAGTTAATAATACAAAATTTTAAGTGTATAATGAGAATATCGAGTACTATATGAAAAAGTATAAAAATCATATAAAAAGAATATCATGGAACAAGCCCATTGTCTAAGACAGTAAATATTTTTAGTAATCTGGTCTGCCAGATAGTTTGTATGACTGTCCCACTTTAGGGAAGGATCAATAGAAACTCCCAGAAATTTATAGCTGGCAGGATTGTCTGGCATATTTATAACACGTCAATTTTGACAGTTTTTGTCTCGTTTAGTGCAAGGGCATTAGGTGTGAACGATTCTTTAGCCTTTGATAGTGTCATCACACCTTAGAAATAGGGATTCTAAACTCTCATCAGTCATTAAAAAAGTAGAATCATCGACATAAAAGATACAAGTGACATTTTCCAGGGCATTTGGTAAATCGTTTATATAAATGAGGAATAATACCGGGCCTAGGATTGAGCCCTGTGGTAGAGTAGTATTATTATAAGATGCTTGGGGCGGAGCCAACGTGCGCGAATATTTTTATCAGTGACAGCATCATCTGGGGTAGAAGGTTGTATAATAATTGTAATCAAATTTTCGAGGTCGAGGAGCTATGTAATGCAGTAAATTAAAACCTTGTCATACTCTGGTGTTTACGATGAAGACATTTTTTACTGAAAATAAGGTTATTTCATTTAATTCAATCAGAAACGGCGAACACAACAAGTATACTGCAGCACAGACCCTGTGACTGCAGGTTGACGGTGCCACTGGATTCGAGGTTAAATATGACGCAAATCGCTCTCATTGGCTTAGATCAATGAATGCACACAAACTCGTTTCTGCGCATCATTTTTTGCAAGCATCTTCTCATAATAATACTACTCTACTCCTGATCTAATATCCAACCGATATGATATTTTTCCATTTAGTCTTACCGACTGTTTACGATTTTCAAGATAGGATGTGATGTGTTTATGAGTTTTGGATTAAGTCAATTAATTCATGAACATACACACGATAAAGGGAACTGTCTAGACAACATTTTTATTAATTTTAACTGTCCAAACGCATCAACTATTTCATTGGATATTTCAGACCATCGTGGTCTGATTCTCAAGCTATTGTATAGTGATCTTAGTAATACTGTAACAAATATAAAGTTAAAAAGGAAATATAGCAATAATAATATTGAACAATTTATCTTATACTTAAGCAAGGAAACATGGCTTGATATTTACAACAGCAACACAGTGGAAGAGAAGTTTACTGCCTTCCACAATACGTTCTTATATTATTATAATTTATGTTTTCCATTGGTCCCTTTGAAGGATAGGCAAAAAAATAAACAAAATTGGGTAACCCCTGAGGTCACTATAGCAAAAAATAGGTTACTGTTCTTACACAGCTGTTATAGACAGCACCCTACTGATCAACACAAGAAAATTTATATGAATTACAAAACTGAATATCACCAACTGTTAACTCAGGCCAAAAAAAAGTATCATCAGAATCGCCTCAGTAAATCGGACAACTATAGTAAAACAGTATGGGACATAATAAACCTTGAAACGGGTAGGAAGAAGCAAGAAGCCTCGTACCCTGATAATTTAACCGCTGATCATTTTAATAGATTTTTCATTAATAATGCTGAATCTATTGTGCAAAACTTACCAACATCTCAAATTAATAACGTAAACCTCATGGACGTAAATTTGCAAAATAATAATAATTCTATGTTCTTAAATCCTGTCACAGCCGAAGACATCAAAACAGTAATTAATAAATTAAAAAATAAAAAAACTGAGGATATATATGGTACCAATATATACATAATAAAAAAATGTGTGAACCTACTAAGTGAACCTTTAGCAGATTTAATTAATGCATGCATTGTCCAGGGTCATTTTCCTAATTCATTGAAAATGGGGAAGGTGATTCCTGTATACAAAAAAGGGGACAACACTCAGGTTGCAAATTACCGACAGATCTCAATTTTACCATCCATGTCAAAGATCATAGAAACTGTGATGTACAACAATTTGATATCTTATCTAGATTCAAAGGCAATATTAAGCACTCAACAATTTGGTTTTAGGAGGGGATTGTCTACTTCAGATGCAATCTTAGCCTTAACCAATATGATTAAAAACACATTTGAAAACAGAGACAGTTGCCTAGGAATATTTACAGATCTAACTGCTGCTTTCGACTGTGTGGAACATAACATCCTACTAAATAAACTGGAATTTTATGGTATCCGGGGGAACTGCTTACGATTATTCAGCTCCTATCTTGAACACAGACAACAGCTAGTTCAGTGTGGTAATGACACAAGTGAAATGATGGAAATTAAAAGAGGTGTACCACAAGGATCAATTCTGGGACCATTACTCTTCCTTGTCTATATTAATGATTTACCTAAATCCTTAGATACAATTAACGTGAAAACGGTAATGTATGCAGATGATGCAACATTTGTGGCCACTATAAACAGGGAAGATGATTCTCAGCACATCCTGAATAACATCATTGTGAAAGCAAAAGCCTGGTTTGCATCAAATCAACTGGTGCTAAATGAACGGAAAACTGTAAATTTATTATTCGAGTCCAGATCAAGTAACAATTCAATTCTAAATGTAAATAATGTCAAATTCTTAGGTGTTAATATGGATGTAAATCTAATATGGGACGAACATATCAAAGTTCTCACTGGTAAACTAAATAAATCCATATATGCTATCAGAAAGATAAGGAACACCATCAATGAGCAAGCAGCCTTAACAACCTACCACTCACTTTTTCATCCACTTCTCACATACGGGATATTGTCTTGGGGAAATGCGGCACAAAGCCATTTACAAAAATTATTTGTGATCCAAAAGTCAGCAGTAAGAAGTATAGTCAACGCAAATTGGGGCGAAACGTGTAAACCAATATTTGTTGAGATGAAAATTATGTCACTGTTTTCTGTTATCGTGTACCAGAATCTACTTTATGTGAGGCAGAACTTACAAGGTTATGTCACACATAATGAAATCCATGAGTATGATACACGAAATAAGTTTAATCTGGTAATGCCACAAAACAGACTTCATAGAAACAACAATCTTGGAATCAGTTTGTTCAATTCTTTACCACCACACTTCCGTAACCTCACAATGATTAAATTTAAAAATAAACTCAAAAACATATTAACACAAAACTGCCTTTACAGCATACAGGAGTTCTTTCAACTTATCGGTGAAAATGGAGACATTATTTTTGCCACTGTAAATTAATTTTATTATTCTCTTTAATTCTAATACATGTACCTGTCGTTTGTATCATCCTATGTTTGTAATTTACCATTTTATTGTAGATGACGTATTTGTGTCATAATTTCTTATCTTCATCCACTTGACTTAAAGACTGAATTTATTAACTAGATTTAATGTACACAGGCACAAATTGTGTTTATTTATTGACTTGTCTATAATGTAAAATTTCTAAGGATGAATAAATATTATTATTATTATTATTATGATAAGAGTAATACTTGAATGGTTAAAATTATATTTTGATAGTTTTCCAATTAATAAAGAGTGTGACACACAGTCAAAGGCCTTGCTTAAGTCACAGAACACGGTGACAGTGTACTGACCTCTTTCAAAACAACCTAAGGTATGTTCGGTGAACTTTAGGATAGCATCCGTTGTTGACAATTTCTCGCAAAATCCAAACTGGAATTTATACAGAATATTATTATTTTCTAAGTACTTCATTATTTGAATTTTCATTGCTCTTTCAAAAATTTTTGAAATAATTGGGAGTATTGAAATGGGTCTATAGTTACTTATATCGTCTGGGTCACCTTTTTTAAAAATTGGAACAACAGAGGCTATCTTCAGCTCATCTGGAAATATACCAGTCCTAAAACATTCATTTATCAATTTGGCAAGTGCTATTAATATATGGTTTTTAATAATTTTTAGTAAGGTGGTGTTTAGGCCATAAACGTCTTTGCTATTCGTATTTTTTAATGAATTTATAATATCTCTGACTTCATTGTATGTGATCTCATGGAATGTAAACGGTTCTCTGGTATGAATTTGTTCTACGTAAGACAAAGGGTCAATGTCTAATTTAGGGAGTTTACTGGCGACTTCTTTGCCAACATTGACAAAGAAGTTGTTAAAATTATCTGGATCGATACAGGGAGTTTTCCCCTGTTCATTTTTATTTCTATGTGAGTTAATTATGTTCCATGCCGTTTTTGCAGAGTTACTAGAATTTTTCACGTTGTTGTCATTCGATTTTATTTTTTCGAGTTTGAGTGCATTTCTGTACTTAAATCTATATTCATTTCTTATCCTATTATTATTCGGAGTGTTATGCATTTTACAAACATTATTTAGGAAGTGTAAATGTTCACGCATTTGACGTAGGTTTTCGGTATACCAAGAAACATTGGGCAAATTATTTTTGGCATATATTTCTTTTTCTGTGAAAGAAGTATAGTAAGCCTGCAATAAACTATTAAAACACACCCGAAACTTTTCGGTAATGTCAAGGTTAGGGTCATCGATAAATTCCCATTGACAGTTTGATATTTTTTCAAAAAAATTTTGTTTACCCTCGGCTGTGATAGGTCTAATTATTTCTTGGTAATATTTATTATTATGCTCATATATAGGAGTCTCTAGGACCTGACTGTTATGATCCGATAACAGTGGCTCGATGTTGTAAGCATTATAATCTTCTAGTGAAAAGTTCATAAAGATGTTATCGATGCAATAGAGCACTAGCAGTGACGTCACAGTTATGCCAGCTGTCACGTGATTGGTGGAAAAACTTCGAAATTTGACATAAGAGTAGGTGTCAGTTTTCGCTTGATAAAGATTAAAGTGGAGGATTTCTGAATATCAGCTATGTGTAGTGATGTTTGTTAATGTGTTTTTAAAAGCCTAGTGTGAGAAAGAATTTTATATATACTTTATTAGTGTTGTTTTTCCAAGTGTAAAATTTGATGTCAAATACGTTGACATCTTTGTGAACCCATAATATGGTGAAAATAAAGACTATATTGGATTTTTGAACTTTTTTGTACATATATAATATCACGACATATTTCAGTAAATGTTTAATTAACACAGGCTCAGTTACGCAGCTAAGCATGGGTTAAAAGTTGTCACAACATTCGTCGATTCATGCCAATATATCAATCATATATTAATGATTTTATAAATCTTTTGTGAAATTAAAGTTTTTAGACAATTCAAACCATTTCCCATCAACTTTTTATTGATTATATCTTACTTTCATTTGGCTCAACAGTTTCTAATAAGTTTAATAGTTTAACACATTAATAACAATAATCAGAGGTTTGTATTGTGAAATGCAGGAGTAATAGTAAATCTAATATAAAGATAAGACTGAGACCGTTTCAGTTTCCATTTAATTAAAATTATAAACAAATAGGTATGCAACGTAATATGCTCGAAATACTTTATATGTATAAGCATACTTACCTAGTTTGGTATTTGTTTTCATTCTTACAATTATAATCACAGATGTTTAAAATATTGATAATGCTTACAAATAAAATATCAATGAAGGTAAGTGACCTAGAACGCGACAGAACTTAAAAAATAACACTTTTAGCGGGAGTAAAATAAAGTTCTTCAAAATGATGCTTATAAACATAACCATAATAGGATGTTTAAGATCATACACATTATAGATAATAATAAAGGTAAGTATGAATAATAACAGTCTTATAGTTTAGATAGCATTTTTATTTCCAAGAACGGTCACAATGGTTCATTAATTCAACACTAAGTTGGAAGCAGTATGAATCTTCCACTTTTAAATCCTATAGGTTAACTCCATTAATATATTTCAACTTAGAAATCTTACGAGGACACTCCTAAAATGTAGAATATAAATAAAATTATAATAAATTCACTAAAATTCACTTACAATATCGAAAATTAATAATTTTTGAGATGTACACAAGATAACACGCTGGAAGAAAAACACAAATAAAACACTAAATTAAAGTCAGATTAACAAATTACGAAATGTATAATACACGAAAAACACCAAAAATTGATTTTACACAAGAAAAACGTTTAAAAAAGCACTAAAACCTCTTTAAAAACTCGAATTAATCAGCATGGACACAAACGCAAAACTAGGTTATTGTCCACCAATCGACCGTGGCGGCCATGTTGTGACGTCAGCTGCTACTGCTCTATTTGATAACCTGGTATTTTGATAATTCGTCTGAACATTACCAAATGTTTTAAGTAAATCAGTTAATATGATTGTATCAGGATTGTTAGGAATATTAAAATGGACATTGAAGTCGCCACAAATTATTACCTTATGTTTTTTACCTGTTCTGTTTAGTACGTTTTCTAGTATTTCAACAAACTTGGTGAAATTTCCATTAGGAGAACGATAGATACTGATTATAACAATATTCATATTTTTAATTGTCACAGCTGCTACCTCGCAGTGCAACTCCTCAGAGAGGTCGTTTAAATGCGTTAAGGTTTGACAGTCTAAAGTGTTTTTAACAAAAATTAAGGCACCGCCGCGGCCAGACTCACCCCTACAAAAAATACTTTTTAAAGAATGATTTTTTAGTCTTATAAAATCCATTTCATTTTTCATTAGCCAGTGTTCGCTGACACATAGAATATCTGTTGAGATTTCGTTAAGGAATACTTCCAACTCGTTTATTTTGTTTCTTATACTCTGGATGTTAATATGTACAAGTCTCAGTATGTTCCTTGCTACATGTTTTTCTTGTACGTCATTTATGTATTCTGGATTATTTATGTTTTGTTCATGTGTTCTTTCAGAATTGTTTTAATTTATTTGTTTTTTCTCTTTTTGTTTGTTTTTTTTTTAGACTTTAGCTAGAGGAGCTGGCGATTGGCCTTGTCTACTGCGACCAGTAGAGGTCTATTGCACTACTCCTTCTTTGTATCTTAGGGCTCCTTATCCAGACATGTCCTTACTAGACTTTCAGTCTGCTTGTTAAGGAGCTCCTTGGTGAAGTTATCAGCCCTTCATTTCTATTTTCTCCCCAAGCCGTCTCAGTCCAGTCAAGGCTATTACAGCTCATGACATAGACTGACGTACCTGAGCGAGAACTCACCCATCCATGTGCTAGACCCGACCGACGTTGCTTAACTTTGCCGATCGAGCGCCGGCACCTGAACTGGTGACCGTACGATGAACTGAATTTATTTGTTAAAACAAAGTTTATTGTCAATTTTTTTAATATTTATTTTGTCAACCAGAATTTTTATTTATTACCGCTAAAAGAAAAATAATTTATTTTCGTTATTCTCATATAGATTTCAGATTTTTTTTTGTTATATGAAATATTTTATTTTTACTGACATCGTTTCTCCTACTAATACTACGATCCTATCCTTTCCTGGCAAGAAATGCCCAAACCTTCCCGTGTCTCTTGCTGGACTGTAGCCATATTAGTCTTTGATTTCTTTTTCTGATCACTCATTGTTATTGACTGAATTGGGCAATTCATTTTTTTTATCAGTTTCATTTGTGCCCGAACCCATATACCTACGCAGTGTCCATCACAAAGTTGGCTACATATGGGAAAAATTTGTATTATTGAGATTTCTAAAAAATACTATATCGAGGGTTCGTTTCTTTTTTTACATGCAAATACAATCAACTAAAATATATAAAGTTTTTGTCGAAACTAACCAAATATTTGTGAAATAGACACAAGAGTTTATGATTTTTCATATAGTAATTAATGGTAGGGGTAAAATTTGCACTTTATTTTCCTCATATCTTCTTCAAAATTGATATATGGGGTACTTGTTGTATTCTACATGCACTTTTTCTTCATAAAATTTTTCGATATCTTAACAATTTGACCCATTTTTTGGTACCACCGTCAATTATTTTTTACAGTCCTGCCAAACCGGTGATCACATGACATGTGTCAAAATGTAATTCTTTGTTGTTGGACATGCATAAACGAACCCCCAATAGAGTTTTTTAAAAATGTCAAAAATACAATTTTTTCAGTATAATCAGAATTCCACTAAAATTATGAAGTTGGTAAATTAATAATTTTAACAATTTATATCTTTCCTATTTTTTAAAATTATTTAGCGACATCATTGCTGAGAACTGTTTGAGAACTACTGGCAGTTCTTATGCATCAAATAAAATGTTAGTTCAGACGTTTTAGCGGCCATGACACAAGTCAGTTTAAATTGTACCCGACTCTATGTTGATTTTTTCATTGGCTGATGTTTCTTAATAATTACACAGGTCGACAAAAAAGGGGGGGGATGTTCCTTTGATCAGAAATGTCTTATCCAATTGTTTTTTGACATGCTGAAACCGATTCTGATATTAAAAAAATCTATCGTATCAGTTTTTGTCTACCACCCCTTTTATCCCCTAAAAAGGATCAAAAAAAGGGTCTTGTTCTAAGGTTCCGATCGAACTTTTCTGAAGTATTTTGACACGCTGAAAGTGGTAAAGGTTTAGGTGGTATTCTAATTTATCGTCTATTACCTATTTCAATTTGGTATCTTTCGAAGTACTTACTCGTTTTATTCATTTTTAGAAGAGTACTCTCCAAATTTTGCAAAAGTACTCATTCTTTAGAATACTTCAAAAACAAGTACCCGTATTCAAGTTTTCACGAGTACTTTTTAAAGGTACTCATGAGTACTTTACTGCGGTACTCTGTCCAGCTCTGATTGTGTGTAGAGGTTTAAAAACCATCATTATTATATGTATTTACAGGCCGCCTACAGGTAACTTAGATAAATTCTTTGACATGTTAACTGAAACGCTAGAAGAAATATACCAAAATAGCTATAAAAAATATAAAGATATTCTATATGGAAGTTTTAATATATATCTGGACCATGTAAATAATATCACTTAATCACTTCAAACCCTATTAACAGCATACAACCTATCCCAAACAATTTTCTCGTCTACGAGAATAACAAAAAACTATAATTCATTATTAGATAATATATTTATTAATTCTGAAAACGATTATAAAGGAGAAGTCATTACTACTGCAGGCCAAATATTAAGAGTAGAGACATCAGATGAAATAATTGATAATATTAATACGCTAGGGAAAAAGAGAATCTATTCTGAGGTGAAATTACACCACTATAAATATTCAATTCAACATTCACTTAATTATAGTTACAAATTTCTTAATGTACAATACTGTCATTAATTTTAGGGATTTTTTCTTATATAGCACCTAGCTGATTAAACAGCTGTATGTGCTCAAACGATTATTAACTAAGTATAAATGATAACTATATTATAACACATTCTGTAAAACAATAAACAGTAATTTATTATCATAAATAACTGGGTGATCAATACACCTTAACTAACTAAATAACCTAAAACTAAAATTAAACTAATTAATGGTTAATTATTTACATATAAATATATTTATAGAATATTTGCAAAGTCATTGTATCTCTCAGTAATATAAGTTCTGCATTTTTTGATAAACTTTTTGTAATTTTTTATTCGATGGGTTTTTGACAAAACAACATAAGCGACAAACAGTGAATTTTACAGGAACCAACTTTTTTTATAATTGACGTTATTCTCAGACTTAAATTATTAAAAATGTTTATAACACTCTTTTTATCAATAGTAATTGAATTTTAGTATAAAATTTGAAATATGTAATCATTTACATTAATTATTGCAACTTAAGATAATTTGTCAAACATAACTTTATTAAATTTTGTCGCGTAAGAAACAAATAAGATGTTATTCTCACAATATTGATGCGCAGTGGACAAGAAAATGGTAACTAATAAGTATCGTAAGAGCCTGACAGTTAATCGTAACCGACGACGCTTACGATTCATTGCCGGCATTACATCAGGAGTTACAATAGTTTTGGGTAAAATTTAAACACAGTTTGAAGATATTGGCGCTTACGATAATATATAAAACGATATATTTTAGTGAAAACAGTACAATTAAAATATGGTGTTATGTCCAGATGCACAAGTTTAACACAAGGAATCATATAGACCAAAAAATGCATTTTGACAAAATTGTCACTTACGATGTTTTGTCAAAAACCCATCGATATGTCTAATGTTAACTGGCAGCAAATTGTAAAATTTAGGTCCAAGATAAATAAAAAATCGTTGGTTTATATTTTTATGGCTCATAGGAATTTGAAGATTATTTTGTGTTTTGTTCTTAGTTTCATGCTGATGATTTACATAGTTCTTAATTCTTTTTTTATGAACATATAGACACGTCGTTAGAATATATAATGATCTTACATTAAATATATATCCATTGTATAATAAAGCTGTTGGATAACGCTGTCCTTTATTGTATATTACCTTTAAAATGAAATTTTGTATAACATCAATTTTGAGCTTCTCCTTAAAAAATTAAAGATATACGGAGTCAATGATGTCCTACTTCAATGGTTCAGAAATTATCTCTATCAAAGGTACCAAATAACAAAATTAAGCGATGTTAATCTATCGCAAAGTCTGGAATTGCATGCTGATGTACCACAAGGCTCGGTATTGGGTCCCCTTCTTTTTAATATATTTACAGCTGACCTACAATTTATCACACTCCATGCAAAATTACATTTATTTGCTGATGATATGCAATTATTCACTACACTTTCCACTAACAACATCTGGCAACAAGTTGAAAACTTGAACTTAGATCTCAATAGCATTCTCAAATGGTCTCAAAATAATGGTCTCCTTATGAGCCCCAACAAAAGTAAGTGATATTATTAGGTTCTCAAATCAAAATAAATACAATAAGACAGCTTAATCCAAGGTTCTATCTTGGTGAATCGCAGCTGGAAATGCAAGAGAGTAAAAAATTTGGGTATCCTATTTGATTCACAATTATCTCTTAGTAGTCAGGTGTCAAAAATATGTAGGTCATCCTACTCGAGGCTGAGACACATGTATCAGTTTAAGGACTTATTGTCTATATCAACTAAAACAATGCTTATTGAATCAATATTGTCAATATTTAACTATGGGGACTGTATATACGGACCCTGTCTCAATGCAACTGATAGAAGAAGACTCCAAATCATGCAAAACTGTTGTGTAAGGTTTATATGTAACATCCCTCTCAGAAATCATATATCTCCACATTACAAAGAGATTAAAATGTTATGATTAGATGAACGTCGGTTTCTCCACTATTCCTGTCTAGTTAAGAAAATAATTGAAACTCAAATGCCCAGCTACTTGCATGATAAGATAGAATTCCGACAAAGTGCTTATGATAGAACAATGCGAAACAATAATATCACTATACTTAAGCACAGTACTGCTGCATTTCAATTGTCTTTCTCCTACTTAGTGTCATACGTGTACAATCAATTAACACCAGCCATGTTTCAGACAAGTACCACATCATTTAAAACTAATCTAAAAATTAATTACTATGTAATGACGTGACCTCCATTAGGTTAAACAAATTTTAGCTTTGTATATGCACATTTTTATATGTCTTGTTTGTACTTATGTAACTATTTTAAATTAGTGATGTTATATGATTTTATATTTTATATAGGTAACAGATTATTTACAAAACTATTTTATCTTTTAGGATAAGGTTAATATATCAGTTCTCTGTATCTTATCCATTTGTATGTATGTATGTTTGTTGTATGTTGTAGCTTGTTTGTTATTCCATACAATAAATTATTTTATTATTATTTAACTGTCTTAATGCGTTGTTGTATAGACCGCCACGTACCTCTATACCATACCTAATTAAAATTCCACCAATGTTCTATATACCATTATTAATAGATTTTTCGACATCATACCACGTAACAAGTAAAATTTGTGAATTAATTTTCTAATATTATTTTTTAACCTAAAAGTACGATCTTCCCATTTTAAGTGCTTATCAATTGTTATACCTAAGTATTTTATATTTGAAACTTCTTTAATGCTATTATCAAAATTTTTTATAGAGATGCTGGAAAAACTAGGTCGGTTAGCAGATGTAATTGAAAATGCAATGTAGTTAGTTCTAGTTAAATTTAGTGTTAGTTCCCTTACTTCATCCCAGCTTTTACCCGAAAAGAGCAGTGCTGTATCGTCTGCATACGACACTATTGTGCCGTTAATATCAAGATTCGTTAGTGAATTTATGTACGCAATAAATAGAAGGGGTCCGAGGACTGTTCCTTAGGGAATACCTATTTCGACGTTAATAGAATCACTATACGAGTTACGAATTTTTACCATTTGTTTCCTATCAGTTAAATAGTTTTCAAGTATATTAAGGAGTTTGTCATGAGGTACGGTGTCAACTGCCTTTGCCAGGTCTAAGAACACAGCAATGCTCTTTTCGCCAACATTGAGGTGTGTAGTTATTTGACCCACAAGTTCACACATCGCATCACATGTACTATATCTACCAACAAATCCAAATTGATTTTTTGATAGTATACTATTTTCATTGAAAAATTTTATCAGTCGAAGTTTAAGACATTTCTCAAATATTTTACCAAAGTTGTTCATTACACTTATAGGCCTAAAATTATTAATATCATGTTTACTTTCTGCTTTGTGGATAGGACTAACAATTGTCGTTTTGAATTGAATTGGAACTGTGCCTGTTTTGAAATTTAGGTTTATAATATGTAGAAGAGGTTTTATAATAAAAACATGCATGTCTTTTATAATTTTTGATGGCACTCCATCAATCCCAGGAGCACTATTATTCTTTAGTGAATGTATATGATTAATAAGTTCATTGTGGTTAACTGGGTAGAGAAACATAGATGAATTAGAGATGTGACTTAAGTATACTTCATTTACAGATTTGATTTGGTCAGCCATGCGTTTGCCTATATTTATAAAAAAAATTGTTACAATGATTAGCCATTTCTTTATCAGTTTCAAATTTAACGTCATCCAGTAGGATGTTCATATTTTCATTATTGTTAATTCTTTGTTCATTTGTTGCCTCTGAAATAAGTTTATAGATTTTTTTTTATATCTCCCTCATTGTTTTTAATCTCATTTTGATAAAAATCATTTTTGCACCTGGCAATAAGCTTATTTATGGTATTGTGGTATAGCTTATATTGATTTTTTAATTCTTCACTATGGTATTGAAATAATCTTTTTTTCATTTTATCACGTTGCTTTATTGAATTTATTATTCCATTGGTGATCCATGGCTTTTTTTTCTTTGTTCAGGGATATTTATTATTTTAGTGTTTTTTGCTTGCCCATAACAATGCAGGAATATTTTATAGAAGGCATCAGTTGCTACTGCCGAATTAGAAGTATTTATTACAGACTGCCAATCTTGAGTTTGTAGTAGATTTATTAATTTGTCATAATTTATTTTTTCAATTTTTATCTCCTTAGTTTTTATCAATTTATTAGTAGTCTGGTTTACTGGTTTTAATAATACGTTTAACATTATTGGGTAGTGATCAGTTAAGTCCGAATTTAGTACAGATGAGTGATACCAAATACGCTCAGAATTTAATTTCCTTCTTACAAATATATGATCGATACATGATGCTGTCGTTGATGTTACTCTCGTAGGACAAGTAATAAATGGCGAGAAACCATATTCATTCAAAGTAGATAGATATAAATTAATATGTTCATTGTTATTATCACACATATTTAGGTTAATATCTCCAATAACGATTTCTATTTGGCTTTTTAAATTTTCTGCTAAATGTATCTCAATATCTTCTATGAAATGCCTTTCATTTGTGGAGGGAGGTCTGTACACACAATTGATACCAACCGCTATATTTTCTATTGTAACAGTAATTTTACTTAAGGTAACAAGTGATTTTGATAATTTATAATCAGTTATATGTACGTTCAGATTTTGTTTTGTATGAATTATCATTCCATCCTTTTTGTTCAAATTTGCATTATTATAATGGATATTATACCCAGGTATATTAAATTGATTGCATGTGAGCTGAAAACATTCACTTAGTACTATGATGTGACAATAAAACAATTCAAATGCATGTAAAAATACTAAAAGATTGTCAATTTTTTTTTTATACTTCTTATATTGGCATGTACTAGATTTAGAACCTTATCTTTAATGTTTATGTGAGTCTTTAGAGTATCACTACAAATACTGCGGGAAATATGCATTACAGAACAGAAATTGGGACGAAATCTTTTATTATGCAGATCCAAATGGCTTATGAAAAATTTAATGGAGTTATATCTAATTTACTAGCGAGACCAGCCTAATCTGTATTAATTTGCAATATTCTGAAATCCTACATAATCTGGTACGAAATCAAATATCGCCCAGTATTTACATAATATTTAACGTGTATTCTTGCAGTGAATACGTAAAGTTTTAAAATCATATGAATTCATACAGTTAAGTCTCTTAAAAAACGCACATCTCGGGCGAAGTTAGGGTAGTTCACAGCGATAATCCACTCCAGTTTTATATTGTTAATTTAAACATTTTTAAGATAGCATAAACAAAGCTGCCTCGTTCATACGGGAAT
Organism: Stenurella melanura; assembly: GCA_963583905.1. Classification (NCBI taxonomy): domain Eukaryota; kingdom Metazoa; phylum Arthropoda; class Insecta; order Coleoptera; family Cerambycidae; genus Stenurella; species Stenurella melanura. The sequence continues at coordinate 130,252,467 of OY757309.1, read as the reverse complement.
GGACGTTATACGCGTAGATGTGGGGATACGTAACGGTTTTCGGGTATTTCTCAAGTAATTTTCAAACGGGGTCAATCTGATCATCATTTTTGATCGAATAAGAAGTAAGTTGCTCGTCCACACTCTTGAGCTCAGTTAATTAATTGACCGGTCTATTGTTTGACCAAATTTCTACTAAGTTGCTGACTAGGCTTTGTGCCTTGTGAAATTAATTAATACTATTTTTCTATCAAAGTTGGTCAGTCACTCTCTTGAGCTCTGGTAGAAAAATACAACAAAATTTCATTAAAACGTCCAGTAAAATCACCAACTATAATTCAAAAGACTGGTCAGCTTGTATCTATTGTACACTTTAACTACAACATGCTAGGAATCCCAGATGATGAAACGACTGTGGATGACCCGGGTCATCTCGCGATTTATACTCATGGTATCAAATAATTAGAGCCGCGGGGGAGTAACTTCAATAACACCACCTGCTTGAATATATCACTTTTGTTCAAGACATCCATAACTACGAAACCAGAAATAGAGGAAATTTCTATATTGGTACAGTCAATACATCATATGGTCAGAATAATCTATTTCATAAAGGACTCACAGAATATAATCAGTTGCCGGATGTCATAAGGAGTAGTGAGACGCTCTTGTCCTTTAAAAGGAAGCGTAGAGATTACTGTATCGAACATATTGAGATATAAATAAATAGTTATTTTGTATTGTAACGTAATGTATTTTTTATTATTTTATAGTGTATTGTAATGTAACGTTTCTATTTATTATTTTGTTATATATATAATAGTTGGTAGGCTCCTGTGGGAGCCACGCTTGTCTGAACGACGTTTCGGCGGAATCTCATCTGCCATCCTCAGGTTCTAGCTGGAAGCTGCCTATTGCTGCTGCTGCCGCCGCTACTGCTGTTGCTGCCGGTGCTACTGCTGCTCCTCGTTGTACAGTCCGGCCATGCTAAGGGCAAGTAAGTCTAAAGCCCTTAAGAATAATACTCGATGCAAGTCTGAAGCTACAATTAGCAGTTTCCCAGTGGGCAGATGTAAAATCTGCTGTAGAAGCAGCAAAGACACGTTTTATGGAAGAAGAGCAAGGCCAAAAACTCAAATTTATGAGAGAAAAGCATGAATTGGAGATGATGAATATGAAAAAAAAATCAGATGTGGAAATAGAGCTTATGAGACAATATCATCGAGCAAAAATGGAAATATTAGAAATTCAAAAGGCGACGTTACTTAACAAAAAGTTATAAATTGTCTATAAATTTAATTGCAGAGGGCCGTGTTCTAGAAAATTACCTTTATTTTATATTTTTTTATTATGCCAATTATTTATTTGTATTTACACATTTTATACGATATTAAGTAAAAGCTAAGTTTTCTTAAAATAAAAAATTAATTTTCAAAATATTTCTTTATTTTTTACACACACGAACATGCTCGTCACCATATGATGTACAATGAGTGTTAGGAGCAATTATAACCTAAAAGACTGTTGCATAACATTTTTCACAGAAGTCTAAAATAGTTTATTAACTGTAATGTGACTGCATTATTGCCAATCACCCTGTTATCCCCCATATTCTCCACCATCACTCCATTGACAAAGTTAATAGCTTCTTGCTGTTGATCATCAACTGGTGGTATTTCCTCATGCCACAAACATGCTATATTGTGCAGTATGGCAGTTGCTACAACAATGGCTTCTACTTTCTCGATCTTCAGTCGAATCCCCAAGGAAAAAACAGGAAATCGCCTTTTCCAAACACCGATGCACCTTTCAACTGGATTTCTTGTTCTTACTTGGGCCTCGTTAAAAAGGTGCTTTGCAGGAGGGAATAATATTTATTCGCTCGGTAGGGGGTAGACCTAGGCGAGCAATATACTCAAATGCTTCTATTATATCATCATATCATCACCCCAATTATAACGCAATTTTTACATCGTAATAAAAGTTACTTTTTCAAATTGGCCGCCATTTTGGATTTACATGTCCGGAAATCGAAGTGCTGCGGGTAAATTTAATACAATGAATGTGTACAAATCACATGCAAATTTTCTTGCTTTCTGCATTAACCGTCAGATTTTGCCGATTTTTCCGATGTGCCGCTTAAACTAATATATGTGTGTGTGTATATATGCGTGTATACATGTGTAAGTTTCGATTTGTTGAGTATACATTTTTATCTATTCATGTGTTGACTTGCCAAATGTACCAAATGTGTATCTATTATTGGTGAATAAATTTCTATTCTATTCTATTCTAATGAATTCATAGCTTTTTTTGAATTAGTCCATTCAATATGAAAGTTGTTTCGACATCTAGTGTTATACTCATGAATTTCAAGATTAAAAATGACGAATGATCTGAGATAGGATGGCAATAGACCTTTTAATAATTTGTGTATAAATATAGTGAAATAATATAATCTATTAGTTAAGTTACAATTTAAACAATAGGAATTAGTGTTTTCTATTTTCGTCAGCTCGATTTATGTTTGTGTTTGCTTTGTTCCATTTACTAAACTGTATACGAGCGTGTGTGAGTATCCATAGCGATTCAAAACATTATATTTATCTGTATGTGAAGACCGACTCTGGTGTAACAACTTTTTTTCCGGGGTTTAGTTTTAAGATATTTTTTATATGTGTTATGTTCACCTCTAGATATTTCTCCTCTCAATAGCTGTGGATATAATTTTCTCTTTTTTTGACATGAAATCGTAATTCCTTCTGTGATCCATACTATGTGTTTATCTTTCATTTTTACAGATTTTACCACCAATATCAAATCTAGTGAAGCTCCCCCCTCTACTGTTTTCGTATTAAATTCTGGTCTATTAAATACCAGTTACACTCCCCTTTCCCCTGAATGTCTAATTTTTAAAACATTTAAACTAATTTGGCAGTGTGATTGTCTAGTTTAGTGGTAGGACTCAAATCTACGATTAATATATTGTAGAACTTGTTGCCATAGTTCTTTTTCTATAGGTTTGATATTTATTTATTTATTTATTATGTTTTATTTCAATTGCCAAAATACATTGGATATGAAACGTCTTTACAAAGGTCAATTTCAAATAAATAATAGCAATAACAATACATATACTTAGCAATAATAACATAATTTAAACAAATACAATACAAATCTAAAAGTGGAGTAAATATAATGCTAACATGTTAAGATGTAATATATTTTAAGTACACTCCTGATCAAAATACTCGCCTATGGAATAATATGCTTTGTTTTGTAGCACCTCTAATAAGTTTTTCTTTAGCTTGCGTCTGCTTAACCCATTTAAATGATGAGGGATATTATTATAGATATTACTACATGTATATTTTGGGCTTTTTTTAAAAGTACTTAAGTTGAACTGGTCAATTTGTATATCTGTTATTTCATGTAGAATAGTTGTGAATGTCATTCTTGTGATTATGTAAGTCTGGCTTTTGCTTGGTGAACATTACTGCTTCTAAAATAAGAATACTAGGTAAAGTTAATATTTTGTTGTCTTTGAAAGTGTTTTTACAAAAATCTCTTGGCGATAGTCCAATGACGAGTTTTTGTAAGATAAGGACTCTGTTTCTATTTATTGATTGTTTATTGGTTTGATTATTAACTATTTAATGATTCGTTCTTTACACTAAATATTGATTTCTTGCTATTAATTTATTTGACAGAGTTCTAATTATAGTTATTTATTTAATTGTTCAAATTAAGCACTGAATACTGTTTTGGCACTTGCTGATTTAATTAAATGGATAAAAGAATTTAGTATTTCCATAATACCCTGTATAGCAGTTCAGACTCAAACTTTATTTAATTTACCCTGGTTTATTTATATCATTTTTAGTTTCATTTTTTTTTTATTCACTATTGTAATATTTAAGTAAACCTGATGTTACTTAGATTATTGTATTTATCCATTTTATTTAAGCACAAGTAAATCTTATGTTTACTTTGATTATTTTATATTCATTTTATTTAGCCCAAGTAAATCTTATATTTACTTGGTTACTTTTCCTTAGTAGTATTGCACTTTATATTTTTATTTCTGGTAAGAAAGGTAAAGTAATTAAAAACAAGGAACGGTTTGATACGTATAATAAGACAATTGTCATATAATAAAAAAGATACACAATATCGGTGCGGCAATAGCCATCAAATAATCGCTTAAATATAAATCAAAATGTGAATAATTTAATCACAAATTTATATTACAGCAACAGATTTTGTTGGGACAAACAGTCACGTGTAAGTTTATCGAATGGTCAATCAAACAACTTCAATAATCACTAAAAATAATAATGATTACTACGAAAATACTCGTACAAACTGAAGTGAAAGAATGTTGAATTCGGAACATGTAAGTTCATACTTGGGTGGCGAAAAGCTTGCAATAGTTTATTAAATTGAACGCACGGCAAGTTGAAAGCTCAAGTAATTGCCTATTCAAACATAGTTTGACGTTGCAAAGCATAGAATGATGGGATCTGATCAATAAACTTGATTCAGAACCAGCCGATTGGCTAATTTGTTGTAGATTTGTAATTGTTCAAACAAATAAATGAACAAGGAATTTATATCAATTTCAACTCGCCCATGACGTAAAAGTGTCATCCTGAATGAATACAAGGCAAAACACCCAGTACAAAGTTTAACATGTAATAACTCCTAAAATGATAATTATGTTATACTAGCAGGGAGCAAATCACAGGCCTTTATTAGTGGGTGACCCACAAAAGTCCAGTGACTGCATCCCTACAAGTAGAACATAAATAAACCGACAGCTCTGAACAGCTGTAAAACCCTCGGACATCAATATTGAAGAGGTTCATCTATCACACGACAAATCAAACCGTAACAGAAATTGTTTACCAACAAAATCTGCCGCCGTTCGAAAAGTAAAACATTTTAAAAGTTAAATAAAATAAGATGTGACAAACATCTAGAAAATATCAAGCTAAAAATATTGGGAATCTGATTTAACTAAATAAATTAACAAATAATTGTACAAAAGTACTGAATAATAAAAGTTAACCATTTATAGTGCCATTCTGTCAAACCGGCGGTGCAGTGAATTTAAATGTCCGAAATATAAAACCGACGTTTAATTTATTTAATTCAAGTTTTCCCAGTATGGTTTTATTAAATTTCGATATTTCCCTACAGGCTACATTTATAATAATATAATCTTTATTAATAGCATAAATTTGTAAAAATGCAAATAAATATATTGCTGTGTATCCACACTGTGGAACACTACCCAAGTATCGTGTTTGAAATCATAAATAAAATTCACAAATTTGTATGTATTTTAGAAAATAATCATAACAGTTTTACTTTAACGGATCATACAGAAGCAGGAGTATCTGTGGTTTATTTAATTGATTCAAGTTCACTTATTCTCAGCGAGTAGGATGCAGAGAATGAAACTTGATATTGAATACGAACAAAATATTAAATAAACATAAAATGAATTTATTTTAGTTTAACAAGGTTATTCTAAATAGTATATAATAAAACATGAACTTATAGAGAATCACAATCTCATTTAAAATGATTTAGAATGAAATTGGAAAACAAAAAAGTAAATTTTATAAAATCTGACATGCATGTCAAAACTTAGGGCTGAAAAATATAAATTGTGTAGAAACACTGTAAATCTACACAAAATGAATATTGGATGAAAGACTATTAACAGTAGTTGCAGTGCAGCGTAATTAATTTAGAAATAGTTAAGTCCATAGAATACAAAACACTGAATGCCATTTTAAGTTTTCAGATATTTTTAAATATCATTGCAGAAAGGTGTTTTGTAAATGATATTTCACATCATGCAGAAAGAAAGGACTAATAGTATGATGTTAAATGTTTGTTGGCGTATCTATTTCTTGTTTTAGTTTATAATATCAGTATTATGTCAGTATAAAAAACTGCAGTACGTTTTTAACTACTAGCATTTTGTGTTTATCATTGCTATTCATCTAAATGTATGAATTAGTATTTATTTGAGATTAGAATTGTTAATTGTAGTTATAAGTAGATTTTAAGAAAGTATATGTAATATGTCAATATATTTCGACTAATTACAATTGTTCACTTAATCCTGAAAAGTAGAATAAGAAATTCATCAGGAAAATTAAAGAATTAAAAACAGTATTCAATTAATATAAAGAACAGACAAAACTGAATAGTTTGAAAATTAAATTAAAATTAAATTTTGAAATATTAGATCAAAATAGAAAAAAACAATTGAATATTTGGAAATTAACCCATTGAAACGACTAAAAATAACAAATCAGTTGATCAGACACCGCTGAACAGCGAGCTGCGAAATATATTCATCCAAGAATAATTAATAAATTGAAATTAAAAGAAAAGTGGTGAATAATTTGAAGGTTAGAAAATTACAATCCAGATATATTGATATCAAGAATAAATTGTAAAAGTTGATTAAATATAAGAAGTGAGTATACTTTGAAAGTATTACGAAGTAGATTATCCGGAAAGCAGATTTAGAAGAGGGAAGTATTTGTTAATCCAGTTAGCAAATTTATATGGTGAAGAAATTTCAAATGTCAATCAAGTGATAGAAATATTTCAAGGAAATCTTGAAAACAAATTGGAGGTTAGAAACAAACGTCAATCCAGTAAAGAAGAAGAAGAAGAAGCCTTGAGAGGTTAAAAAGTCAGTCAAGTGACATAATATTTCAAGGATCATAATAACCAGTTAGAGGTTATAATATAACATTACTCGAGTCGAAAGAAAGACAAGGTAAAGCTTTACAATATCAGAAATCCATGGTACATATTTATTTTAAATAAAGGCCATATTTATCATTTTAGTTAAGTTAGATTTTGTTATTTAAATTTGTTAATTACATTCCAAGTTCAAATTTGTTAATAAATTAATACTTTGTTCGTTCAATACTGAGTTTCATTTATTTAGATTGTTATCTTGATCGATGAGCATTTATTGAACCGACTTCGTTGGACCTTGAGTAAGAGTCATTCTATAGATTGTAGATAGTCATGCTAATGGTGTTCTATAGTCTATAATATTAACAGCTTTTAAGAAACTGTTTGGCGCCCAGTAAACTCATTTCAATTTACTTTTAAGAAGTAAAATTCGAACGTATAAAAATATAAAATAGATATCAGAATATAGAACAATATATATATATATATATATATATATATATTAAACAGCGTGCTTCCAGAGGGCAGAATATATTAAAATAAAATATTTCTGTCAATCACCTCTGTGAATCCTTATTTTCATAAGGATAATAAACCAAACTGCAAATAATTGCGAGCCTGGCCGCGTTAAGTATAGAAATCACATTCTACAACAAAACGCTTGGTTTTGATTTAAACAAGCACCAGCCGAAAGAATTATTCCTAATTAAAGGAAACTCTCGTACCAGCCGTCTCAGACTAACTTGCATACTGCAGTTTCGCACTTCCTGGTGCTCATCAGTGCAAGGCGAGCCCAAACTGCAGTATGCAAGTTAGTCTGAGACGGCTGGTACGAGAGTTTCCTTTAATTAGGAATAATTCTTTCGGCTGGTGCTTGTTTAAATCAAAACAAAGCGTTTTGTTTGTAGAATGTGATTTCTATACTTAACGCGGCCAGGCTCGCAATTATTTGCAGTTTGGTTTATTATCCTTATGAAAATAAGGATTCACAGAGGTGATTGACAGAAATATTTTATTTTAATATATTCTGCCCTCTGGAAGCACACTGTTTACTATATATATATATATATGTATGTATATATATATATATATATATATATATATATATATATATATATATATATATATTATTTTAATATATTCTGCCCTCTGGAAGCACGCTGTTTACTATATATATATATATATATATATATATATATTGTTCTATATTCTGATATCTATTTTATATTTTTATACGTTCGAATTTTACTTCTTAAAAGTAAATTGAAATGAGTTTACTGGGCGCCAAACAGTTTCTTAAAAGCTGTTAATATTATAGACTATAGAACACCATTAGCATGACTATCTACAATCTATAGAATGACTCTTACTCAAGGTCCAACGAAGTCGGTTCAATAAATGCTCATCGATCAAGATAACAATCTAAATAAATCAAACTCAGTATTGAACGAACAAAGTATTAATTTATTAACAAATTTGAACTTGGAATGTAATTAACAAATTTAAATAACAAAATCTAACTTAACTAAAATGATAAATATGGCCTTTATTTAAAATAAATATGTACCATGGATTTCTGATATTGTAAAGCTTTACCTTGTCTTTCTTTCGACTCGAGTAATGTTATATTATAACCTCTAACTGGTTATTATGATCCTTGAAATATTATGTCACTTGACTGACTTTTTAACCTATCAAGGCTTCTTCTTCTTTACTGGATTGACGTTTGTTTCTAACCTCCAATTTGTTTTCAAGATTTCCTTGAAATATTTCTATCACTTGATTGACATTTGAAATTTCTTCACCATATAAATTTGCTAACTGGATTAACAAATACTTCCCTCTTCTAAATCTGCTTTCCGGATAATCTACTTCGTAATACTTTCAAAGTATACTCACTTCTTATATTTAATCAACTTTTACAATTTATTCTTGATATCAATATATCTGGATTGTAATTTTCTAACCTTCAAATTATTCACCACTTTTCTTTTAATTTCAATTTATTAATTATTCTTGGATGAATATATTTCGCAGCTCGCTGTTCAGCGGTGTCTGATCAACTGATTTGTTATTTTTAGTCGTTTCAATGGGTTAATTTCCAAATATTCAATTGTTTTTTTCTATTTTGATCTAATATTTCAAAATTTAATTTTAATTTAATTTTCAAACTATTCAGTTTTGTCTGTTCTTTATATTAATTGAATACTGTTTTTAATTCTTTAATTTTCCTGAGGAATTTCTTATTCTACTTTTCAGGATTAAGTGAACAATTGTAATTAGTCGAAATATATTGACATATTACATATACTTTTTTAAAATCTACTTATAACTACAATTAACAATTCTAATCTCAAATAAATACTAATTCATACATTTAGATGAATAGCAATGATAAACACAAAATGCTAGTAGTTAAAAACGTACTGCAGTTTTTTATACTGACATAATACTGATATTATAAACTAAAACAAGAAATAGATACGCCAACAAACATTTAACATCATACTATTAGTCCTTTCTTTCTGCATGATGTGAAATATCATTTACAAAACACCTTTCTGCAATGATATTTAAAAATATCTGAAAACTTAAAATGGCATTCAGTGTTTTGTATTCTATGGACTTACTATTTCTAAATTAATTACGCTGCACTGCAACTACTGTTAATAGTCTTTCATCCAATATTCATTTTGTGTAGATTTACAGTGTTTCTACACAATTTATATTTTTCAGCCCTAAGTTTTGACATGCATGTCAGATTTTATAAAATTTACTTTTTTGTTTTCCAATTTCATTCTAAATCATTTTAAATGAGATTGTGATTCTCTATAAGTTCATGTTTTATTATATACTATTTAGAATAACCTTGTTAAACTAAAATAAATTCATTTTATGTTTATTTAATATTTTGTTCGTATTCAATATCAAGTTTCATTCTCTGCATCCTACTCGCTGAGAATAAGTGAACTTGAATCAATTAAATAAACCACAGATACTCCTGCTTCTGTATGATCCGTTAAAGTAAAACTGTTATGATTATTTTCTAAAATACATACAAATTTGTGAATTTTATTTATGATTTCAAACACGATACTTGGGTAGTGTTCCACAGTGTGGATACACAGCAATATATTTATTTGCATTTTTACAAATTTATGCTATTAATAAAGGTTATTATATTATTATAAATGTAGCCTGTAGGGAAATATCGAAATTTAATAAAACCATACTGGGAAAACTTGAATTAAATAAATTAAACGTCGGTTTTATATTTCGGACATTTAAATTCACTGCACCGCCGGTTTGACAGAATGGCACTATACATGGTTAACTTTTATTATTCAGTACTTTTGTACAATTATTTGTTAATTTATTTAGTTAAATCAGATTCCCAATATTTTTAGCTTGATATTTTCTAGATGTTTGTCACATCTTATTTTATTTAACTTTTAAAATGTTTTACTTTTCGAACGGCGGCAGATTTTGTTGGTAAACAATTTCTGTTACGGTTTGATTTGTCGTGTGATAGATGAACCTCTTCAATATTGATGTCCGAGGGTTTTACAGCTGTTCAGAGCTGTCGGTTTATTTATGTTCTACTTGTAGGGATGCAGTCACTGGACTTTTGTGGGTCACCCACTAATAAAGGCCTGTGATTTGCTCCCTGCTAGTATAACATAATTATCATTTTAGGAGTTATTACATGTTAAACTTTGTACTGGGTGTTTTGCCTTGTATTCATTCAGGATGACACTTTTACGTCATGGGCGAGTTGAAATTGATATAAATTCCTTGTTCATTTATTTGTTTGAACAATTACAAATCTACAACAAATTAGCCAATCGGCTGGTTCTGAATCAAGTTTATTGATCAGATCCCATCATTCTATGCTTTGCAACGTCAAACTATGTTTGAATAGGCAATTACTTGAGCTTTCAACTTGCCGTGCGTTCAATTTAATAAACTATTGCAAGCTTTTCGCCACCCAAGTATGAACTTACATGCTCCGAATTCAACATTCTTTCACTTCAGTTTGTACGAGTATTTTCGTAGTAATCATTATTATTTTTAGTGATTATTGAAGTTGTTTGATTGACCATTCGATAAACTTACACGTGACTGTTTGTCCCAACAAAATCTGTTGCTGTAATATAAATTTGTGATTAAATTATTCACATTTTGATTTATATTTAAGCGATTATTTGATGGCTATTGCCGCACCGATATTGTGTATCTTTTTTATTATATGACAATTGTCTTATTATACGTATCAAACCGTTCCTTGTTTTTAATTACTTTACCTTTCTTACCAGAAATAAAAATATAAAGTGCAATACTACTAAGGAAAAGTAACCAAGTAAATATAAGATTTACTTGGGCTAAATAAAATGAATATAAAATAATCAAAGTAAACATAAGATTTACTTGTGCTTAAATAAAATGGATAAATACAATAATCTAAGTAACATCAGGTTTACTTAAATATTACAATAGTGAATAAAAAAAAAAATGAAACTAAAAATAATATAAATAAACCAGGGTAAATTAAATAAAGTTTGAGTCTGAACTGCTATACAGGGTATTATGGAAATACTAAATTCTTTTATCCATTTAATTAAATCAGCAAGTGCCAAAACAGTATTCAGTGCTTAATTTGAACAATTAAATAAATAACTATAATTAGAACTCTGTCAAATAAATTAATAGCAATAAATCAATATTTAGCGTAAAGAACGAATCATTAAATAGTTAATAATCAAACCAATAAACAATCAATAAATAGAAACAGAGTCCTTATCTTACAAAAACTCGTCATTGGACTATCGCCAAGAGATTTTTGTAAAAACACTTTCAAAGACAACAAAATATTAACTTTACCTAGTATTCTTATTTTAGAAGCAGTAATGTTCACCAAGCAAAAGCCAAACTTACATAATCACAAGAATGACATTCACAACTATTCTACATGAAATAACAGATATACAAATTGACCAGTTCAACTTAAGTACTTTTAAAAAAAGCCCAAAATATACATGTAGTAATATCTATAATAATATCCCTCATCATTTAAATGGGTTAAGCAGACGCAAGCTAAAGAAAAACTTATTAGAGGTGCTACAAAACAAAGCATATTATTCCATAGGCGAGTATTTTGATCAGGAGTGTACTTAAAATATATTACATCTTAACATGTTAGCATTATATTTACTCCACTTTTAGATTTGTATTGTATTTGTTTAAATTATGTTATTATTGCTAAGTATATGTATTGTTATTGCTATTATTTATTTGAAATTGACCTTTGTAAAGACGTTTCATATCCAATGTATTTTGGCAATTGAAATAAAACATAATAAATAAATAAATAAATATCAAACCTATAGAAAAAGAACTATGGCAACAAGTTCTACAATATATTAATCGTAGATTTGAGTCCTACCACTAAACTAGACAATCACACTGCCAAATTAGTTTAAATGTTTTAAAAATTAGACATTCAGGGGAAAGGGGAGTGTAACTGGTATTTAATAGACCAGAATTTAATACGAAAACAGTAGAGGGGGGAGCTTCACTAGATTTGATATTGGTGGTAAAATCTGTAAAAATGAAAGATAAACACATAGTATGGATCACAGAAGGAATTACGATTTCATGTCAAAAAAGAGAAAATTATATCCACAGCTATTGAGAGGAGAAATATCTAGAGGTGAACATAACACATATAAAAAATATCTTAAAACTAAACCCCGGAAAAAAAGTTGTTACACCAGAGTCGGTCTTCACATACAGATAAATATAATGTTTTGAATCGCTATGGATACTCACACACGCTCGTATACAGTTTAGTAAATGGAACAAAGCAAACACAAACATAAATCGAGCTGACGAAAATAGAAAACACTAATTCCTATTGTTTAAATTGTAACTTAACTAATAGATTATATTATTTCACTATATTTATACACAAATTATTAAAAGGTCTATTGCCATCCTATCTCAGATCATTCGTCATTTTTAATCGTGAAATTCATGATTGCTATTATTTATTTGAAATTGACCTTTGTAAAGACGTTTCATATTCAATGTATTTTGGCAATTGAAATAAAACATAATAAATAAATAAATAAATATCAAACCTATAGAAAAAGAACTATGGCAACAAGTTCTACAATATATTAATCGTAGATTTGAGTCCTACCACTAAACTAGACAATCACACTGCCAAATTAGTTTAAATGTTTTAAAAATTAGACATTCAGGGGAAAGGGGAGTGTAACTGGTATTTAATAGACCAGAATTTAATACGAAAACAGTAGAGGGGGGAGCTTCACTAGATTTGATATTGGTGGTAAAATCTGTAAAAATGAAAGATAAACACATAGTATGGATCACAGAAGGAATTACGATTTCATGTCGAAAAAAGAGAAAATTATATCCACAGCTATTGAGAGGAGAAATATCTAGAGGTGAACATAACACATATAAAAAATATCTTAAAACTAAACCCCGGAAAAAAAGTTGTTACACCAGAGTCGGTCTTCACATACAGATAAATATAATGTTTTGAATCGCTATGGATACTCACACACGCTCGTATACAGTTTAGTAAATGGAACAAAGCAAACACAAACATAAATCGAGCTGACGAAAATAGAAAACACTAATTCCTATTGTTTAAATTGTAACTTAACTAATAGATTATATTATTTCACTATATTTATACACAAATTATTAAAAGGTCTATTGCCATCCTATCTCAGATCATTCGTCATTTTTAATCTTGAAATTCATGAGTATAACACTAGATGTCGAAACAACTTTCATATTGAATGGACTAATTCAAAAAAAGCTATGAATTCATTAGAATAGAATAGAATAGAAATTTATTCACCAATAATAGATACACATTTGGTACATTTGGCAAGTCAACACATGAATAGATAAAAATGTATACTCAACAAATCGAAACTTACACATGTATACACGCATATATACACACACACATATATTAGTTTAAGCGGCACATCGGAAAAATCGGCAAAATCTGACGGTTAATGCAGAAAGCAAGAAAATTTGCATGTGATTTGTACACATTCATTGTATTAAATTTACCCGCAGCACTTCGATTTCCGGACATGTAAATCCAAAATGGCGGCCAATTTGAAAAAGTAACTTTTATTACGATGTAAAAATTGCGTTATAATTGGGGTGATGATATGATGATATAATAGAAGCATTTGAGTATATATAAATATGTCCATGTATTCATGTTTCTTAGATACATATTTGTCTCTGTTTTTATGTGTTTTATATTAATTTTTATCTTATTTGTAAACTTATTTATATCCTGTCTTTGTAGTATACATTTTATTCTTCTACCATAATTATCTAGCTGTTTTAGTGCCTATTTGTATATTTGACGTGTGTAAACATTCTCTGATGTATTTTGACATGAATAAATTATCTTATCTTATCTTGCTCGCCTAGGTCTACCCCCTACCGAGCGAATAAATATTATTCCCTCCTGCAAAGCACCTTTTTAACGAGGCCCAAGTAAGAACAAGAAATCCAGTTGAAAGGTGCATCGGTGTTTGGAAAAGGCGATTTCCTGTTTTTTCCTTGGGGATTCGACAAAAGATAGAGAAAGTAGAAGCCATTGTTGTAGCAACTGCCATACTGCACAATATAGCATGTTTGCGGCATGAATAAATACCACCAGTTGATGATCAACAGCAAGAAGCTATTAACTTTGTCAATGGAGTGATGGTGGAGAATATGGGGGATAACAGGGTGATTGGCAATAATGCAGTCACATTACAGTTAATAAACTATTTTAGACTTCTGTGAAAAATGTTATGCAACAGTCTTTTAGGTTATAATTGCTCCTAACACTCATTGTACATCATATGGTGACGAGCATGTTCGTGTGTGTAAAAAATAAAGAAATATTTTGAAAATTAATTTTTTATTTTAAGAAAACTTAGCTTTTACTTAATATCGTATAAAATGTGTAAATACAAATAAATAATTGGCATAATAAAAAAATATAAAATAAAGGTAATTTTCTAGAACACGGCCCTCTGCAATTAAATTTATAGACAATTTATAACTTTTTGTTAAGTAACGTCGCCTTTTGAATTTCTAATATTTCCATTTTTGCTCGATGATATTGTCTCATAAGCTCTATTTCCACATCTGATTTTTTTTTTCATATTCATCATCTCCAATTCATGCTTTTCTCTCATAAATTTGAGTTTTTGGCCTTGCTCTTCTTCCATAAAACGTGTCTTTGCTGCTTCTACAGCAGATTTTACATCTGCCCACTGGGAAACTGCTAATTGTAGCTTCAGACTTGCATCGAGTATTATTCTTAAGGGCTTTAGACTTACTTGCCCTTAGCATGGCCGGACTGTACTTTCACCAATTTCCTGATTGATTTTGACTTTGAGACACTACAAAAGTAAAAAAAAATGTAAGGAAATCTGTGACGTAGGCACCTATTATTTACTTTTGCTAATTTCTACTTTATTTTCTATCTGGGGCTGAATTTCTTTCTTGTTTTCGGGTAGAACTTCAGTATGGAGCTGCGATGGGCTTGAACTGCAGACATATACTGAAAAGGAAATAACTCGAATATGAACTTATATAAGCAGTGCGAACAATTTACTGTGGTCTTCAAAAATATCCAGAGATACAGCTTCTTCGATAATTATTTCATTCAAATCTTCTTGGCTTGAAACACACTTAAGAGTTTGATTCTCTCCATCCGGTTGCTCCATTATTGCTGGAATAAAATGTTCAAAATGATATGCAAAAAAACTTATTATTCTAGATTAACAATTTTTAAACAGAAATATTCAAAGTATATTTGTATCAACTTAGTTGTATCTCCACCAAACTGTGAAATGTCTCCATCAACTTTGCTTGAGCCAAGAAGTTCTTTGACTTCCTCATCCAGTATCTTAACTTTGGTTTCTCGATAAAGACCACCACCAGTACCTTGCACATACAATTTTTCATCAGCGAACTTCTCTTTCGTTCTCTTTTTAATATTATCGTATTTTTTTTAGAACTTTATCATTATGAGGATTCTGTCTAGAAATACTATTAAATTTACTTTCTATTTTTCGCCAAGTCTCTCCGTTCTGGAAATTTACTTGGGAATCAGAAATCTTGAATTCGACGATATTTCTATATTTTATTTTCTTACCTAGGAGATTAATATAGACTCCCTTTTGGCAGAAAAGTTTGCAGATCTTTTTCTATGATCCATATTTTCTCAAACCAAAAACTAAGGTTCACGTTTGTATTGTAAAACTCTTGAATATGAATCACAGGTAACAGTCATGAATGCCGAATGTCTAATGTCCACAAACTCTCCACTAGTGCTAATGTCACATCACAAATTCTTTAAAATCTACAGTGCGCAAACGCCGACACTACCAACTGACATTTTAAAATAACAGAACCTAGCTCTACTGAACCCGGATGAATTACGCTTTATAGAACGGGAATATACCTGACCTCCGGTTCAGCTTGAGCCGTGGCTCAGTTGAACCTACGCTGAACCTGGTGTTGTAAAACTGGCCCTTAGAGCAGCATATCAAGCAGGTCAAATCTGGGACAGAGCTGATGTTTTGAAAAGTAACCCAGAGTCAAGTGAATGGGAGTGGAAAATTACTGAAAATGGATGGAAGCCCATCTGGTCCAAATTGCCAGGAATCTGGCAAGGTTGCAGAGAGCTAGAAAAATGCGGTTGTTCTAGCGATTGTAATACCATGCGTTGCCTATGCAGAAAAAACGATCTCCCCTGCACCCTTAAGTGCAAGAAATGCAAGGGAAAATGAAGCAACAAAAGGTATAGGGCCTTCTACATTTATTAAAATACTTTTTTGTTAATTTCTTTTTTTTTTTTTTTTGTTACAACAAGCCATATGATTCCAGTAGCGATGACGAGGAAACTGTTATGATTTTATTTTGTATTTTGTTAATAAATGCCATCTTTCTAACTTCAGAATTGTATTTTTGTTATAATTCCTTTAGAATTTTATTTTTTGGACATCACCATTGGAATCAGCGACCTCAAATTATACTTAAACGATACCTCACATGACATATTGCACTATTTTAAAAAAAAATTTAAAGTTTAAAATAGCCGCCGAGTTTTTAAACAAATTCTATTCTTGCATTATGACTATTTTTTGTTACATTTGCTAACCTTAAAGCGTTCACCTACGGTTTGAAAACAGTCTTTGGATATATCCTTCTTTTGTTTTTAAATATTTTACCAGAATTTTTGAAAATGGCTGCCATTTTTGTCTATGAGGTCAGGGGTCAAAGTGCTGCGGGTCAAATCACTTCTATAAATATACAAAGCACACATGCCAAGGGACTTGCTTTCTGCATTATTCGTCAGATTTTTATGAGTACCGCTTAAACTATATACACATATACATACATACACACATACAAGTAATGGAAATATATATTATACAACATAATAAATAAATACATAACAAATAAATAACAAAATATGTCAGTGGCCCTATAGGGGCAAAGTCATTGAAAATATACCAAATAGTAAATAAAGATTTAGTTTTTTTAATCAGACAACCAGTTAATAGAAACAATACTTAATGATTATCTTGTTTGTTCAGAAAATCAGTAATTGTATAATAGCCATTTCTTAGCAGATTTGTTTTTATTTCTTTTTTAAATGTGTTCGGCGGAAGATCTCTTATGTTATGTGGTAGACTATTAAATAATGTAACACAATAATTATAATAAGGTGAATCTTTAAAAGTTGTTGTTTTATGAGTAGGTATCAACAGTTTATCACCTTGCCTGGTATTATGTAAATGTCTGTTGTTTAGGCTAGTGAAAATTTGTGGATTGTGTTTAACAAATAGCAAACACTTATATATATAAATGCAAGGGGTGGTGAGAATTTCCTTTTCAATGAAGATATTTCGACAGCTTTCATTATAACTCATGTTAAATATCAACCGGAGTATTCTTTTTTTTATTATAAAAATTCTTTGACAATGCTTGCCCCATGCTAATATATTGAAAGCGATATGCGAAAACACCATCGCATAGTATATATTTAACAGACCAGATTCATTGAGAGTATCTTTCATTTGTAATATTGCATAATAAGATTTATTCAACTGCTTACATATATCTTCAATCTGGGAATTCCAGGTTAACTTATTATCGACATAGGTCCCTAGGAATTTAGTGATATCAGAGAGTGGATGAGTTTCTAATTTTATGGGTCTTCTCATATTAAAGTTTATAAACACTGTCTTCGTATCATTTAAGATGAGCTTATTACAATCACATCATGCCTTCATGTCATCAATCACAGAGTTTATTTTATGTTCTAATTCTTTAAGTGATATGGCTGCTACGGTTACTGTTGTATCATCCGCATACATTATGGTGAGACCGTCTCTTATGTGTACTGGCAAATCATTTATGAATAGGGTGAAAAGCAGTGGCCCCAGTATAGAGCCTTG